>OU611919.1:6896293-7496293 GCA_914767705.2 Tenthredo notha | reverse complement strand
CAGTTTCCGGTAGCAACCTATCTAACCATCCCAGCGTAAAATACGTACGAACCCAAAATGCACCGCTTGCAACAACAGCCTCTCACGGATCTGGGAAACAGCGAGCAGTGCGGAGAGGGGTAGGCAGGCAAAGGTTCGGGTGGGTCGAGAGGGAGGCTAGAGCACGGAGCCATTACAGTAAATCCTGCTTTGCGCGCGAAAACACAGACGCTAAAGCGATTAAATTATAACGGGGGGTAGGGGACGCCGAGCCACCCAGTGTTCCTGCTAATAGTTATAGAGCTAAACCGGCGTAGATCCTCCTGGTGGATGTGGAACCGCGATTTAGACACCTGCGCAGGTACCGATCTTATTTTTCAAGTACAGAAAAGAAAAAAAGGAAAAACCTACCCCAATCTCAAGGTGCCCCCTGTTTGAAGAATACATGATACTCCACTCCGCTCGATACTTTCAGCGAATTTGAGCACAACCAAAGTCGACTTTGCACGTAAATCTGCTTGTTTATTGCTCTTCCAAACTCGTAAACTGCCCTCGAGCGTCTCGACGATCCGTTTGGGGAAAATATTCCGACGACTAAATAGTAGAATAGCGAGAAAAAAAAAAAAAAAAACCAGCCGCAAGCCGCAGCTTTCTTATCTGTGTTCCTAATGTCTGACCGATTTCTTAAACCCCTTTTGAAAGTCTGAATGACTATATAAAATGTAAAAAAAAAATAAAAAAACTGCAAAATAGTCGGGGATCGATTTCATTCGACTCTTTTTCTTCATCTTCTACTCTCGCTTATTATGTGTAGGTATGCCAATGAGCGACTGCTTCAAATAACAAGCTGCACCAGCGCAGGAGCTTTCATAGAATCTTTTTTTTATTTTTTTTCGATATTTATTTTATTTTTCACTCTTCGTCTCTTTTCTACAACGTTTTTTTTTATCTTCTTATTTTATATCTTTACTATATATATGCAGCAGACTTCGCGGCAAATTGGAGCTGGTTGCCGAGTTGTCGAGTAAAGTTAGTTCCCAGAGCCCTACCCCCTGGAAGAAACTCCGGGGTAACACGCGACGAGTGAATTCTTCTGCAGTAAAATTATCCTCTTTCTCTCTTTGTAATACACGGGGTGATTTGAAAAGCTGATAGAATTGCACCGCGTTGCATATATTGTTAAAACCCGAAAGGGTTGAAAAGAGAAAGAGAAATAGAGAGAAAGAAAGGCCTGAATCATTTGACCAAAGTCATTGCGTGTCCAAGGTTAATTACCACCCTCACCACCCTTTCGGTTATACCTGCAGTTACGTAGAGCTACGTCATGCCTTATGCAACATAAGTCTGTATACCTTAGGCTAAAACTACCCACTGCAGGAAGCGGTAATTGCGAAAGTGAAATTCTTCACCCCCTTTGCAGCACAATATTATACTGCCTACCGCACTGCCTACCGCACTGTGAATAAACGAGGGAAAAATATGATATCGATTTCTGAATGAAACGAAAACAAAAAATAAAAATTGCTATAAATTAACGGGGATGGGGGATTTTTCGAGACACATTTCTTCAACCGTAACGAATCGCTAGGATGATACAAGGTAAAGGTAACACAATAGTATTGTCTTTCAAAAAACATAAAATAGAATGAAATTGTCGTTTTTGAAGTGAATGAAGGAGAAAAGTTTGAATTTGTAAAAAAACTATCACTACATATCATGTAAAGATGTCATATCAGCGCTTACGTGGGTGGTACACACGTGTCTGTAGCAGTATTCTATCAGACTCGATTCCTGTACGATACAAAGTCGATTCCCTTTGCCTTTACCCTCATACCTACCCTCAATGCACATAGAGGGGTCTTATAGGGTGTGGCGGTCGAATCGCATCGGTGGAAGGTCTCTCAGTGAAGAAGAAGAAGAAGAAGTAGAAGAAGAAGAAGAAGGGTGCAACCCCGCGCTCGCCTGTACATACATACGCGCCTTGCCCGAGGCAGCCTTCTGTCAATAAGTCTGAAGATATCCCGATACCGGGTAGGTAGAAAGGTAGAAAAGGTAGAAGAGGTAGACTCCTGAAAACCGCGTGCGTTTTGTACCTATATAGGTAGATACAAAAGTACAGTAGGATATTTCATCTATATAAGTACGTGTCTAGACAGGGTATTTAGTTTAAAACAAACCCCATTCCTTATAAGTTCCTTAAAACTCCCGAAAAACACACAAAAACGATAATAATGATAAATAATTGAAAAATTATGATCTAGGTATGGGAATCGCGGTTTTGTTTTTTTTTTTTTTGAAATTTGTGGACCGTATTCGAAGGGTAGATTCCCCGTGAAAATCCAGGAGTAAATTTCCTTTACCAAAAATTCGAGGGACCGATAGTTTCCGAGCTATGGAAGATCTTAGTCGACCAATCGCAGAACGTATGCGCAGAGGACGCGCAACTTCCGCTCAGCGCTGTATGCGTCACCAATAAGTTCTGCAATTGGTCGACGAAGATCTTCCGTAGCTTGGAAACTATTAGGCCCTCGAATTTTTTGTAAAGGAAATTAAGTCTTATAATTTGACAATGAATCTACTTTCAGAATATGGCCTTCCTAACTTGAATCATCCTGTATATAATCCATATATGAAGGCTGTTTTATCTATACATACATCTGTGAGACACCGAGTGTGTGCTGATACACGCGTATGCAAACAAGTATTGGGGGGATGTGGGGGTTCCCTTTATACCAGGTTATATATACCTATGTATGTACGTTACACAGGAAACTCAACGGACACCGCATGTGTATTTGCTTTTGGATCTGACGCAATGGGTTTGGGAGTAGAGTTACCGCAAACCTTGACAAAACAAGGTATATACCTTATACCTACTCAGGTATATAACCAGGACAGCTTGTCTGGCAGGTGCCCCAATACTGCAACCTGCACGCACGTGTCTCATATGTATGTACCTGATAATAATCCCTATAATTATGTATATGACGATCGGACATTGGATAAAAGGGTTTCCATAATTTTTGCAAGCTTTCTTTTCCCCCAATTTGCGATTTTATAGATCAGGTCTTCGGGTGAATTGCACATGCAGCTTTTTCCCACGCATCAAAATTTCGACGAGCTTTTTTCATTCCGAAAATTTTCACCCTGAGCTTTTTCACTTTGATATTGCACGGAATGAAATTTTCGTTCGGTTTAACCATTCGAGAAATTGAATAATGAGCTTTTTTCTATTGGAAAACGAATTTTTTGAGCTTTTCTACGTCAGAAAATCAGAATCATATTTCATATTTCTTTCTTGAAATTTTGTTTGTATTCACAAGATAGTTTTTTTTTTTCTCTCTTATTTAATGTGATCAGTATTGAGCTTTTTTCATTCGAAAAATCAAACAGAGCTTTATTCTGTATTGTAGAACGTAAATCGAGCTCACAGATCGTATATACCACCTGAAAATGATCCTGTCGATGATATGCCCAGCGATTTTTCACCGGACACTTTTTTTTTTTTTTTTATTCAAAAACAGCTGCAAGCTCTGTGCAGAAGAATATCGATTTTCGATATCTGGTTCAATCGAGTTGATAAAACCGTATTTTGAATCCGTTTTTCCTGTTTTTTTTTTACACAAATATTCCAAATATCCAGATGAATGAGAATAATTGTGTTAATTATCGCAATTCCAATGAAAGATACGTTTATCATCTCAATACGTCCAGAATTCTTCAATTCTTGACCATACCTACCCTTCTATATATATATATATATTCTCACCCGTATTAGAAATAATTTGTAAGTGTATATAACATAACGTATAACGTGGGGGGGACCGAATTACCTAAAAAAAAAAAAAGTACAAATTTTCGGCTGTGGGAACCGGAAACAAAAACTGCAATTAAAAAGAACAGTACAAAGTTGTGCGAACCGACGAGCTAGTTATATATATACCTGTTACCACTCTACCTGAATATTCAGAGGTCTTCTTTTATTTTTCCAAAATTTAATTTCCGCACTATTTTATTTTTCCGCTACATATACAATGTATACAATTACATGCCACTTGTAATTCTCTATCCAACTATAGCTAGCAGTTTATTTCAAACAATTTTCTCAACGATTCTGAACTACAGACGCAGACCAAAAAAAAAAAAGAAAAAACATTTTTCGTACTCGTTTCATTAGGGGATGAAAGAAAAGAAAAGAAAAGAAAAAATCAAAAATCTATAGAAATCAGAGAACAATGATAACGTAATTGAAACTAAAAAGAATGGGGGATGAAATCGGTGATGAATTTTGTTTTCCTTTTTCTTCTGTTGCAATTTTAGTTTTTTTCCACATTTTTTTTTTTGTTCTTTTTGTTCTTTTGCAAACGTACCGTTTTTCTTCATGACCCCAGACTAGATGGTGTATAGGTATATAAGTGCATGTATGAGGTGGAGATCCAAGTGTTCGATATAAGAGGTGGATTATAATACTGTGCGAGAAATACAACGCGTCATACGTCCGGGGGAGAAGGGGGGTTGGAACCGCCCCACAACGCTGCAACGTGCTGCCACTAAAACTTTACGACGTTTGATTATAGTGCTCGTGAAAGCATGGTTAATGCCCGCATCAAATTATTCTGTATATGCGAGCGCGATCGCCCGTTCACAATCTTTAGACGAGAGAGACAAAGAGAGAGAGAGAGAGAGAGAGAGAAAAAGAGGGAGAGACTAACCAATATACTCCACGTGCTACGAAATGACTTTCTTGGCAAGACAAAAAAAAAAAAATCGAGTCCTAAGTAGACGATTTTTGTCTGAACAAAAACGAGAACGAAGAAAATCAAACATTGCAAAATAAAATTCGCAAAAAAATCGAATATTTCTGTGTTGTAAATTTTTGTTGTTGTTTTGCGAATTTATCACGGGTATTGTTGTTTCGTAGGTGTATTACATACCGTCTCTGAGACCCAGACGGCTTCGAGACGGATATGCTTGAGGCGTAGACGTAGTGGGGGCGCCATAACTCAGTGCGTGTGTATAAAAGTATTGTAAAAGTAGTGGGAGTTCGTATATAAGTATAGTTATACAGTATACAGGGTGTCCCGGAACTGAATTAAAAAAATGAAGAGGATAATAGAGGGGATCAAGCTGAGTGAATTGACCTGTAGAACATGTGGCCTACGAAGCACTAGTCGCGAGATACGGCTGCTTAAAAAATCGCACTGGACGCCGGCAAGTAGGCAACCGACTACACAGCTGGCATAAATTAGCGCTACATTCATAACGCTTCAAAAGTTTGAAATTTTCCGAATTCAAAAGTGTTACGACTCGCATCAGAAGTCGAGCCTTCTTATCAATGAGACGACTGGCAGATATCTGGTATGTAGTCGGTTGCCTACATACCGGCGCTTAGCGCGATTTTTTTAAACGGCTGTATCTCGCGACCGGTACTTCGGAGGACACGTGTTCCATAGGTCAAATTACTCAGCTTGACCCCCTCTATTATCTTCTTCAATTTTTGTATTTAGTTCTGGGACACCCTGTTTACAGCATAGTATATAGTATGAAGAAATTATGTAGTTGCATAAACGAGCTCATCCGCGAACGCTACGATCCTACGGTCCTCTGTAGAGGTAGGGCAGGTAATAATTACGAGGTACCTGTACAACAGATTTATTGGGGACACGACTCAACTCGCGATATGAGATGAGTCGCTCCCTCGCTCCCTCGATCCCTCGATCCCTCGATCCCTCAAGCTCGTTGGTTGATAATGCACTCAAGGAGGCCCACTTTCTGGGGAATTCAACACTGCAGGTATACCTACTTAAGTTGGTACCAATCTATAGATACGCCTGTATAGTTGATATATTTCATCCAAATTTCTGCCTATTTAGTCGTATTTTAACATATTTTTGTATATTTCATGTCATATTCCCACATATTTCAACGTCTATCATTTATATTTCAAAGCATTTCATTCGTATCACGTCGTATCTCGACATATTTTCACATATTCCAACCTATGTCATGAATATTTCGACGTATTTCGACATATTTCATTCATATTTCTCAATAGCGTATCCAACGTCAGCGTATTTCATTCGTATTCTTCCATTATTCCGGCGTATTTCATTGAAATTCCTCATATCTTGTAATATTTCGGCGTATTTTCATATGTACGACTCATATTCCAGCTTATTTTCTATGTATTTCTGCACACTACGTCGTATCACGCAGTTAATTCGTATTTTATAAGCAAAATGCATGCAACAGAAAATAGGATGGACGGAAATTACGACGTTTGAAGTTTTTACAAGCAACTAATACGACAGAAACGGTATTAGACTGTATGTATGCAGTACCTACGTATTAATATCATTTGGCACCAGGCACCCATACGTTTTGTACCCCTACGTTTTAGTATCCCTTAAGTATCACGTATGTATGTTATATATGTGACATATTTTATTATCCGTCCCCCTCTCGCACCCCAACATTTTTTATTTTATTTCTTTTTTTTCTCCTCTCTATTTACTCTCTTTCATCTTTTCCTCTTCCTTCTCAACCTCCTCATCCTCCTTCAGTTTCACAACAACAGATGCTGAGCTTCGTTTCATAATGTACAAACCAAGCCAGAGATATATATCCGTACTACACATGTTTACGACCGCCAAGCAGTTAATGCTGTAAAGACATAGCACTGCTTTTCTCTCTTGATAGACATGCGTGTATGTATGTACATCGCGTGTACGTGTTTTCTATTGCACACGGATATATCACAAATAAAATTTAATCCCGCAATTTCTGGTTCCAGGCACTTTTGTAACTGAACCAAAAGCTTCGAGTAGGAGGTAGAAAATGTTGGAAAAATAAAAAGAAAAAGAAAAAAGCTCTGGAATAATATATATATATATATATATTTATATGGAGTGGATGCATCAATTACTGCAGCTCGTTTCTATACATTAAATGTTCGGCGCGAGCTTTCTTATTTTGAGAATTTTCTTCTTTTTTTTTTCATCCTGAGCTTTTTCGTACCGAGATAAATAAAGCTTAGTTCTTTCCGGATGAAATTCAATGGAATGGAAATTTTCCTTCGGTTTAACATACGAAAAATTATGATGATTCGAAGCAATAATGAGCTTTTTAAAATTCGAAAACGAATGGTTAAATATCGAGCTTTTTTATTGCCGAAAATGATACTAAACTCTTCTATTACAAACGAAATGCAATAATTCAACTCGTACCTATCGAAAAATAACTGAATTTTAGCTTTTTCGATTGTAATATCGTTTGAATCGAGCTTTTTGCCCCCTAATATACGTCGACGGAGTAAATGGACTAAATTCCAGACTGAATGCGCATAATTTATTGCTATATTTTTGTATCAAACTGCATTATATCTATATAGCTGGTTGACAAAGTGGGATGCCATTACCCTGATACTCGCAAGCTTATAACCGTATGCCCTGATGCCAAATAGCCAGCAGTTTAAATTTGAAGAAAAAAACGAATGAGAAAAAAGAAAAAGAAAATAGTAGGAGAAGAAGAGAATGATCGCAGTGCGTAACCGCATAAGTCAAACCAGCTTGTAGATATTGAGCCAAATTGCTAAGCTATTACATCTTGAGGGAATAAAAACGATCATATTCCGTATTTCTTAATACAAGCTATATCTTATGTACGTGACATGTGTTGCAATATATTGGCCAACGATACTGCCAAATTGACCAATTTAAATCAGACGCCGATACCCAAGCATATCGCTGCTGCTCCTGTTCTGAAAAGCTTCAATTTTCTTTTTATCTCATTCGATGGCGTTTTAGAATTTCCTTTTTTTCTTTTGTTCTTTTCTTTTTGTTTGTTCTGCCTTTGTTCTTTCTTCTTTTCATTTGAAATAGTCAAGTTTTAGAATTTCAGCTTAGAAATTTTCCCTCCGACCAAGCAAGTATAAATTTTCAAAGCTGTGAACTAATACTGCGTATATTGTAAAGTTCAACCAACGTATGTATTGTATGTACGTACATACGGTAAACCATTTAAGCGATAGCGCTACGGCCGTCTCTAACAATTTCCTATCCCTTCGGGCCCCCCTTCGCTCATGTTGCCTGCTTTACTATGTATATGTATACCTATATACAAGATTTATGGTATAATATAGAGGAAGAATGGGGACGAGAGAAGAAAAAAATGAAAAATGAAAAAAGAAACATATAGAAAAATAATTTTCGATTAAGAATTTTTTGCATTTTCTTGTTTTTTTCATCAGCTTTCTTACTCTGGAAAATTTTGTCGAGCTTTTCTCATTGGAATCAAAAGCTTTTCATCTAAAAATTGCGAGCTTTTCTTCAAGTTCGACGAATTTTCGTCGAGCTTCTCATTTTCTTCGACGTTCGAAACCGACAGTTTTCCAATGGGAAAATGAAATTGAGCTTTTTTCCGTTTCCAAAGTGAAATCCAACCGTTATTATGCCGCTGGAAAATTTCGTCGAGCTTTTTTATTTTTTTTGTTTCTGTTCGACGTAAAATAAGAATGGAAGCTTTCACCTTGTTTATGATGTAGATGTGAAAACTTGTTTTATCGCGCTTTGTGAACAGGAGCAAAATGAAGAGGGAAGAAAAAAAGACGGAAAAACCAAAAAATAAGAAAAAATACACTGAGAAAAGAATGAAAATTTGCCGTAGATGTTTTTCTTTCGAATTTTCACCATGACTTACGCTTCGGCAAAGGTGTGGATCAAGCCAGCTGGGAAGCTAATATCCATTTCGGTCTTGGAGGGCTGAGCGATTCCATTTACACTAAGGTCTCACGCATAACTTTTCGAGCTTTTGGGTACACAAGAGCATAACATAAGACGTTGCCTGCGTTATACGCTATACGGGAAAGGGCGCGAGGGTCCGTGTATGCTGTGTACCTCTCCACTTCCTCTTTTCCTCTTTCCCTCTTTCTGCCCTTTCTCTCTTCCCTCATCTACTACATTTTCCGTTATCCGTAGCCACGCTTCTTTGTCCGCTCCTATCTCTACCCCTTATCCGTTCACACTCCTTCCCCTACCTCGATCCCTTTGCATACTCTGAGCTTCCGAGCTCGCCCTTATCCCTGTTCCCTTTTTCCCGTTTTCCCGTTTTCCCTTTTCTTTATTATTATTATTATTATTTTTTTTTCTTTTTCGTTTTTCCCTTTTTTTCCCCGCTCTTTTTTTCTTCTTATTCCTTTGTGGAAAAAACTGTAACGACAACCATACCGCCTCGATCCCATCGTTGTTTTTAATGGCGACTACCAGAGCATGCCGATATTCCTAGTCGTTTTACAACACATTTCTGGATCAGATAATAAAAAAAAAAAACGAAAATGAAAATGAAAAGAAAACCACCATCCCCCCTACTATACCATCTATGTAAGCGCAACTTGTTATTGAGATCTTTACGTTTTTCTGTTTCAGGTAAGCTTTCTTATTGCATACAAATCTTCAAGGCCACGGGCAAGGCCCTTCCTAAGACCCTTGATGAGTAAACAACCCCAAGGTAAGTTACATTGGCAAAAATTTGAATAAATAGTAGTAGGATTAACCGATTTGAAAATTTAGTCGCGTTCAAGGTATGGAATTTGTTTTTTTTTCTGTTTTTTTCTACTTCGTCTTCTTTATGAGCTGTATCTGACTTTCTCAGCTATAGGCAATGGCGAACCGCGAGCTTTTTAATATACTTGTGGTGTTGGGCAATAGGGATGGGGTGAAGGAAGGGATGGGGAAAGCGCGCTTAATAAAATGAAACGTGGAGAATTGTTTTGGTTTAACGAGAGAAGAGTGCGACTCCAAGACGGAGAAGAAGTCTTCGGAAGAGGGTAGAAGGGGTTGTCGGTACCGCACCCAGTCGCCTGGTTCATCTTGAACCACTAATGAAATTCCGACGGGGTTTCTACCACCTCTAGTTTCACACCCCGCCCGTTTTCGCAGCACCGCACCCATGCCATACCCCTTCTTATACCCTTCCGAGCTTGCGACGTTTTTTTTTAAAATTCTATACCATTTCTTGCACCCCGCTTGATAATCGTTCGAAAAAAGCTCAACTTCTATTTCCAATCTGCCGAATGTGTGGGAAATGTTTTTTGACTATCGAAATTCCCGACCTTTTATAATCGCGGAGGTCAGGTTGATCTCTGAAAGCTGCCATATATAGACCGGCAAGTTTGGCGAAGCAGGAATCTTTTTAGACCGTGATATCACGATCGTGCTTGCGGGGGTTAGCCGAGATTTAGGAAATAGCTTGAGCCTAGAAACGCTTCTTGGTTACTCCGCAGCCTCCAGCCTCTAGCCTCCGGGATCCAGGATCCAGGCTCCAGGTTCGCAAGGTTCTAGGTCGTCCTGTTACAGGACGTAGCGTCGCGCGGCGTGGCTTGATACGATTTTATTGCCAGGCAGCGGCAGTTAGTCTTCACTTAGGGGTCGGAGTTCGTCCGTAAACGTCTAGGGGTAGACCAGGGCAGAGCGACCTCGGGGAAGAATATGTCAAGTCTGCCAACCCTTATAAATCTCTCGCGGCACGGCACCCCCGTAACTCCCCCTCCCCCCCTTCACACACATCCTCAAACTTTTAGAGGCGTTAAATACTAAGTTAGGGGTTTGTTTTGGGATTATCGAGGCGACGAACCTACATATGTTTGGCCCCGGACCGTATAAAAGCTTATATCTCACCTAAAACACCGTGAAATATTCCCTCGCACAGGGGTTGTATTCCTTGCGAAAAACTGAGATGATTCTTACTTGGAAATAATTTCGTAACTCTAATAGTTTCCGAACTAGAGCTATTCAAAGATATTTACCAATCGGAACGATCCACGTCATCGCGACCGTTATTATTCTCTGATCCGTGATTGGTCGAACTTAAACTAGCTCTAATTCAAAAACTATCAGACTCTCGAATATCTTGCTTCTACAAAATCGTCTCAGTTTTTAACGGAGAATCGACTCACCGGTATATCAAATAGAATGCGAAAAAGCGAACTAATTAAACCGAGAAAAAACTAACTGAGGTTTATGTCCTACGTTAGATGAAATTCAACGTTTATCAAAGACGATACACAAGAAGGCGAAGAAAAAGTAGAGTAAAAAAAAAAAAAAACAAAAAGAAAAAAAAGAACGGTATTTATGAGGTATAAATAAAAATACGGAATTACGAATCGTGCGAAGAATACCAGGTACCTATACGGTGAAACGAGCGAAGGGGAATCCCCGGCGACGGTGGAGCTAAATTGTAAGGTATTACCCGCTCGGAACTCAGCTATTTCTATTTTCTCAGTTTTATTTTCGCCCGGACGTAGATTTTGCCCGCTATTCGCCCACCACCTAGCCTCGACGCAAACGTGTCTTCGCAGCTGCCGGTAAATTTATTTCCTCTTTGCATATACATATACCTACTGTATACGTACTGCGTATAGTGATAATGCAGCCGCCCACACACACACACACACACACACACACTCCTTCGTACAGACGTCTAAAAGCCAACAAACTTTCAGCTCTTTGAATGGCTTTAGATGTTTTTTTTTTCTTTCATTTTTCAAAACAGTTTGAAATAATCATTAATTAAAGGTCATGAATTCGTCATAATGACGTTTAATCTTGAAAGTAATTAAAATTTCATATAAGCTCTCGGGTTCATTTGTATGAGGACGATGACCCTGATGAACGTACTGGGACTTTGCAGTAGGTTTGAACGGACAGTCGACGAGCCGTTGTTCCGAGCACAACATCGCATCATGATCATTAGGAAGATGAACAATTATTGTGGACGGTGGTGCATTGGTCGTGGCTGGTGGCCGGTGGCTCTCCCACGCAGTAAATGTGTCTGCGGTCCTCCCGGTGCAGAAACGTCTGCAATATGCAGGTACGGCCATACGAACGAGCCCACGGTACCACTATGCTAATTTAGCGGCCAGAGCCCAGACCCCGTTTCAGCTCCTTCCAATTCCATCAGCAGACGCACGTTATTGTGAATGAAAATTCTAGAAAATATGGTGCTGCTCATATGCGATGATGAATTCATCGCCAAAAATTGATAACGATTTATATCAGCGAAAATCTCGAGGGTCTAACAGTTTTCAAAGTAGAGCAATTTCAAAATCAACCATTCATGCAGCATTTTCATCAAGACGACCGTTACTTTGGCCTGAGCATCGATTGGCAAAATTTAAAACCACTATAATTTAAAAACTATAAGACCCTCGATAATTTTTTTGCAAAGGTTCTCTAAATATGGGTGATTCTGTTATATTCGAGATGAAATTAACTTCGAAAGTACAGAGTAACTTCCTCACTCCCTTTTTTTCTTTAATCGTTTCATCTCCTTGCGACGAGATTAACACTCGACGAATATGAAAAGTTTCTTTTTCGTCGACCACCGCTAAAATATCCGTTTATCGATTGTCCCATTACCTTGCCTTCTATCTGTCTCTCTTTATCTCTTCACTTCTCATTGTCAGTTTCGTTTAATAATTATTATCGCCTGAGCAGGGAGCGAAAGTAGCTCGGAGAGTATTTGAGGAAACCACAGGCAACAGAGTAAAGGTGCTGAAGAAGCGTCACCGATTAAAGCCCATCGTCGTTAATAATTCATCCCCCTACCCTGCGCCCTCCAATTTTACTCCGGGGATCCCCTCGACTTCTGTTTCTGTTTTTTTCATTATTTCATCCCTCTCCTCTCTCCCTCTCGCTCTCTTCTCTCCGAATGTCTGCAGCCACCCCAGAGCAGAGCTCGGGAGAGATTAACTCTCTCGAAGCGGTGGAATAAGCGGAGTTGATAAAAAAAAATGAAATACATAAAAAAAAAAAAATGAAAAAACTGAAAAAAAAGCGCATAAAGAATAAACCCGACTTTTATTTTACGCGGTACCCATTTTCGCCGCGTCCCATAAAAATGTAAAACAAATGATTTTAATCTAGGTGCTTTATGCGCGAAGAATTAGCTCTATGTATTCCGTCGTTACGTACACCCCGTGCCCACGTTCAAAATCGCCCTAAAGGGTGTCTAAAAAATACGAAACAAAAGTTAAGAAAAAAAATTTACGAAATATTTGTTTGTTTTAGACAAATTAATTTCATTCCGCTCGAATTATTCCACCCTTAAGTCTCACCGCAGGATTCGGGTGTGATCCGAACGACTAATATAAACCAGTGATTGCGTGTGGCGTCGACCTGGTACCGAGAGCCGAGAACCGGGCTTTGCAGGTCAGCAGCAGCAACTGGTACTAAGTACGGTATTAGCCTGTTATAATCTCGGGATATGCGGACAATAGACCGTAATGGGCATCTATTAAGAGAATGCGTTATATTCATACGGACAGTTCTCACTTGCACGGCACGATTTTGTTGCCAATAAACATCGTGAAGACCCTCTGAGGTATCTCGGACCTTTGAAAAGGATCACAAGATAGACAACATTCATTCATCCGAGGAATCATACATCAATGATCTGTGCAACATTGTATTTCGTCATTGGCTACTGCATAGCGATTCATTACTGCCTTTTGAACTATTTCGCATTATTCGATACTAAATTATTTCCAAATACTGCTCCGTGCTACATCGTTTAGTATTATTGGTTGCAACATTGTTTCTCATTATCGAATGCCACATTTTTCGGTTAGATTCGCTGCCACATTGTTTCCCATTACCGGACGCTACATCGTTTCGTATTATTGGCTGCTACATTGTATCTAATTATTAACTTCTGAATCGTTTCTGCCACATTATTTCGCATTACCGACTGCCACAAAATTTAGTATTATTGGCTGCTGAATTTTGTCCGATATTGCTATCTGCTAGCTGCATAATTATTTCTCACGATGAAAAATTCTCTGCCACATCACTCCGCATTACTAATTGCTACATTGTTTGGTATTATCGGCTGCTGAATTTTTCTGACGTTATGCTGTTTAGCTGCATAATTGTTTTTCATCGTGCAGAATTTGTGCCACATTGTTTCGTAGGATGGACAAAATTCCAACGTTATAATTAGCTGCTGCTTTGCGTCCCATCATTGAAGCTGCCATCTTTGAATCCCTGCTGTATTATTTCAAGTAATTGGCTGCCGCATTATTTGGCAATTAAATTCAAGCCCTCTTCTTTAATTATCGACCGCTGTATTGTTTTAATCCACAAATTTGATGTATAGATGGATTTGTGCGTCAACACAATCGCGATTACGTTACATTACGTCGAGTTACGTTACGTCACGTCGTGTTACGTATTACATTACACCGTAGAAAAATTATACCGTGTGAAATATACACCTACAACCAATTTATCGGACATATCTAAGGTACCTACTTTCGTACTCCGATAGCGATAGATATGTGTGTCTTCTTATATTCCCACTCGTATATCAACGTCTATCTACATGTATGCAGAGTACGACGTAGAACTACGACGTAGTCGTGGGGATTCTCCTTCGGACCTGGAAGAATCTCCAGGTAATCCAAACGCATCGCATTGTCTCCCCGATTTTTATGAAGAAGCTGCCCAGGTTCTATAGACAATAGAAATTCTGTGCTTTCTCAACCCAACCTGAACAATAATTAAAAGAAAATCTCCCTTTGCTGAGAAGAAACAAACAAAAAGACACAATTTTCAAGAGAGAAATATTCGACTTGATAGTTACCTCCTCTCTATCTCTCTCGTTCTCCCATCCCCTATTGATAAAACGGGTTTGTTTAGTTTAGTTTGTCTTGGGAATCTTTTGGTCCCTGTGGGGCCGAGTAAAGGGGTTGTAATTAATTAAAAGGAATGACGAAAGGGCTGGTACACGACTTTGCGGGGACAAAATGCAGGTTCTAACTTCCTTGGGGGTATATATCCTTCTCTCGTACGTCCATAGCACACCCTTTTCTTCCCCCTCATCCGACAAAACAGAAACTTTTTCTTTCACCCCCTTTCTATTTCTCTCTTTCTCGCTCACTCTCTCGCTCTTCTGGAAATCAGGGGGTGGTGAAATTATCTTTTTATTCAGAGATTCAACCGTCCTTCAAACCTGCAACCGGGGCGAGTTTTGACTCAAATATTATTCTTTCTTAACGAACTGTCTCACTGCTGCGAACGAGATGAAGAGAAAGATGAAGAAGAAGAAGAAGAAGAAGAAGATGTAGAAAAAGTTTAAGGTAACTTGTGTCTGGGTTCTCTTATAGAGACTGGCAAAACTTCGAGAGAGTGAAAGAGAGCTGAGAAAAGAAGCCCGAGAGGGTGAGAATTGGGGGTGGATGGATGGGTGAGGGTGGGATGTGCCGGCAAAGAAACCGGAGATATGAATCTGATTAACTTATTATCTTATCATACGCTCGGTTGGGCAGACGCGAGGCTTGAAGCTGAAGCTGAAGCTGAAGCCGAAGCTGAAGTTGAACGGAACTGAAGAAAAATGTGAGGAAAATAATATATTCCGTGCTAAGTGCATCCATATACCATAACGAATAGGGAATTATACTTTTCAACACCGAAGTTTTTACAGACGCGATCACACAGAAACTATTATAATTTTATGCAGGCTTTTAATCAAACATCATAAACTGAAATGACATATCTTCTTTGCAACAAGAACAGTCATTCCGAGGACGATTCATGACCGAAACCATGTCTTATGCAACAAAAATAGACATTTCGAGGACGGCACGTGTCTAAGACATATCCAATGCTGAAAAATTGATAATTTCTGCAACAATGTATGTCTAAAACATGTCCTGTGCAACAAAACTAGATATTTCGAGGGCGGCACGTGTCTATGACATGTCCAATTCTAGAAAATTGATAATTCCTGCAACAACATATGTCTAAAACATGTCCTATGCCCCGAAAGTAGTAGTTTTTGAAACGACATGTGACTAAAGAATGTTTTGTGCAACAAGAATAGTTATTTTGACGAGTACATGTATCTAAGGCATGTTTTATCCCACTGAAATATTAATGTTTCGAGTTAGATGTACACTTATATGTCTTTAATATTCGGAAATATTTTCTCACCAACGTAAGCCGTCCCAGTATATAATTATCATAAATGGTAAACGTGAAATACATATTCAAGGTTTCTTTGAAAGCTAGTGCCGGCTTTAGGCCGGTGTGGTGGTGGTTTAAGGAATAAGGATGCGGATATTAGGGTAGCTCGTGTCTCGGTAAAGTAGCTCGTTAATCACTTCGCAAATAACTCTGTCGTCGACGTTGGCAAATTTAGATTGGGATTTAAATTTCGATTTCCAGTCGTTTCCTAAGTCCGTTTTCTCAGCTCTCAAATTCTACAGAGTATTAATCGCCTCTGTCTACCAGTTTCGACGATTCCTAAATGCAGATATTGGTATATGGCGCACCTCTTCACGCACCTATTAATATTTGTCTAGACTCTAGTACTAGATACTTCAGCATCAAGTATCACCCTAGAATTTCATCCTCGCCTCTTCCATTCCTTTCATCATCGAGCTATGCGACTAGACGACAATTCTGTTGTTGTTATTTTCTGGTAAATACTTAGCCCGTTACATACAACCACGATGCACCTTAAAATTTATTACAATGTATCACTGTGAGCTAAGAACGACCGAAAGAAATGATAATCGTTAGCAATAACAGTTTTAAGTTCTTCCTTAAGTTTCCATAGTGTTTCTACCGCAAGTGCACGTATTTATATGACAAAACAATCTAGCAATCCAACATATTGATCACTACAACAACTAGCTGATTTTAACTTGAGTTTATATCGAAATACAATTTTATTCGAGTGAGACAATTTTCAAATAACATAATACGTAACAAGTAATAACCAATAAGCAATAAGCATCATTCCCTTCGAGTGCTGGATATCTGATTTAGGCAGGAGAAACTTTTTCAATCTCATCGCATCCTTCAAGTCGAACTTTTAATTCATGTATATTTCATCATTTTCATTCAGATTTCGGTATTATCGATCATTTGGAATTCAGTCTTATTGACAACATTCCGAGACGCAATATGCAGATTATAATTCGAACATGATTGAGACGTCTTGAAACATTTCTGGCTAAGCCGTGAAAAATGTTTTCCAATGTCCCGTCTTTTGATACGAATTGAAAAAAAAAAGTTCTATGAGTGATGAAACGATACTTGAATTACTTCGAACATGTCTGATTAAGTCGTACGGGATGTTATCCAATGTCCTGACTTTTATTACGACATGAAGTCGTCTCAATTCAGTTTCAATAACAATATCAAATATCTTTCAGAAGTTATCACAGAGATATATTTCAGTATTTGTAGAAATCGATGAACAGTCTCATATGTAGTACTGTCGTTTGGGTAAAACCGTATCGAAAATATTCAATTTTGTATACGTACAATCTGCACTATATTAAAAGGCATATTTTTTCCTCATATTTTTATTTATTTTTTCTATTTGATTAGATTCAATTCTATTCTCTTTTATGTCCTCACACACACACATACGTAGATACATGGAAAACAAAAATTTCCTCCAGCGAAGAACGCGGCTCTCGACTTTTGAGGTGGGTACAACTAGGACGAGTGGTAGGAAGAAGATGAGGATGAGGGTTTAAATAGACGAGGGAAGATTCCTCCTAGCTCTGCTCTCTGAACTCTGATTTTGCGATTCTCTTTATTTTCGTTTTCTCTTTTCTCTGCTCTGGTATTGCCGGCGCGTCACGTGATTGCGAAATAAGTGATACGTAAGGGAAGGAACTGAGGGGTAAAACTGAGGGCGGTAAAGAGGGACAAGGCCGACTGCACGCCGAGCAGAAAAATATCAAATGGAATAAATATAAAAGAGGGTGGAGAGTGCCTCTGGGATGAGAGTAGAAGAATAAGAATAAGACGAAGGAAAAGGAGAAGAAGAAGAAGAAGAAGAAGAAGTAGAAGGGGTGGGGTTAGGGAGAAGTGAAGGGACGAGGGAAAAAGGGATAAAAGTCGCCGCTAGCTAGGAGGCGAAGAACCTCAGCCTTCTACCTCAGCCTCCGGTCGTCCAGCCGGCGGTCGTCCTGCCCTGGCGTTCGTTCGCTCCTTCGAAATCCGAACACGTAGTGCAGCCTCGCGATGTTTGGCCGAAGCGAACTCCCAGCTCATGTATACGTATACCATCCTTTCTCTCCGAGCTAGTCCAAGCCCAAGCCCAAGCCGAATACCCCACCCAAACCCAAACCCACACTCAAACCCAAACCTAAACCCAAACCCCGACCCAACCAATTCAGGATTGCTTCGCTTGGGCCGAGCTGCCGTCCTACCACCAATGCAGAGTCCTCAGTCGTTTCATTTCCCTCATTCCTTCTCTTCGTCCCGCTCGTTCTTCGTTAATTTTTACTATTTGCTCTTTACTTCAGCAGCTCTTGTCGGTGAGAACATGATCGTGTTTTTTTCCTCCCTCTTCTCCTCGTCCTAAACCGTAGACGACCATCGGGTTTTACACTTTCAGACAGATGTTAAATAATCGGTATTGCAACATTGTATTCACTCATTCTGTTGAATTAGTATTATTTCAGACACATGTCGTCCTTAATTTTACTGTTTCTGTAGCTTCGGAGGACGTCTAAACTCATGTTGTCTTTGCTGTGCCAGCTTTTGTTGAATTTCATACCCTTAAGACATATGTCTGACATGTTCAGTCCTTCATATGACTTCGTTTGTTGAATTAGACACCTTTCAGACACATGTCTTCCCCAACGTGACTATTTTTTCTTGAATTATACATCTTTTAGACAAATGTCGTGTCGTCTATCGCATGACTAGCCTCTGTCGAAGTAGAAGATGTTCTTTGAACGTCTTTTAAAAACATGTCGTGGTTGAACATGACTATTTATGTTGTGCAAGATATGCTTTAGACTTATGCTATCCGTGAAACAACTATTTCAATAAACTAAGACATCTTTCAAACTCATGTCTTCCTTAGTATGAGTATTCTCGCTGTGCAAGACATGTTTCAGCCACACGCGGTCCTTAATGCGATACTTTTTGTTCCTATACCTTCCTCAGACATAGTTTCAAACGACTACCGGTTAGTCATGGTCCAAGTTCTGCACTTTTCTCGTTCGAATCGAGTTTATCGCGATCTTGTTAATCCTACACTATATAATATAGCTACTACGTATCGCGGAGGAGGCATATAAGGTTACGACAACGAAAGGTTACCTCGCTACGAGCTATGATCTCGGGGCCTGTTCTACTCTGATTATCCGGAATGTGGTCGCAATTTTATACCCTGTTCGAGGCCAAGGAGCCTGGCTCAACCTCGCGCCAAAAATCAGAGAGAAACACAATCTACGATACCGGAACCAGTTCCTATGTATAAATATATTCGCGATACGAACAAAACTAAAAAAGGAAATCATAGTCTTTTATTGTCAAAATTAAATTCGCAATCTTTTTAGCGATAGATGAAAAGCGATATGAAAAAAAAAAAAAAAACAAGAATACTAGTGATAAAATTTGGAGAAAATCTTATTCCTTCTCTGAGTTTTTTTTTCCCTCTCTTTTTCTACTTTTTTTTTTGTGTCAAGTGGTTGTACGCTCGAGCAGCGGGTATAATACCGTCAAACTCTTTTGAGTTGGTGTCAGAGTTTCACTGAACACGAAAGTTACTGCCTCACGTTGGCCGGTCGTGACATTCAAATAAAATTTCGCAGTTTATCGCCACTTCCGCATAGAGCCGAAGTGAATTTAAAACGCGCGTCATTCCCGAGGGCCAGAGGACTGGGAAGGCTGGAAGAGGAGAGAGATGGGAACAGGGAAAGGGGCCGACGAGGGGAAAACGGGGGAAAATCACCACCGAGAAGCTTTCCCAGCTTCCATCGAGCCCTGTCGGGAATATGGGAATTACGATACACAAATCCACCGCCCTGCAGGCACGAGTTTCTAAATTTTTTAAAATACTTCCACCCCTTTTACCTACCCGCGAATGCACTGCGTCAAAAAAGTCGAGGGGGGATTGGATTCGAAATTTTAAAAATGAATTATACCGATGAATTCTACAGGAATACAAAATCAGGAACATAAGACATCGAAGATTTTCACCCTTAATTATCAAAGTCAAAGAAAGGGAGTTTCAAAATCACGAAATTGATCATGATCTCGAATTTTGGATTCAGGATGTATACAAATGTCTTCTAATCCCTCGTATGTCTGTATATCCGTTAATAATATAGGTGGTGTAATATTTCGTTGGTCAAAAACGTATCACCTTCGTATCCCTAATATTTCAAGGGTTGTGAAACTCGCCCCTCGCCATCCCTTCCATTTAGGTCCATGGTACCGGGAATTTGCGTTCAGACCGTTCTCGCCGTTAAGGTTGGAGGTTTAGGTTGAGGTTGGTTTGAGGTTTAGGTAAGCCCAGGGCCGTACGTAGTTCACAGTAACCCAACGAGTTACAGTTTTCTCGGCAGAATATCTACCCGGCTAGAAACCACCACGAGGGAGAAAAACCTTGCCTAAACTTACCCTGAATTATTTATACGTACATAAACGTAACGTAACTTGCCCAGGCCAGACCCATGACAGAACCCTGTCCAATCTGAGGTACCCGAAGAAAAAAAGTTGAAAAACAAAACCAAAAAAATAAAAAAATACCTCCATTTCAAAAATAATCCCCTGCATTCTATCATCGCTGGCAGGTAAAATCCGTATGATAAAAATGAAAAGTAAAAAAATACTTTTCTTCCACTATTGAAATTCGCTTATATATATGCTCGTGAGTATTTATATTCACATCCTGCAGAGAACCGAGGAGGAATATCAACGGATGGAACAGTTCCCGCCGTCAGCTAGCCGGCCCTCGACGTTATAACGCTGGAAGAGTACTTCCAGTACCTAATCTTTTAATAAGATCTCCTAATAACCCCTTGGTATTCTATATTCTTTAAACTGGAATCCAACCCCCAACCCCCAACCCCCAAGTCCCAACCTTCCATTCCCTACTCTTCAGCTACTTTTCATGGGGTATTATCATTTTCGTTATTATTATTATCGTTATTTTTATTGTTGGAAAACTTTGGTTCTATTCGCACGTATGCAGTTCTTTACAGTTACATAGCCAGCGAGTTTTTCCTTTCCTTTTCAGAATGATAAAACGGAAAGGGCGAGCGGATTGCTAGAGAAAAGTATTATACTGAGCTCCTGCAGGAGAGCGAGTAGGTAGAGAGGTATAGGTACCAATGGCTGGGATCGATGTATATAAGAATGCTTTCAGACTGTTCCGTGTTATTTAAATCAGGGTGGATGGTTACCAAGTATTTGGATGGATAGCTCGGCAAGGAGTAACCTCCATAATACAGCTGCATACCGAGTATATCACCCAGATGGAAGCTACGGGCTCGATGCACTTTATCCTTAATCACAATATGTCTCATAAGTCAATCAAAGTCAAAGAAAAGTCCTACACCGAAATGGTTTCAGTCATTCGAGTCGTTGAAAAAATGCCTGAGATCATCGCACATCCCTTAAAAGTGACCAAAGGTGGAATAAAAGTGCTTTTGCAGTCAGGACTCTAAGTGGTTAGCTCATCGCTTTGGAAAGTTATTAAATCCCCCTCCACGGCTTGGGTAAAAAATTACCTTTTCATTGTTTTCGTACGACGGTTTGCAAGACTGGTTGATATTTGCTCCAGCTGAGGTAGAGGAATAATTTCCTCCTACCTCTGATCAAAGAATATACATGCCCGATGTACTAGCAGACCATACATAATATTGTTAATGCAGAAACTAACGTCGTGATCATTTCTGTGTATGGTATTGTGTGTGTGTTAGTATCCGTAATGTACATTCGCATGTACATGGTGAAAAGGAGAGAAGTAGTGAGAGAGAGTTAGCCAGAGAGCGATGGGAGACTTGGGCAACGAACGATGTAAGGAAGGAAGGAAGGAAGGCGCTTCGTCTTGTAGCACTAAATATTCCCAAACGGGTCTCTAGGGGCCAACTCAACTGGATAGGGACAGAATTATATTCCAACCAGACCGAGCCAGGCCACACGGGAGGCACATACATCTACATAGGTATCTCCTTGTTATTCCACACACCTACACCTAATATGACTAGCAGAGTAACACGCATTAGACTTATTCGTAATCTCAGTTTCACTCGCATTCTTCGTTATCACTAGCTTTTCCTTTCGCAAACGCACGATATTTACGGCTTAACATTGTACAAAGACATGCCATACACTTTCGATACTGTACAAAGACATGTCATATACTTTCGACAATGTAGAAAAACATGTGGAACAGTTTTGATAATGCACAAAGACATGCCATAGATTTCAATGCTCTACAAAGACATGTCATACACTTTTAACAGCGTACAAAGGCATGTCATATACTTTCGACAATGTAGAAAAACATGTCGAACAGTTTTGCTAATGCACAAAGACATGCCATAGATTTTCAATGCTGTACAAAGACATGTCATACACTTTTGACACTGTTCGAATACATTTTATACATTTCCAACATTATACAAAGACATATTGTACATTTTCAACACTTTACAAAGACATTTTATGGAATTCTGAATCTGGCAAAAGACATGTCATAGCATTTCAACACTGTCGACAGATATATCATAGGCTTTTCCGTATGTCTCACGGTTTAAACTGTCTAATGGATTACAAGTCTTGCGAAAAGGAATTGTGCTGATGCATAATGGACTTGTTCTATCACTAGGATTACCTTGAGCCATATCCAGTGTTTGTATTTATTCATTATTTTTCTCGTTTGTCGAGAGAAAGAGAGAGACAGAGGGTGAAGTAAGAAACCGCAGAAAAGAATAGCCCCGATATTTCGCGATCAGATTTTGTCCGAGGCAAATATTGGATTGAACTTTCCAATACGTTGGATTGGACGTTCAAGTTGCCCGGCTTGGGTCAACAGGTCTGGCTCTCCTCAGGGTCTCAGACTACCTATTTCTCCTCTCTTTTATCAGCGGATAAAGTGCAGCACCGAGGATTTCAAATATACGAAATGGTGCAGAATGAAAACGACCTCGTCTTTTAGCTGGAGCAACGATGTAGGTACAAGTACGCAGGTCCTGCAGTTCGGTCTAATGGTGAATAAACGGAAGTCTTAGGAAGTGATTAAGAAACGTTAGCGAGCGAATTGGCTCGCTAGGGATGAAAAGAGGAAACTGAAGAAGAGAGAGAGAATACTGTTCTCTATTTCTCTTTCCCATTCTCTCTTTCTCTTTCTCTGACAGACGACAGTTGGTTCGAAAGTTTCTCTCAAAGTTTCTCTCACCAGAATACGTAAACGTCTGAGGCGATTTACATTTGTTAGTGAATTTGTAACTCAGCTAGACTCGCGAGACTACGTCGTGAACCCCGAAGAAGAGTGCGCCCAGCCCTCTTCTCTGTATGGCATGACCAAGTCGCACCTTCCTTTGGACGGGCCTGCAGAAGGTGATAACTCCTGATTTACTCCCTCGCTCGCGCAGTTGGATACCAGAATTCTCATCTTCTCACCTCCTCCGCGATTCCCTAGGTCTACCTCGAGAAGAAGAAGAAGAAGAAGAAGAAGGAGAAGAAGAAGAAGAGGGCTCTACTCCAATTAACTTTTAATGGGGCAGATAGGGAAACGTATGCCTCGCCTCGCTCCTCTTCATCCCTTTTACTCGCCTTTCCACGAGCTGTTAGTTGCTAGAGACGGGCCCGAGGCAACGACACAACTTGTTAAGTAATTAACTGTTGTTCCAACTCCACGTTTAATAATAATTTACCGCCGCTTAACTCCTCCAGCTGTAAGAAAACATCATTTATTCAGAGATTCGCGGGAAGGTATTAAGATTTATCAATTTAAGCCCTCCCCCCCCCCCCCCCCCCCCCCCATGAATTTACCATCTCAGCAGTGAATATATGGACAGCACTTTTTGCTGAGATGGTAAATTCAACAGAAAATTTCTTTACATGCCCATGCAGCGCACAATCCAGAGAGAAAAGGATCGTTCAGATTTTAGGACAGAAGTAAATGTCTCTATGACACTTGTGGAGTCCTGCAGGGTGTCCATATTTTTTCTATATCGTAGTAGTTGAAGCCAGAAATAACGGGCCTGAGATCTTAGTAGAAGAAAAAAAGTCTGACTCGAAGAAGAGGCGGTTGAGTTTCTACTCTGTTTTTCTTCTTGCCGCTGCTTCAAGCTTATTACGTCTCTACCTTTTCCAATTCCTTTTATAGTCTCCTTTCTCCATTAACGATTTTCTATCTCTCTTTCTCTCTAAAGAACGAACACAACAATCTACTAATTTTTCCGAGCTTGCTATTTATTCAGAGATTGTTTCGAGAGGCTTTTCTGGAATACTACAATCCTTAATTACGCCAACATAAATTCTTTGATACATATTCAACCCAATTCATATCATACTTGACTGAAACTTTGTTGAATTTGCAAGTAAAGCAAACATGTCCTGTCTTTGAAATTAATTTTAACACATTTTCAAAACAATAATCTCTAGACACAACATCATTTAATACATCTTAAGACAGAGCATAAGATAGACATGTTCTGTCTTTCCGTGTCTGTGGAAAAGTTTTTCTAAACAGAATCTAAGACAGGTCATAAAATGAGCATGGCTTGTCTTCTGAACGTTTGAAACGATGATATTAGATGTCTTCTAGTGTGTTTAAGACAATTTTGGGAAACTAGTTGAGTACAGGACATATAGCCAACATGTTCTGTCTTTGAGACGACTTGCAGACATCGAAGAACATGTTCTGTCTTGTGACGTTGATCACAAATGTTGAAGAAAAATAACATGTTGAGTATTTAGGACATCTTTTAGACATTTTGGGAAGCAAAAATTGAGAATATGACATGAACATGTTATGTGATGATAAATTTTCGAACGAATCGCAATGTTGTCGATAGAGCTGCAGTGTTGAAATGTTGCCTGAGAGTTTTTCAGAGGGTATAAAGAGAGGCCAGAATATATTCCGAATTTTCATTCCGGGCTGCTCGACAGCTACGTGTCGTCCGCGTGTCCCGAACGTGTTGGGAAGGCGCGTGTTGAATCCGTAAGCATCGTTGAGAAAGCGAGAAGAGTACGGCGCGCAGCGTGGCAATACGTCATTGGTAAAACGCGAGTAGCTCGAGAGACAGAGACAGAGAGAGAGAGAGGAAGATATCGAGAAAAGGAGGAAAAGGAGAGAGAAGAAGAGGAGAGAAGCGGCGAAGACGCAGTCGATCATTTGTTAGAGAAATTCAATAATCCGATCTACGGGTGACAGGCGCTGCAGGGTGACGTTAACGCGTCCGACAGAATCACCTTCCTGTAGAGGGTGCTGGACCCTAACTTCTATCTTTCCATCTCTCTCCCGTTCGTTTTTCTTTTTTTGCGTTTTTGTTTTTCTTCTTCCTCTTCTACTCCTTCTTATTCTTTTTCTTACTCTTGTTCTTCTTCTTCTTCTTGAATCGCTTATTCGCACTGTGACGTCGACGTCGACGTTTCTCAATAAGGTGTTTTAGTATTTTTATCCTTCTTTCGCGCTTGTGGAATAAAGTCAACGACTAGAGAACACGCGATAGCGAAGAGACTCGTATCATTCATCAAATATCAAAATTCAACAACTAGCACTTCTTCTTCTTCTTCTTCCTCGTCTTCTATACATACTTCTCATTTGCGGTCGCGTTGAAACGAAGCGATGTTAAACGAAAATAAGTGAGTGGAAGCAATAAACAAGAAAAGAAAAAGAGAAAAAATAACCAGAAATAAGAGAATAAAAAAGGCGAGAAGCCAGATAGAAGGGCTAATGAAAACGTGCTTCTGGCAGAGCCAGCCGCGGCAGACACGGTGCAGAGACTTGATTCCCGTGGAAGGGCATCAACACAGTGTTATAACAATAAGACCGACAAAGCTTGGTGAAATCTCAGACAGGGTTTTTAATCATCAGACGATGACTGACGTTGACACGACCGTTTCAAATTTCACAATCGGATGATCATGTTTCTATTGGTACATGTTTCCATCTTCGTAAAATACATGAAGTACGAACATGTCTTACCTGCGTGACTACACGTAACAGAAAGAGGTGCTGAAACTGGGATTCGGAGATATGCAGGAATAGTTTATTCCGAAAATGAGTATCGATTATGAAAAGTTTTCAACGTCGAAACTTCAAGGATGTTGAAACTTCCTAGTCGCAGGGAACCAGGCTCGGCTTATGCGGTCTCTACGTCCCTTGAGGATCGCGTGTCCATTACCCATAGAATCTGCTGGCACTGCTAGCACTACGCTCACAAAACACACATACACACACACACACATATATATTTGTAGCTCATCAACCTAAACCTACACCCAGACCCAGGGCGGTAGAAACCAAGCGACACGTTCTGTAGAGTGAAAAGTAAACGGGGGCAACCTGCAGGGCAACTATACTGTACTGCACTGTTTTGTACTACAACAAACTAGTGGCAACATTGCTGAACAACGACAGTGTATTGTACCGTTGTGCACTACGCCACCACCATGAACATCATGGAGTCAGTCGGTGGCGGTCCCCTTGCTCCATGCTACTGCACACCACACCACCACCATCTAGTCTCAATTATTAATGGCTCTAATTAATTGTAATTCACTGTTCCAGAGGGTAGTTGTCTCGCCTCCGATACATTTACTACTTTACCCCTATCCTCCTCCATTTTCAACCTCATCCTCATCCTCATCCTCATCCTCACGTCCCCTTGCCACCGTCCCAAAGGCCTGAGCTAACGTACAGTCTCGACAAACATTAGACAGCATACAAGATCTCGACTTGAACCCAACCGACCCTAAACCCACTTGGGATTATGCACTACGGAAGTTGCGCTAAAAATTTTTACAAACGAACGAGAAGTTTCCTCTATTGGCATTCATATGGACGTATGTATCAAACTGTAATCGAAGTGTATCCAGGCTTTTTGCGACGTAACGAGATGAATAAGAGTGCAAATCGTGGCTTATGAACACCTAGCAGATACTTATACGTCGTGAGTTTATTCAAGCACAAGAAGGCATGCACATGGTTGGTTGGTATATAGGTACGGCTTAAAGACCAGACTTGTATATACACTATCTTGGTGCAGGAAGACGTATGCAGTTCTTCCTTCTCCTCCTGGGTCTTATCGCTGTTTCATACACTTTACATCCTACTATCCATACACGTTGCTATACGGTTGTATGTTCCAGGGCATACGTGGACTTAAGGTATGGCTGCAGTACCACACTATCTTTATCCACGTCCATTGTGGTGAACTATACTATACATTTACACCACGCCGTATCAAGGCTCGGATTTCTGATCTATAAAACGTTATGAAGTACGGATACGTCAGTGAGACGACATTAGGCGGTTTTCTAAAAATGGAGAAGATCAAAATTTCTTATCCCACGGTGTAATAACAGTCAAGAAAAAATTCCCCAAAACTCTATAATGCAGTTTCTGGATAAAATGGCATAAACGTCCGAAATCGAACGTCTCTAAATATTTCAATGAAATTTATGTGAAATCCGACTGATCCAATAAATAAACCACTCAATCGAATGAAACCGAGGAACAAAACTTTTTGCCTCATAATTCAACCCCACCAAGTAGACTTCAGCCCCTGGCGATAGAGTGAAGTTCAATGCACACCAATCAAACGACTATACAGGGTGATACAGAATGCGGTATTTTTCCTTACACCGGTGGGATCCTCGTAAAAAATCTATGACCAAAATTATTTATCCTAAATTGTCTTATCCTAAATCTGTATAGCTATAGCCTTTGATTTGATTATTTTTTTCTTTTCATGATTTTCTCCTATTTTTTTAGAAGGGATAAAACTTCGGTATGACGTATTGGTTTTTATAACGGAGACGACAAACTCGGCTAATAATCTGAGGTTGGCCTCCACCGCTGTGGGGGCTGCGGGACTTGACTGTAGGCGATAAATCATAATACGGTATATATATATATATATATATATATATATATACCAAACACAATATTTATTGCATTTTTTTTTCTCCCTCTCCCTCTCTTTCTTTATTTCAGGTTGAAACAATTTTTATTCTCCTTTCTTTTTCATTTCTACCATTACACCAACGCCACTCATATCAGTCCCCTGACTTTCTCTCTTCTCTATGTACGTATTAGGTACATGTACACACTCAAGGTACCTACACTACTAAAATACATACGTAAAAGTCCGCGGGACTCAAACCAACCCACCCCGTACCTCGGCTCGTGACAACAGTTTCCGCTCCCCAGTGTGCAGTAAATCTACCTCCAACCCCTGCATCATTCTCATCCCCTATCCATCCCCCTCCACCACCATACCTGGGTAACATTTATCAATTATTTCACGTAAACTTTTTCCGCCCTGTATATATATATATATAGGTATACATATACCTTAATATGTATAAACGGAGTCGGGAAACGGGGGGATGGATGGGATGGATGGGATGGATGGGATGGATGGTATGGATGGGATGGATGGGATGGATGGGATGGATGGGATGGATGAGATGGATGGGATGGATGGGATGGATGGGATGGATGGATACCTCCGCGACATGACAGACAATTATGTAATTCGGTAGGATGCGGTCCACCAGCAAGCATATGGATATAACAAAAAAACCAACGAAACTGTTGAAACAATTCACCGAGCTAGGGATAATGTTGTCATTCTTAATTAACCGGCTTATAAATATAATGCGGGGTGAAAAATTAATTATAATAATTTGTTGAAAGAAAATAAACAATTCTTGCGCATTGGTAAGGGTTGTTTTTTTTATCTTTTCGATCATCCGGTGCAACTATCCGAGGGGGAGTTCGCCAGTGGGCAGAGTGGTAAGATATCAGAAAAACACTTTTCTTTTCTGAAGTAGCGGTATGGTAGCTGTGCCTGGTAGCCAGGATATGGTTTTTCAGCCTTTATGCTATCATGCACTAGATTTTCGATGCGTCATTCGATATAATGGAATTGATGATAGTGTTTTCTCCGTTTTTTTTTCTTTCTTCTTTATGCCCGGATTCATTTGCCGCTAGTTTTGTTGGAAATAATTTTTCACTGGATTCGAATGATTTTAACATCGACGTTTAATGGATTCAATGAATTAATTCCTCGTTTTCACACCGTCGAAACTCGTTGAAATGCTCCTAATGGATATCGGTGAAAATCTATGTACGATGAATCTGTTTATTTGTAAAGAAAAAAAAAAAAAAAAAATTGGTGGCAGAGGTGGGATCGTTATCGGCTAGACGGTCGACGAACTTCTTTCTATTCTTTTTATTCTAGTTGTTGGAATCGGTTGGTACTTGTGTGGCTCTCCTTTACGGATGACCAGTCGTCGTCGTCGTCGTCGTCGTAGTCGTCAAATTTGTTCGAGGCTTCGATAAACCGACCTCGCTAAGGCTAGGCGCCGGTGCAGCAGTAGAAATTGCAGCCTTCTTTCATTCGGGAAAAACGCCTCGGTGCTTATCTCTACCGACGTTCCATCTCCGAGATTGGATCTGAGCTTTAGAATAACACCGACCTAGTCTCAGTGCTGATTCTGTTGCTGTTGCTCTGAGAAAGGCAACGATATGTTTTTTGGCAATATTTTTCTGCCCCCGGCGAAAGGGTAGCGGTGAACATTACGTGGCATATAAACTATAACTTATCATATACAACGAATCGGAGACGAATATTTTTCGTATTTCTTTTTTCTCCTTTATTCTGCGAGAATTTCGCTGATCAAAAAAAAAAAAGAAACGTACATCACATGCTGGAAGAGGGAGCGATGCGACGTCCAGTTCTCTTACGTCGATGTTTCACCGCAGCGGGTTTGCCGTGGGAGAAAATCCGGAACAATTAACATCGAATGATTGGGGGCTGACGATGAGTGCGATGGGTCGTTAGCTTTCGGCTGACCCTGCAGACTCTTATCCATTGTCTCTATTCCTGTCCTGCATCCGCCCCTCTATTACCTGACGCCAGATCCACCCTCTCTTTTCCCTCCGTCAAGTACGTGAGCAATTATATTGTTCGATCGAGAAGAACTCGAAGAGAGGGTGATCGTCTTCCTAGTTCATAGTGTATACGGAGAAAAATAAAACTTATAGCTTTGATATTTTCAACACATTTATTGAACAAACGTCTTTCATTCATATCCTGATAAATAATATTGTGAATTTGATGAAAGTCCTGCAGCGGTTAGATATCTTGTGTAAAACTGAGACTGAAGTTCCTTTACTGCAACATCAAGAGACGAATAGTTTTCAAACGGGAGCCTGTTTAAGTTTTGACCAATAGCTGCTCGGTTTATAGAATAACCGTCACTAACCGTCGTTTCAATATTTCAACCTTTCCTAACTCGAAAAGTACGTATCCTACGGAATTTTTGTAAAGGAACTTTAGATCCAGTTTTTAAAAACGAATACAACCACTTCGGATTTTCGATACTTGAAGTTGGTTATTCATACTTCTACATGTAAGAACTTCAAGCTACTCATACGGAGGATAATATAATGTATACTATAATTTTATACGAAGTATAATACAGTCTCCCCCTCCCCCCATTATCCACCCGCTCGTAAATCCATTTCCAGACAATAGATACAGAGATACCTACTTACATCTGCGATTTAAGACTTTATCCACCTACCAACCGGATCCAGGATTCACGGTGGGTACTTCCTAATCCGCGTTAACGCTATCGAACGAGCTTCTATATCTACGGCGAAGGGTAGAGAAGGGTGAAGTGTACAGTACATGTACCGTCCAACTGCACCTCCACGTTTCGCTACCTAACTCTTTAAAGTTATTCAATTTGGCACCGACTTCCCGCTTGTAAATCTATTTTGCAATTCTATCAACACTTCTCGCCCTATCCCCATTCGCAAACCCCTTCCGCCCACGTTCCTCCAGTTATCCAACACCCGTTGTACTTTCTTTCAACTTCTTGTTGAATGGAAAAGATTTTTACCCTTTTTTATATTTTATTTTTTTCCCTCTCGGTAGACAGCTTCATGAAAGACGTCGTCGTCATTTTTGCAGTGCTTTTCATTGCTGAACGGCTCGGTGCCTTGAAACCTCTTAATTTTCCCACCGCTTATGGCACACTCCATAAAAAGGACGACCTGGGGTGTTATGTCGACCATAAACCCCGACAAACACCATCGGTAATGTTAGTTATAGATGTTCTAACAGGGCGCCTGCAGGCGGGATGTCGAGGTCCTGGGCTAGACGCCCACCAACCCCCCTCCGTCCCCGATTACACGAACCCCGTAACACACTGCAAGGGATTACCAAAATTTTATTAGCGGTTTAATACCAGCTCATCTGTATACTTGCGACACGTACCACATACGTGCTGATTGAAAGAAAAATAAATGTAAAGCTATACATGTCAAAAAATAAAAACAATAAAAAAAAAATGGTGAAAATAGTAGGTATGCTCATTCGAAAATCTCGCTGATCTTTTTGTAATCTGTACACACCTCCGAGCGGTGACATGTGCGGAACCGGATGTAGGTCAAGTCCGATAATTACACGTCAATATTGAATAATGAATAATCCTCTTTGTCGTTACTGTGCGGTGAGGTGGTCCAGTGCACCAGCGGCACAAATTTATCTGTTATTTTTCTTTTATTCTTTTAGCAACCTCAGAGTATCAATTCACCTTTGATTCTGATACCCTGATAAATCTAACGGGAGAAAGGGAATGAATGAAATACTCTATTGTTATCAAGATATGATATTTGATTATTTTTGTTTTTTTTTTTCCCTCGACTTTTGACTGTGTGTGATGCACCGACGTAATCCTCATCTTCTTATTCGAATTGTGTCAAGTGATGAGGATGCGAGGGCACGCGCTGGATCGACTAAGAGACACTCTAGCAGCCTAGTGCATCGGTACTTCAGTAGGGAACCACCTACGTGGTCCTATCTTGAGGGTGGAATTTTTCTTTCACTTTTACAACGCCGGGGAGGGGGGATGTGACCAGGTAGTGGTTAATTAGCTTTTTTCCTGTTCAGAGAAGAGAAAAAAAGACAAAAAAAAAAATACCCAGTGATAGAGCGGACGAGGTCTTAGGGTAAAAGTGCACTACCCTTCCCCCACCCCCCCCACTTCGTGGCTGCGATCGAAAAGTAATGTTTTTCTATTGAAATATGGGGATTGATACACACAGCTATCTGTGTCGTTTCGAGAGGATTCTTTCATGCGGTTCAGCTATGATTTATGCGCTTAGATATCTCCGACCCCCCTGAGCTCTGGCTACGACGAAAGAGATAAGAAAGGATAACGCACGTTCTGGGATCTTGTTGTCACCGGGGACACAATGAGGCGACATCCTTGGCCCCCTTGCTCCGACGTCAAAGTCGCGACAGTCAATTTCTGAGGTACGAAAATCGCGATGCAAAACATGGAGTAGAACATTTGTACCCTTGTATTCTTTTCTTCCACCCAATTTTTTTATCTTCGACGAAAAAAAAAAAAAAAGGGTCTAACTGATGGAGTGGTCGAGGCGGGATAATACATGACGAGATACACGATTCTGCTTTGGCGGAATAATATAATATTAAACAGCAACAGCAGTTGCGACGTTGTAGTCGTAATTCTTCGCCCGTACTGTGCAGTAAGAATCACAGCAGCAGCAGCAGCAGCAGCAGTGTAGCGATAAAACGAGATGTTGAAAAAGGCGATTAATTACGACCGCGTTCATTACCAGGGAACACGTTGATCTGATACGGAAGCGACGCGGTGTTAATGCAATTCGTGACTGATTTAATCTTTTTATAAATTCATTACTCGAACTTTGCTCGGAACTTAGAGACGATTAATCTATCTGGAAGGACTTCTCAGGACGCTGCACGTCTTTAATTCATATCCATTTACACTTTTGGCGAATCTAACGAATGTCGTTCGAAGAGTAGATCCCTTTCCACAATCTAAGAATAAAGTTCCTTTGCCACAACATCGAGAGACCAATAGTTTTCAAATGACAGGCGGTTGAAGTTTCGACCAATCGTTGCTCGGCTTGAAGACCAACCGTCACTAACGGTCTTCCCAATACTTTAACCTTCTCTAATTTAAAAACTACGAGTCCCTTGAACTTTTTGCAAAGGAACTTTAGATTTAGTTTTCAAAAATGAGTCGACCCACTTCGGTATTAAAACTTGATGGAAAAAATATTTATTTTTCTCCCGTTAGTTATCGGCGTTTGTCGCGTGGGCGAGATCCATTCAGCCGAAAATCAAGACTAATTGGTATCCAAAAATAAAGTTTTAATGAAAGGCAGATGTGAGGGATCGATGGAAGCGACCGAGCTCCTCCCCCTCTTGGTAATCGGCGTTGGCCTCGTGGCCCCAGATGCTACGTAGCTTAACCTCTAGCTCGGCTTCGCCTTCGCCTTCGCTTTCGCCAAAAGCTCGACTTGAGAGTCTGCGGGGTGGGACGCCGGTGTCTCCGCAAGAATATAATATCCATTCTCCATTTTTATCGGGCATAATATCGGAATATCCTTCGCGATATCCTCTATTTTCAACGCGGTCGTCCTCCCACCCCCACGTCTCTACATCTTCATCTACATATCTGGTATAACCATCTATACACGCGTACTACCATTCTTATACACGTGTCCGAACGGTAGAGGGTGACTTTTACCCGGTGGAAAGAATGATAAAGAAATCTGCTACCAAGTGGTGAGAAAGGGTTGCGGCCCGTTCCCCGAAGACAATCCGACCTTGTCGCCAACCCTACACCTTTATTTATGATCGAGGCCCGGGATTGGCTGAGAAAAAAAGCTCTGTAATTTCATTGCGTCTCATAAAGGGAATTCCTCGAGTTATATTCCGGGTGTTTTGAGGCAAGGAATTCGAAAATAACTCTGACTAAAGTCAATGGGAAAAACGAAGAAAGGAAGAAGTCGATACGAGTTCGTACCACCGCGTCCCAACGACTGATGGTCTGAAGAAAATTACACCGAATTCGCGTATGGTATATCCTCTCGCTAAATCTATTTGATCGTCTCTTATTCTTCTGTCCATTATTTTTCATCTTCCGTTTTCCTTCGCTCGCTCAGCTTCCTTTCCCTCTTTCACTCTCTCCGGGGACCCTTTTCGTATGACCAATAACTCGACGCCTTATCCCCCCAAATTAGCTCTCTCCCTCCTATCTCCGTTTCCTACGGCATTGATGGCTGCAAGTACAGGTATATCAGCAGAGGGTATGAAGAGAAGAAGTGAGAAGCGAAGGAGGAGAAAAAAAAGAGAGAGAGAGAAAAAAAAAGAACCAGGATGAAGAGAAGGCGAAAAAGGACGGGGAGGACGAAGGATATATGTGTGTATCCGTAGGTACGCCACTGGTTTCGATTTCATTTTTAGGCTGTCGTATAATGGCGGCTCTGGAAGTAAGCTTTTCTTATGGTACGACCCACGTACAATTGTACTGCTGCCTCCTGGTGTGGTGATGAAGTGGTAGGCTACGGTTCGTAAATAATCCCCTTCCTCCACGCGTACTTCCATTCACTACCATAGTTACATGGCGCGGTAAAAGTGGGGAAAAATTATTGCCTTTGAGTAGAAAGTCGAATTCGTATCGATGTACAAATTTGTCAGATTTGGTAAAGGGCCACCGGAAGGTAGATACCTGTTCAAAAACTAAGCCCAAAGTTCTTTTACCAGAACTTCGAGATAGCAATAGTTTTCAAATAAGAGCAAGTTCAAGTTCTAACCAATCGCAGCTTGGTTCGGCGAATAACCGCCACTAACGGTCGTTCCGAAACTTCAACCTTTTCTAATTCGGAACCTATGACTCCTACGAATTTTCTGTAAAGGAACTTTAGTCTTAGTTTTTAAAAAGGAATTCACCCTTTTCACGATATGAATCTCCTGGTTCGTATAATTTTTTTTTTTTTCCTTTTATTTCTCCGTGCTTGTCGTCTTGAAAAGCTTGTAAGCTTTCCTTATGGTACGACCCACGCGGAAATTCTACTTCTGCCTCTTGGTGTAGTGATGAAGTGGTAGGATACGGTTCGTAAATAATCTCCATCCTTCGTACTTCCATACCCACATGATCCAGTAAAAATGTGCGTGAAAAAGGGCAGTGCGCCAAGTCGAATCAGACTTTCAGCTCGTTGTGAAAGAATTTTCAATTACTTAAGCATCGATAAAACCAGTGAAAATATCCTAAATATTGTCCCGCTATCAGTTTTTTTTTTTTTGAATTTCCTCCTGTACCCCGATAAATGATTTCTAGTAATAGTCAATTTTCTTCAACACCTTGACGTCCGTATCGGAAACTTGGGTGTGAAGGGGTATGGCCTCGGAGCTCGTTGTCTCCGGGTGTTACTGCAGCAGACTCGGTTGTATATTTCTTGCTTGTCGTTTTTTGAGCAAGGCGTGGCTGGGCGTGAACGGGCAATACCTAGGGAAAGAGGAAAGAGGCGAATATGGGAAAATCTACGGAAAGGAGAAAAAGAGAGAGAGAATGGAAGAGGGATTGCGGGGGACGAGGCGCGGCAGAGGGATGGAGGGAGTTATTAGAGCACTTTGCCCGGTTTAGCTCGAGGGGGCAGGCAGACAGTAGCGCATTACACCGTCCAATATAACGCGGCTTATTGTGGTTTATCGCTTTTGGTCTTTCGCCTACTTGTTTCCCTCTTTTATCCTCTTCTCCCCAAGCTTCGACTACAACCTACCCACCTACCTATGCACCAGGTCGAAAGTCCTGATTTCATCGGTCAATCGATTTTCAAAAATCACATCGAACATTCGAATGCTTATCTTCATCACTGTTATGCTTCCAGGACGTTCGGTACTAGTCAAAATCGCATCTAATTCGAAGTCGACAATTCACTCCTGTCGACAATTTACTCACCGACCATGAAACCAGTTTCGAAAAAAAGCTCGATCATTTACCGTTACAAAACTGTATCAATCACGAAGCTTTCACGAAAATGGAGGAAACTTTTTGAAAAAACGCTATCTCGGTTAGAAATCTGTTAACAGGAACGAAATCCATCCAGAGTCAGTGGAGTTGATTCACTTAGCAGAATGTGACGCTCGTGAAAAAGACACCCTTTCAATTTAGTTGGACAGTCGGTGTATGTCATTGGGGAAAGTTCTCGCAGGCCTGGTTTGTGGGGGTAAAGGAACCATGAGAGTCAATGGCTAGTCTAGGATATGAACGCCATGTAGGTACCTGAGTTTAGCTGCGGGATATGAAGCGAATGTGGTTTGACAAAGTGGTGCAGGTGATTGCGGCGGGCAGGGACTCAGAGACACCGTGTACGGTATCCCTCAGGACGATTTCGAAGGATTATGGGATCCTGGTAACGGAGTGTAACGCGAAGCCAAGTCTTCCTTCGCAGGTCCCGATTTTCTCCTTTACCTTTACTTCACTACCGAGCTTGTGACGTCTTTGTCTGTTCGGAAGAAGAACAGACGTTCGTTGTTTCGGTTGGTCTTTCTCTTCGTTCTTTAACGTCCAAGCTGCATCAGACATCTTCGTCGATATTGCACCAACCAACGAATTGACCCCGCGCAGTGACCCCCGACGACCTGGCGATCCGGCACGGGTTGTACAGCTCCTAAAACTACCCAACGCTCGGTTTTACGGTCAGGTGCAAAATTGCAAATAAGCAAAAGCCCCCGGAGGGTTCATGGTCGTCGCACGTCGGTGATCTTCAAACTCTATAAACCGAACTAGACGGATTGTCGAAATAGAGAATGTGAGCTCAGTACCGAACGAAAAGCGAACGGTCAAATTTCCGAATTTTAATGCAACGAACTCACAGTTTTTCGAAAGGGTATTTCACCGAAAGTCTATGTAACCGAGGAGCCGGTTCGAAGTTCCGAATCCTCAAAGTTTCGAACGGTCAAATTTCCGAACTTTAATGCAACGAACTCACAGTTTTTCGAAAGGGTATTTCACCGAAAGTCTATGTAACCGAGGAGCCGGTTCGAAGTTCCGAATCCTCAAAGTTTCGAACGGTCAAATTTCCGAACTTTAATGCAACGAACTCACAGTTTTTCGAAAGGGTATTTCACCGAACGTCCATGTAACCGATTTCGAAAATTCCGAATCGCAACACACCGAAGGTTCAAAATTCCGGAAGCTCAAGATCCGAAAAGTCAAGACTTCGAAAGCTCAGAGTCCGAAAGGCCAAAACTCCGAAACTTGAAAATCAAGCCGTCGCCCGTTGTTTAGTCGACACGTTAAGAACACGTTCGTTCTTTCGGAATTTGGAAGATGGGACTTTCGGAAGATGGGACTTCCGGGGCATTAAGCTATCTACATTTTGACCATTCGCCATTTTAATTTTCTAAGCTTTAGTCTTTCTGAAAATTTCGAAATCGTTTAGAATAAATTCTGGAATCTGAACCGGTCCCGCAAAACAGAAGAACAAATATTAGAAGAATAAGATCAGAAGGAAGGATGGGCAGATGTTTCAAGTATTATAACTTGATTTATAGGGAAGTTACCGTCGCGTCGTGCCGGGGCTTAGACGGTGGTGGTCCCGTGTCCAGGTCTGGAAAAGAACCGGAGTGAGTGGTCGCGTTGATAAAATTATTATCGGCGGTGGGATTTATGAAGCCGGATTATCCTCTTCGGTCGTGGAAACCAGGGGGATGCGTCCTGGACCATAGTACCGTTTCTCAAAGACAAAAGATATCCACGAAGTAACACCGGGCAGGATTATTCTCACGAACAGTTTGATCCGCGAAAAATCACCCGGAATTGATCATCAAACATCATCCCTCCTTTCCCTCACCCTCGACTGAGCGATACATCAATATCAATATCTTAGAGGGTGTATCACTTTCCTCTTTAAACCATCGACATGGGACTGAGGAACGACTTTTTGGGTCATTACTTCAACGAAATTCGTTCTTCATTCGAGATTCCATTTTTCAAATGATTAATATTTCTTTAGTATCGCGTATGGCGGACGTATCGATATCGATACATCCCCTTTCCTGCTGCTTAGTTTTTTCGGGTTAGCCTCAATTTGCGGGAAGACAAGCTTACGATATTTGAAACTCGTAGTCTAAGCGGTACGAGACAGAGAGAATGACCCAGACTCGTCATGCCAGAGGGAATGAAACTCAATACAACACTTTCGTACGTCTAAGAGGTATTGCGTTACACGCAGGCAGTCGTCCGACCGACTCGATCCTCTCTCTTTTTCTACTGCGCCACTCTTTTATAGGAATGAAAGACCAACGTCACATATATACGCAGTAGTATATCAGCTTCATCGTCCATCTAGACGAATCGATAACTTATCAATCATACGATGATCAGAGACATTGTTTATGGCGATGAAGCAAGCGTCCCTCTTTTACTAACTGGGATTAAAAGGACCTTAACACTATTTGGACCCAGTTTGAAAAAGGGATTTGAACGACGAGTGAAATGGACTGTTTTTCAAAAGGGATTATATATTTCGGAATAAGATCGAACCGTGGAAATGGAGCGGAATAAGTTTTTAGGTTCTAAGCGAAGCCGGTGTGGGGTTCGTTTAAAGCTTTACTACTACTGGTACGGTGACAGTCCGGGGCAATTCCTCGGGCCTCGAAGAAGATGGGGTGTTTTCCAGGGCGGGGGAAGCCGGGATCAACTTTGAATGTCATACAACGCGGCAGAATTCGTGAAGGAAACGGGGAGATGGGGTCGTAAAGCGTAGTTGGTGCTGAAAACCTCCCTTTACCTCTCTCTTCCTCCCTGGAGCGACGTCGAAAGCTCCGTCGCGTCGTGATACTTGAGGTGTGAAGTTGGGGGCGTCCGACTCGCTCCTAGCTGCTAACGGAAGAACAATTTCACAACATCCGGTTTCTCTCGTTCGCCACCTTCTCTCCCCTATACCACGACCCACCCCATTAACCCGGTGTTCGGCTAGCGCTACCAACAGCCAAGCCACTCTCTCTCTTTCTCTCTTTCCACTTCTGTACCTACACTTTCCCCTGTAATTAATTCAAATTCCAACCCGGACCACTTCCTGGCCTCCTTGAACCCTTCCTCACCCTCAACCCAGCTCCATCCCCTCAATGTCCAAGTCTTATATATGTATGGACATGTGTCCATACGACTTTGGACCATCGAAAAACTTCATTCAAATAACGGATACCGAATTTCAGATGCTTAAGCTTGGGGTCGAATAGACTGAAACACCTGAAACACGGGCTAGAATATGGTAAAGTATCTGGAAAATAGCTCGCCAATTTTGTTACGTTGGTATCGACCACCTGCCAAGAATCTAAGGGTCCTAAAGAAATGCCCTCAGTATTTTGAAGATCACATAAATGTCTCTTGACTCTTTCGCACCCTCAGGATGACTTGAGAGACCTTCGAGCAAGGGGGTTGGTAGGGGGTTGGCGAGAGAGAAGAAGGACCTATATCTGCTGTATAAGGGAAGCAACAGTTTCTACATGTCCGCCACCACCGCCCCTGTCTTTCTTTCGATTCTGTCTCTCTGCATGTCTCTTGTATTCTTTCTCTCCATCCCTTTACTTTTTTTTACCAAGCTTCTCACCCTCGTCGACTACTTCTTCTGTCGATTCTTCATCGCTAGTGACAAACGACCACGTGGGGGTTCCGAAAATAAAGACAGTGAAGCTGAATGACTGACTGACTGACTGACTGACTCACTGCCTTCAAGATATCACAGATTGTGCTTGAACTGGGGTGAACGACACCAAACAAGGGTGAGAATTAGGCGAGGGTGGAATTCACCCGTGGATACTACAAGCATATGCTTGATAAGTTGAAAAAAAAAAAAGAAACTGAAATTGTGCCATTAAAAGGACATTTCTGTCGTATCTCCTTCGACATGTGTCTTTCAAGCGCAGGCATTATACAAGCCACAGTAAACTCTGCACATACATGTACATAGGTATGTGTATCGCTGTTAGTCCGAGTATATACTGCGGTTTTGGAGAGTAGCTAGAGTCTCTAGTGAACCGCCATACGTCAGGGCAAGGGTGCAAACCGCACTACAGCTTTGGTAATAAATGCATAAATAATAACGCTAGGTTCTCGCAGCTCAGGATACCTGGCGCTGACCGTTTTCGTACCGTTTTCCTAACTATAACGGGGGTTGGAAATGCGGCCGCCGAGCCACTGCCTAACAATTTACATTAACCCCGTAATTATTCTCTCCCCTTGCCATTTTGCCACTCGAAATACACCCCCGACTACTACTACTACTACTACTACTATTCTGAAACTAATACATTTAACAAAACGTAGCCAACTCAACGCGGGGTTAGAATCAACCCCTAGTTGAAGAATTCTATCTACCCCATTCTCTCTCTCTCGAACAAAAAAAAGAAATTCCGTTTTTGGAACGTTCTAAAATCGAACTTTGCTCACGCCGTGCGGAAAACAGTAGTTTTTCGAATTTTCCGGCGATTACCGGACTTCGATTTTCTGCGTTGAGAACTGTTGCCCCGTATATTGTCTTTAACGGTTATACATAATAACGAATGTAAATCTGGTTATTGTGTAGTTTAGCCCGGCTGCAGCAATACGGTTTACGGAATACAGTGTACAAAATTCGGGCGATTTGCATCCCATTAGAGAATGGCGTCAGGGATCAGGGATCAGCCGGGATATTTGAACGCGATATCGTTAATACGCCATCTACATTAGGTAGATATACCCCATACGTACCTACCTACCCAGTATGGTGCCAACCGAACCCGTTCACAGGTAGATGTTAGTGGGAGCCCGCAATTAGTCCCGAAGGTTTATACAGCCTTCATGGGGCACACATAGATGTGTCCTTCCCTCTTTCTCACTCTCGAAAATGTTGACGTTCACTTTTTCACCCCTAATCCAACCAACCCGACCAACCAACCAACCAATACGAAACCCTTTGGGTTGGCCTAAAAGGTTTAGCCTTTAACCTTTAAACTTTTTCACCCTTTTTATAGTCTGCAGCTCAAAAATTTAACCACCACTAACCCTGCGGGGTGACACCTTCGAAATGCGGGGGGGGTGGGGTGAAGAAGAATAAAAATGAAGTGAAAATAAATAAAAAACTACGCATATTTCATCATTTTTTATGGAAAATTAATCAAAAACGCATCCTTTTCTATTTCATCCATCCTTTTTAAGACTCCGCTCCATCCATCTACATCCCCTGCAGCTATTACCTCGACAAAATTCGTTTTCGACTAAGGGTAGGTGCACACAGGGTCGGTGGAAAATGGGCTTTAAAATAAAGGCGGCAATATTTTTGGTAACCTTTTAAAATTCCTGGGGTATTTGTTGTTCTCGTCTATTTTCATCCCTCCCTCCCTCTTTCTCTTTGCAATTTTTCTCTCGCGTCTAAGACGCCTTTTGGAAAAAAAATTTCCGCTCTTCTCTCTCTCTCTTTCTCGTACTCTCTCGGTTCTCACGGGCCGGGATTTTTAGGGGGCAATTTGCGGGGTGAGATGCGTGCCCGGAAAAGTGCGGGTCGCCTTTTAGACGGCCGTAAATTCTGATAACGTGGAAATTGGGGCCGGCCTAACGAACTTATGTGCTGGTGGGGCGTCGGGGTTGAGGTGGAGGTGGAGGTGGAGGTGGATGTGGATGCCTGCCGCCCCAGGAGGCACAGAACTTCACCTACCCTCGGGGCTTCGAAGCGTGCGCTTCAGATTTCAGCTATCCGCCAACCCCCAACCCCCAAGCTACTAGCTTCGGATCGAGCTAGCTGTTGCGGTCTCGAGAAGGTCAAATTGCTTTCTTTAGCGCAATCCCAATTTTCCCCACATTTTTTTTTCGCCTTTATCTCTCCCTCTCGCTTTACTTTCCCAATTTTTTTTTTTTTTTTGGTGATTTGAATTTCTTTTTCTTCTCTTTACTTTGTTTCAAACTATTCCTACGGTTTTTTTTTCTTTTCTTTTAGATTGAATAATTGATCCTAATCACGCTGGATCTCTGTGAAATTTTCATTTCATATTTTGTCAAAAATTAACTTTCAAGTTCTACGAAGGGTCGGTGGGGGTCTAGAGAATAAAAGATAGCTGTAAGGGTTCAAGAGCGCCGGAAGGAGCTTAAAATCAAAAGATACGATTCCACACTTTCCGGCGAGCCGAAGATTTATGCTCTTGAAGTAAATGAAAAACGTGTCAAGCGGAACGTAGAATGGATTAAGAATTTATCCTTCTCCTTATTGGGGCGGTGCACTAGGGTGCTTAACGCTTACGTATATCACTGCGATTCTTATGTTACATCCGTTAAAATTGTAAGCAGATAGAAGATGAAGAAGAAGAAGAAGAAGAGAGAAGAGATGAAAAAGAAAAATTAAAATTGCGAGTGAATTTTTATCACGGTTATAAATATGATTGATGTTGAATCGGAGCCAAAGCCGATCGAATCGATGTGTAATATTTTCTGAAGAATCTATTCGGTGCTCATGAATTTGGTAAATTCTTCTTCTTCTTTTTTTTTCTTATCCTTGCTTGCTTTTTTTCCATTTTCGGTGATTCGATTGATAGAATAACGATGGCGCAAGAATTTAAAAAGCCTTCCAGGTGCGAGATGAGAAAGAAATAAAACGAACGAAGATAGAGAATGAGTATAGAGATGTGGAGTATAGGAAGAGGCTTGTGGAGAGGATCAAGTTATTATTTAAAGATTTTTTTTTACTTTTTAAATAAATCCTGGTAGCTCGTTAGCCAAGAAATGGTACTGGGGTGATAAGGGTAGGTCCTGACCTTAAGAGCTGAAATATAGAAAGACGAAAATAGGGGTGGGGTGGGAAATATTCTTCATCTATATTTTTGTTTATTAATTTCGTTTTTTTAATATTTCAACATCATATCCGATCTCTGATTAAACGCTAATGTTCTTGAATAAGAAACACACGCAGAGGTATGGTACATCGAGATTCTTAAGCTCTTGTGATGGTGGCTCGTTGTCGATTGGAAAACAATAAATCTTTGCACCAGTTTCCTCGGTAGCCAGTTAAAGTCTGGCTAATTCTCTGGCAACGGGGTGAAAATAAGGGTAAATCGCTAAACTACACGCAAGTAGAAGCTGCAAATAAGGTACCTAAAAAGCCATGTAAAACTCCGTTCACCGACGTACATGTACATAGTGCAGCCCCTCGTAGGTTCTACTAGCGCAACGGTTACAGGACTTATCAAGATCCCCGCGTCTATCTATCAGGGGAATTGGCTGCACCGAGAAAGGAATTGTAGAACCATTCGTAGGCCACATCCCTGAAGAGATTTTTTTCTTCTCTCAACCCTTTCGAGAAACTGTGGAAGAGGAGAAAAAAAAAAAAAAACACCCCTAGAAAATTCGTTTCTTATTCTTTTTTTTGTTCTGTCTGTCTGTCTGCTTTGCCTTTTTATGGTGAGTTTTAACGAGAGAGAGAGACGGAACGAGAAAAAAATAAAATTAAAAGAAAACGGGGGTGGCAGACGATGATGGGGTCAGTGAGTTCGGGTGTCAGGGGGATGGGGATGGGGACAGGGACGGGGGAATAAATCCGGTAAACGAGACTAAACTTTGGTAGTTACCGAAGTTTTTATTGCATGCGGAATACTATTTAGAAAAATAATGTCGCCAAGTTTGCAACCCGGGGTTTCGAATTTACAACCGTTTCACGTACGCGACTTCTATATATGTATATATATTTATATAGCTGTATAATCTTAATACCATGAAAGACGGTGAAGGGTACGTGTGGTGGATTTCAAAAATAATCTAACATTCACCGACGGAATTAAAGTTTTATTTTTAACTCCGATGAGGTGAACAACTTTGAAAACACACCCCAATTACACACCCCAATTTGTTTTAACTTTGATTATAGTTGGCAAAAATGTCGATACAGTAACTAAAAACATAAAAAATTGTTTGATAAGTCCGACAAAACACCATGGCTAGAGGAATTAGTTAAAGTGAGGTGAGAAACTGGGTTGAAATCAGCAGCAATAAAGACCCGGGGATGTTTACTAGCATCGAATTCAACCCTGGGATTGAAATGGGTATAGTAGCAAGATACTGGTACGGATTCATGTTTAAAATTCCACCAGAGTCCGGGGCGGAAAAGAATTTCAGGTTTTCTCGATCGAGCTGCCAACTCTGGTGTTCCTCCAGAGCTTCTCGAGCAACGGTGAAACGACCACCACCACCACCACCACCACCACCACCATTGCTACCACCAGTACCAGCACCGTTGGGAAATAGTTGCTGGCGTAGCTGGTATTGGTAATTTGTCAATCGGTACCTACACGGGGTGGTAGTTACGTCCGTTGATCTAATTTATAACTTCCCCTGAATCCCACCCCAACAATTTACAACCGTACTTCTTCACCCGCACCATGTCTGGGTGGGCTGTTGCAGAGAATCCACGGTGCAGGTTTACGCTTTTTCGAATTGTTCTAGGTGCAGTTATGCCGAGAAATTGTATAACCAGATGCGAAATTTCGAAAAGGGGGATGATAGATCATCAGTAGGAAAAACTTCCTGATGGAAATGTTGATCTCACTGCAGAGGTAACAACCGGGATACCAAACTCCCCCTAGCTCATATATGGCCTTCATTCACCCTGCAGGGCTGATCTACGCCGTAGATCAGAGGCCAGGGCTTTGTCCGCCAGGAAATAATGGCTTCGATCTTCTCCAACCCCATACCCCATGCACAGACACAGGCCAAGGCCTCCATCCCTTTCTCACTCTATTCTCAACCTGTTGGAAGATCAAAGAGCGAACTTTACTTCTGTAACAAACTATTTTACTTCAACCATCCGGTTTTACAGAGACGAGAATAAGTCGTTGATAAAAGAATAGTTCCGTTGCGGGATTTTTGCACGTAACGACATCATCCCTTATTCTTTTTTTTAAATATACACGTGTGTTTTAAAAATCTCGGACCTAGAGGGTGAGAGATACAGAATATTCCGAAAATTCTTTACATAGGTTGTTAATTCTCGGTATTAATATCTCCGTGGATTATTTTCTTGTTCTTGTTCAGTTGAAAGTGGTTCAACAATTACAGCACACATGGTATATATATACCTACATATGTTACATATATACGTGTAACCGGATGTGTCCTACTGTATGTATATCCGAAAATCGCATGAAACGAGCACCACAACCCACTTGGCTGGGTTCCCAAAAGTCGAGAGGGTGAGAATAGGGCGTTGGAAGATCGAGAGGGACAGGTTATACTCACCCTCTCGATACCACCCTATAACACGCGAGTTTCGCTTGCCCGGTAAAATATGCTCTCACATTATAAAATGATTCGGAAGAATTCCTGTTTCGGTGTTATTGTCCGGAAAGAGATGAAAATATTCATTATTATCATTTTTTTATTATTTTTTGCATTCTTCTTCTTCTTCTTTATTACCGATCCCTTAAATATGCCTCGATAATCAATCCCCCCTGATCATTTTCAACGATGTAAAAGAAAAAGTGAACTATTCGTAGCGCGTACGAGTTCTTGGCTTCGGAAATTTTCGATCGAGTTAAGCTCTGCTCTCGGAATAATTAAATGTGAGGATCGAGATAGACCGGTGAAAGAGAGGAGAGGGAAGGATGATTTTATTTATAAATATCAACTCGAACGCCTCTGGTATATACCTAGCTACACGGCTGGTCACACACTGTGAGGCTGACGGCGAAAGCTTAACTATGAATCTTTGCAAGTTTGGCGTTCATCCAGCTGCCCGAAGCTTTAAAAATATTTTCTCAAAACCACTGTACTTTACTTCGACTGTAGTACTGTTGGCTAGGTACTGTTAAAGTAACTCTAACTTACACCCGCTACTTTTCTTCGTCGATATTATATTCTAGCAATGAATTAAAAAATTACCTGAGTATTAATGATTAATTTTTTTTTTGTTGCAGGTGAGTCGATGAACTTTGTTCTTCAGTATCGGAACGAAAAACGTAGCCGAATCTCAATGAGTGAGTAACTAAATGGCCACATGGTGTTGGACATCAGAATATTATGAATTCTCTACCAGTTGTGGTCATCGAAACCATACGGAAAGAAATAGATAGCACTGGTTATTGTGCTGCGCAGTAATCGGCGACAAATATGAAGCAAAATACTCACAAACGTGACTAATTCATATTAAAACAGGAGTGAATACTTTGTAGCATAGCACTGGTTACTATTTGAACAGTAATAGCACGCGTTGAAACGTGATTCACTCCTGTTTTAATATGAATCCGTTACGTTTAAAAGTATTTTGCTTCATATTTTCTGCCGATTACTGCGCAGCAGAGTAACCAGTACTATTTATTTCTTTCCGTACATGTGAACTTTCATTTCGTTCCCTTAACTAGAGTACAGAGCGACTGACTGACCAGCTCGTTTCGGAAATTCGACTCCATCGCTTATTCAGAGACACGCGATATCCGTTAAATCATGTAGCACAAATATCCACGTTCAGCTGCTCGCGTCTGTCAACTTGATCAGACCCCGATGCTCACTGCTACTCTGGGGCCGATTCGAAGTTCCGAATTTTCAAAGCTCTGAACGGTAACGGTAAAATTTCCGAATTTTGATGCAACGAACTCACCGTTTTCAGAAACGGTATTTCACCGAAAGTCTATGTAACCGATTTCGAAAATTCCGAATCGCAATACACCGAAGGTTCAAAATTCCGAAAGCTGAAGATCCGAAAGGTGAAAATTCCGAAAGCTTAAGATCCGAAAGGCCAAGACTCCGAAACTTGAACATCAAGCCGTCGCGCGTCGTTTAGTCGACACGTTATGAACACGTTCGGTCTTTTGGAATTTTAGACTTTCGGAAGATGGGACTTTCGGGGCATTGAGCTATCTATATTTCGACCATTCGAAATTTTAATTTTATAAACTTTGATCTTTCCGAAAATTTCGAATTCGTTTAGAATAAATTCGGTAATTTGACCGTTCGGAGCTTTGAAAATTCGGAACTCTAAACCGACCCCGCCACCTTCTACGGGTCAGTAAACTCAATGACGATTCGCCTCGTTGAGTTGACGTAACATACTCTCTTCGAGGTACGATACGTCGGTTGCAGTTCTTACTCTTGGCTACGCCGTTGTTCAAACTCGTTGGCATTATTTTAGGTCGGTACACCGTTGCACACAAACCATCCTGCCTCTTACTCGCCCTCTTCGTCTCCACCATCTTCATCTACACCTCCGCCACCCCCGCTATACGCGTCACGCGAGAGCGAAATCCGAGTCGTTGAGAAAGAGGAAGAGGAAGGAGAAGGAGGAAGAAGCGGAGGTTGAGGTAGAGGTGGGGTCGGTTTCAAGCCGGCTGTGGCCGGAGGGGACACTGTAGGTTAGAACCGTCGAGACGGGACGAGAACCTGACGTTATACGCAAATAGTCGGTCGTCAACCAGCCGCCAACAAGTTAGTATTAAGTAGGCGATAGAGCCAAAGCCACGAAGAGTTGCGAGTCAAAATCGTAGAAAGTCCATAAAGTCTAGTTTCTTCATTTAGGCGTTGGTTTTTCTCCATCAGTTGAGAGCTGACTTATCCGCAACGATATTAAAACCCGGAGTAACAAAAAAAGGAAACCACCGAGAGGCAGGGGCAAAAGCTGTAATTCTGAATTATTCTTTCCGGCACCCCTGGCCTGTTTCTGGTCCGTGCAGTTGGAGGCGGAAAGCGTAAAGCGGAAAGCGAGAAAGAGGGTAAACTAGGGCTGCGGTATGCGAAAAACCGCTTTTCTCTTAATTAACCGAACGCCGGATTCCGCGAACCCTGCGCAGGTGTATTAGATTTGATTTACGAACCCCCTCCCTCCCCCCGCCCTACTTACAGCCGCCGTTCCGTATATTTTTCGCACGAACTTTCGACAAGTAACAAAAACGGGGATCGACATTCGCAACATTACTTACAAATCCGAAGATAAAAACACTAGTGATTCGGAAAATGATTTTTACGATTCCACTGAACAATCGGCACGGAATAACTGCACGATTATGTACAGTCCGTAGGTATATGTGTGTCTATAGTCCGTCTCCACTTGCCTCTCTCTCTCTCCGTATCTCGTCTTGACTCTATCTCAACGAGCAATTCTGGTTCTAATGATCGTGGGTTGACAATGCGAACCTCTGGCCCCGTCGGGTCAGATGCCGGATGCCTAGACCCCGAAGCCAGCCATACTCTACAGACGCGACCCTGGATGCCAGACGCGCCACGTCGCACCTAGAGACCCGCCGCAGCGCACGGTGCTGCTAACTTTAATTAGAGATACAGAACCGCTGAATAGTTGTTGCGTTCCTTCCCGATTTCTACGTCTACGTCTCTTTGTTCTTTCGATTTCTATATGTTTGAACAAAAAGTCATAAACAATTTCGTATCCCTTTCTTTGCTTCACTTTTGTTTTTTTGCTTTTTCGCTTCCATCAACCAGCTCGCAAATTTTCTTTTTTTTTTTTTTTCACCCCTTCGCTCTCCGCTAACGTTTACATGCCTACCTTTTCCCTTCGACTGGCATAGCTGTATAGGCAGGATGTCGCCTCTGTTGCACGTGCCCGCTTCAGGGACCCGTCCCTTAAGCGCTGACAGGCCGGTTCTAAGAGGATTACTTTCGGCGGTCCATAAACCCCCGCGGTGATTCCCGCACCAGTTCGCCCAAAGCGGACTTGGCCCGCGGTATAAAACTGCCCCGATTTTAACCGTGCCATCCTCGAACCAACCCACCCACCACCCCCGCCCCCGTACCCGTCCCTGACGAGCTCATATCCCGGAAACCGGAACTCAAACAACTCGAGCCCGAATTCTAATCCCTGTATAAGTTACATCATACTGTTCTCGATCTGACACATCCAATCCTAAACATCCCCTGTACACATGTAACTAAGATCAAAATCCTCACCCCCATAGACACAGTCGAACAAAAGAACAAAAGAAATGAACTCTAGACTCGAAATTCTTCGAGCTGAAGAACGAAGAACAAACTGTATATGTATTTCGTCTTGAACCCCGTTGCAGAATAAGAAAAAAATAAAAAAGTATAGGGGGGATTCATGGGAAGGGGGATAAGCAGAATATAACTACAGTAGAAGAAGGTGCGGCGCCGGATGGGAGCGAAAGAAGGTTTGCAAAACTGGCGTCGTAGTTGTCGTGGGGGCAGGGGGCGAGAGTATGTGGGGCTTGGGCAATGGCGGGGGCAGAAAGAGGTTTGGGGCAACGGGGGCACGGGTGGGGGGAGGAAGTCTGTAAGTATTCGTGGCGCGTCCTCCTGAATTATCGGGCCGAGTATTCTCGGGGAAACGGTACTAAATCAAGCTGCAGCCCTCGGCTCTACGTCCTGGTCCTGCTATACAGAGGTTTACCCTATATATATGTGTTATATGTATGTACTGTAGGTACTTACACACGTACACACATACATATCTATCGGTTCTATAGAAGTATTTGTGCAGGGAGATGCAAATAGGAAGGTGCCACCGGTGTGAACGTCGTTCAGAAAACTGAAATATCGTCTCCTAAATAAATAACTGACGGTGTAATATCAAAAATTACGAATCACCCCGTAAAACACACACACACACACATAGCCAAACCTACCCTCATCTTTGTTACACGTCAATGTTCCCCAAGAATACAACGAATTAGCCTTGCAGATGTGAAGGGGGTCTTGAAGTCCGACCATGTTCCGTATTTTTCACTTATTTTCACTCTTCTTATCGTTACCCAAACAGATATATAATACACGTGCATCGAACTTTCCATGGTTGCGAAGGGTGGGTGAATATGTACCTAGATATCGAGAAAACTATTAGGACATGGCGAAAGGGTACAGCACACTATACCTGAGACTAGATACGAGACCCCCAAACCCCCCTCCCCCTCGTACCTTTTTTTTAACTCTATTTCACTAGATTCTTCGCTCGTATATCATACAGATACTCTACTCTGCCTCATCCCCCACTGGAAATATGATCAAGTATGAGCTTACCAAAAATAGAAGGAAAAAGAAAAGAAAAGAAACGAAAAGAATAATACACGTCGCACTAGGATGCGCCGAGTAGGTTCACTTATATTTCAATTAATTGTAAAGTTAATTTTTTCCGCGACAAGGTAGCAATTGGTCGGCTGGTAAAAAGATGATGCAGGAAATTGGCTGGGAGTTATAATGTTCGAGGTTGAGCTTAAGATTAGATTAGGTCGCGGAAGGGTGTAAAGAGAGAGACATAGAAAGAGAGAGAGAGAGAGAGAGAGATGTGGTGGTTCGAAAGTGTTAAAGCGTTACTTATTCCTCTAAAAGCTTTGTGAGTAACGGCACTCGACGGCCACCAACCTACCCCCTACCCTCTCTTAGACATCTCCACGCCAACAACCGGGGTCAAACTCTTTTACTTTCATCGTACAGACTCGGTGCACCAACTCGCCCCTGAAGAGGTAGTAAATGTACGAAGTAGGCAGACGGGAAAAGAAGTATATCCCAGCTTCGCTGCAACACTACTTTCCTTCATCTTCCTTTTTTTTTTTATTCATGATCAGGAAAGAAAAGTTTCAATTTATATAAATATATATATATATATATATATATTCAGTAAATATCCACAGCTATTTTCTCTTACCTACGATTCGGCCATTCTTCACTATATTGCGGTTGAATTTTCTCTTTCCGGAACTAATCCCGGACGCCTTGAGGCACTTGGGAGTTTGCTGATCGATATTAAGGGAACAGGGGGGGGGGGGGGGGGGGGGGAGGGGGGTTAGGTTATATATGTAGGTGTAGGGTGTGGGCTGAAGTAAGATGAGCCGAAAATATATATGAAGCTGCAACTCGCAGTAATACGGCGTTTGGTATCTTGAAGTTCATCTACCTTCAGGGATGAGGAACACATTTGCGTTTCACTTCTTCTCTTCACTTCACTCCATGGTGGATTCGTTGGCAGATCTTTATCAGAACTAGAAGGATGTATGTATAGGTATAGAAGCTCGTAGTACCCCTCTGGCTCGTCTGTCACGAGTAGGTATTTCTACTGGTGGAATACAATCTCATCTCCAACAAACAAGAGTAGTGTACGGGTAAGAGAACTAGGTGGAGGTTAAGGTGCCGGGAATAAGAGAATAATAAGAATAAGAAGAAGAAGAAGAAGAGTGAGAAAGACAGGTAAGAAAAGAAAATAACCAGCTCTGGTTGCCAGGCGGACCTTTATATCCAGTCAGACTCACTCTACACCCACCACACCATACACAACTGAATCAGTACATGGGCTCTCGCCATGGGAAGGAATGCAACTCAAGAACTGCCACGTCACGGAGCCCAGAAGAAGAAGAAGAAGAAGAAGAAGAATAAGAATAAGACGTAGAAGAAACTTCGTCCTCTTTACTATAATATATACCTAAACCGGATGTTGTTTCAGACTTACAGTACTTTTCAATCACACTTTAGGGGGTGGTACTGATTCTCTGAATCTAGTGGACACCTGAATCTGTAAGATCACCGTGAAAGAAGAATCAGTAGAGAAACGGGCGTCCATTATGTACAACGGAGACTCGGTTCGTATGTGCATCGGGGACTGTGACCATTAATCTCGATTCTAAATGGTAGTAGGGATTCCTGAAGGATCTAGATCCGGTTGTGAGATAGTATTCTGCAGTCTGATTCCCCTGAATCAATACCGATAATTGAAATGCTTGATAGGAAATAGAAAACCGTTAACTATAAGAGATCAGTTAAGAATATAAGAGAGTAGTGAGAAGAGGAGGAATCACAAATGTGCAGCTCATTTTCTTCACTGTGAGTAAATCGAGCTAGGTTCACATTGCAGCACACACACACACACACACCTTTACTTATACCTTCCTGGCATTCTGCCCAACTGACGGATAACTTTCCTGGCCCAGCAATGTGATAATGTTGTACCGCGAGTCCTTCGTGCCCACACGTGCCTAACAACACGGAGTACAACTTCCCCTTGGTGTTTACACCGGTACGGTGCACTGGGGTAGACGGCTAGGTACAAGTAGAGCCTCACTGCGAACCACCATTAACCGAACGACTATGCAAATTGGATTCGTTAAGGTATTCTCTCGCGATTTTCCGAAAAACACCCCCTGAATAACGAGACCATTTCATTTCGCGATTATTCCCATCCTACCCCCCCAGGACTTTGGTACTCGCTCTCAATTTCCTCAAAATTCTATTTCTCTTCCACATATTTTGACCATATAGCTAATCCATCGTCTATCTGGCTTGTTTCCCGCGGGTGTTTGCTACGCTCGATCAAAATCCCGAACTAAATTCAACCGTACGAAATGCCCCTGCGGTTTTCTCTACGTACAACTCAACTGCCACTTCTGTGGTTATGCGGTAATCCTCGATTGTCGCTAATTCCTGGGTGCAGCGTCGGCCCCGATCGGCTATAAAAGTTTTTCGAATCACTGCACAGTTCACGGGTTCCAAATCCTGACGATGATAATGCTGATGATGATTAAGTCACGAGCTCTTTTGCTCTCTCCATCTCTACTTCAATTCCCATCATCATAGGCACGCGGGTGCTGTTGGCTTCCATCAATTCATCGCATAGTGGTTCACGCCATATCACAGAGAACTGCTGTTCACCTAACCAACCCGTGGTGAAAGGCCCTAGTTCGTCGAAGTGTGAACTCTGAATGTTGAGAGGGTTGCGGTTATTACGCGAACCATGAAACGCCCCCCCACAAGGGTCTATGTCTCCGGACCTTAACCCACCCCCGCGGGTACATTAGGGTGTTCAAAAACCACTTGGCGTTGTCCCTCTTGCAGTACTTCAGGAGAAAAAGAACACGGATGTAGAAAATGTTTTGTTAGAATTTTGTGGGATTGCATCAGTTCCAATAATGGATCCGTTTTCTGGGGTAAAACCACACAGTGCAATGGCAATGGGAGAAATGTGGTGAGAAAAAAATTGATTGAACTGTTCGGAGCTAATGATGATAAAGAGGTGATGAATGAATTATGAAGACAGTATATCTTCCAAACCGCTTCAAGCCTTGGACCTTGGTTACAACGTTGTGCGCTACGGAGCACGAAGAGGAGGTGCAAGAGGGCCAGACAACAATGAATACATCCAAGCAGAGTTTTGCATTTTCGACTAGATTAACTCCTACCGCCTATACCGTTACGGATTAATTACACCCGTTGCCAGTGAGGAAACGGATGTTGAACGTCACGACGACGAGATTCCGTCGAGGATTGTATACGTAAGGGGAAAAATAATCATCCTGTACCTGTCCTGCTATGTCCGATGGGTAGGTATGGTGGATGTAGTGGATGTTGCAGGAAGTAGGGTAGGCAGGTGGTGGCAGGGCGCGAGATATTCGTAGGTTTAATCAAGCAGGAGGCATCGCGGAACGTGAAGAAGAAGACGAAGAAGACGAAGACGAAGAAGGGGGATGAAAGGAGCAGGCGGAGTAAGATGATATTTTAATAAAGCGATAAAAGCGCCCGCTTCCCATAGCGGCGTGAATTGGTATGGAATTCGGGTAGATATTGGTCCGAGTCCGAAACAAATTCGTGCTTGGCTCAGCGGGTAATGAAAAGGCATTAGTTATGAAATTACGTTGAACTTCGAGGCCCCCGAAGGCACCGGGCGCCTTATTCTCTCCCGTATATACCAGCTACTTAAGGGTTGGTTGCGAGGAGACAGCCACGTCTTCAGAAAACGAGAGAGAGAGAGAGAGAGAGATAGAGAGAAGAAGATGGACCAAGAAACAACGAACGAACGAGATAACCCACGCTCAGGGGATATACCAAAAAGGTAAAACCCTCGCGGCCTGGAGTTTGCACCCACCTTACCCTTATAAGCAACGATCTTGTAATCAAATGAAATTAGCAGACTGTTTCTCGCCGTTACACCCGGGAACACGTTATTCCCTGGTTATAGGTCACCCATAGAAATGCGTGTGCAGTATTTATCCCGAGGCTAATTACACATTTATTCGAAAACTGAAGATCTTCTTCGAATGCAGTGGAAATGGTGTAAAGCGGAAATACCAGATGAGCCAAACTGGTGAGTCGGTGAAAGTCATTTAAAGTATAGTGGAATAAAATCAGTGAAAGATTCTTTGAACCGTATCCAATAAGTTGAGGAAGTGAGTCGAACTGAGAAGTGACTTGTTACACCTAAAATTGAAGTGAATAGCTAGCCAGGCCAGCCCCTCGATACAGAGTGTATTCATATTGTCTGTGTAAATATATACCCCTGGTCCCAAGCCAGAACAAATAATATAATAATAAGAATGTGACTTATATACCCTCGAAGATCAATTACTAAGGGAAGGAAATACGGTCAAACATCACAATAGAGTTCAGTACTGAAAGAAGCCGAGAGGAGAATTGCATCAATTCATAACTACCTGTCTACTACAATAGTCGATTCATCCCTCTTTCAATTAGTCGCTTTTCATACTCAACCATTATTTCAACTTATACCCGAAATAAAGTTCGGAAACACAGTAAACCGTTCGGAATCTTCCTATCGGAAAACTGAGTCGAGGTGTCTGGAGGGTGTCGAGAGTCGAAAAATCACCTCTGGACATTTCTGGCGGAGATTCGTCAGAGTAATATAGCACGTAGTATTTCTGCACCAGCTTGGCATGATGCAGATTAATCTCTGACTCTCTTCTCGTCTTCCTGACTCCTCGGTCTCTCTCTCTCTTTCTCCATTGGCGTTGGCATTTGTGTATGTATACAGGTATAGAGATATACCAACCACCTCGGGATGGAGTCGTCGGCTTTCCTCTCAACGGCCTCCGGCCCCATCCCCCAACCCCGTCTATCTGGCTCGGGGTTTTCTGCATCGAAGCAGGCGAGGGGTCGAGTACTTTGTATGGAAATCGGAAATATTTTACGACCTTCAACGGTTATTTAGAAGCAAAATACCCACCCGGACAAGTTGGGCTCGATGAAGCATGCCCTCATCCTTACTTAGGCCTTAAGCCCTTTGCCACGTTTATCGCGCAATATCCAAGACAAAGATTAAGATTATTATTGAGATTGAACTCGCTATGATCATCCTCATCATCGTAGGGACTGAAATTTTACAAACTAAATACTAAAGACGTTAAACAACAAACATGAATACCTAATTAATCCACAATCACGATCGTCATAAACCTACCGGTAATTAATCAACGCTTCAAAGAGCTCTGGAAGCCAGATGATGAGCTTCCATGAAAAGAAAACACTCAACCCTGACAGAGATTATTCAGCGTCAACGTGACGCGTTGGCTGGCACCAACAGGTGTCGAGAACTTGAACGGTTTTTTTATTTTCTATTCCTCCTCTTCTTCATCTACTTCTTTTTCATCTTCATCGTCTTATTCTTCTTCTTCTTTTCGGTATCTCACCTGTGGATCCATAATGCAAAGGGGTGAAGCAAGAACCCGGATTATTATATTGTCCGGTTATTAAAATGTGGTTTTAGGCAGATTTCGGGGTCGGTTGAAAATACGCTCGTGTATCTCTTGGAGCGAGACGTTACCCGTAGGCTAATTGCTAATTAGTAAGAATTGGTATGAGAGAAGGAAACGCAAGAATCACGGTTCGCAAGAAATCTCCAATTATTTTATTTAATTGCGATATAGATCCCCTTAGAGATATATATCTATCTTGAAATTAATGCGTCAAGGTGCCTGGCGCCAATTCCCCTCCCCCCCCGTCTACTCACACCAAACTGCACAACCGTTTCACGTCGAAAGGTTTCTACAAACTCAAGGAATACCATCCTACGAGGTGATTCCTAATCGCAGTTTGCACACCAAACTCGAAATTTCATCCTTACAAGTTACAGCTGTGATAATCCTTATCCAAAAATCTGGAAGACGTTCTTCCCGAAACCCTGAAGAGCAGGTCCCTAACGTCAGCGTTAATGGGCTCCTCCATTGTTTCCGGTAGTCGAAACTTTCGGAATGGCGACAGTTTAGAATTATCATCGGATTTTTAACTTCGCGCTGTGCTTTTTACACTTCGCATTGTTTTCTTCTTCCCTGAATTAAGATTTTTATGTACCCACTTCGTTCTACGAACCAGACGATTTTTTCTCTTCTCTCTCGGTCTCTCCGCACCCCGTGGCTTCTGGGGTTTATACTAGTAGCGCTACGACCACTCGCACATACGACGGACAACTTTAATCGAAGCCTTCCCTAAGTGCAAAGTGCTGTTGGCTGCCTCACCGTCCGAGAGGTCACTTACTGAAGACCAGGGTAGGTCATACGACGAGGATCAAAAAAATCCCCCTTTATTGGTTCTTTTAATATTTTCTTTCGCGTTAAGATTATGCTAGTAGTTCAAGAACCAGGACTAGGATTTTTCCTAATGGGATGGAGGAGTGATTGGATGATGCAGTAAAGGACCTCGAGCGAGGATTACGTGCCGCTGGTCGAGCCCATACCTACAGGTCAATGAATGAATGTAATTTAATTTCTTCATTTACCGACAGCCTCGGTGTTAATTATTAAAACTAATTTAATGAAACGCGCTCCAGAACACTGACTTTATATACCTACACTCGCTAGAAACGGCAGGTGAGCACTGCCCCTGCAGAGTGGATTAAACTCCCGGGTAATCAACGCAAATTGATAATCCTACTTCCCGGTACCGCTGACTAACCATCATCCAATTTTCTCTCTTCGTCCACAGCGTGCAGTTCTTCTCTTTGCCTTTTTCTTATTTTCTTTATTTCATTTTTTTATTTCTTCTTTCTTAATTCGCCGCCTTTCGAGAGCCGTTCGAAATACGTCTGAACTCTGCCGAATAATGTATCAGTAGTTAGCGATAATCGGATGGGAAAGACCCTGAAGAGCATAGACTGGGCACTTCGGATCATTTCCGGGCTTCTATGTTTCGTCTAATTTTCTTCACTCCGGGACACACGAGCTTCGAAAAGGGCCTGGCGAGTTTATTCGATCAGTATCAGGACGGAATTGAGGATATAAGAAACGCGTTAGATCTTTTCCCGTTCTTCTGAACCCCATGAGATTCGAAGTTGAGGAATAGCACCGCGATAATCGGAAAAGGGATATCGTTGCATGACGAGATTAAGAATTGTGCCAAAAACGCATGTATGATCGAAATCGGAATTAATGAAATCTGACGATGACGAGGAGACGAACAGCCGGGTCGAGTGAGTGCCTATGAAGCTTACACCTCGGTTGTGTGACAAGCGCTCACCGTCGACCACTTGTAGATCACTTGTGGAGACCACTTGTAACCTGAGAATTGGAGGCAAGGTCGTTGCTCATTGTCAGCCCGATTCTATCGCAGCATGACATTGCGTATACAGAGTGGATGGATCATCTCTTCGTGGTCTATAGAAATCCTTAGAGAAAATAAAACAAAAAGATAAAGAAAAATGGAAGGCTATTGTGATCCAGAGAGTTACGTGTCTATGCGAGACAGATAAATTAGATGATAATACTGATCAGAGAAAGAGAGAGAGAGGAAGTGGAGAGAAAAAATAGTGACATGGGATAATTGTGACTCATGCGGCGTCCAGTGTTTATCGGTTGACCTGCATTCTGTCGAATGTGTCGAGGAAATAAAACCGAACGATTTTTAATCGCCTCGGTGAACTCGTTGCTCTCTGATTTCATAAAAAGAAACTATAAACGAAAAATGGAAGTTTGATTGATCGGAGTTTCTGCGTCTGTGTTTTTTAATTATTTGCGGAGCCACTTGGATGTTTGTTGTCTGTTCATTCTCTCCTCGAAGAATTTGTCACGTTGATATTTTTTGGAATTCAGTGACACGAATCGAAGTGATTTTCCGAATTGGATAAACGGGCAAAATGCCCATTGGATAAAGTTGACCTGAAGCTCAGGAGTTTTGTTTCGCTGTGGTTACTGCGGGGGACTATAACTGACAATGAGTGTGTCCACTTGCCTGACGGTGACAACGGCTGAGAACCGGATTCTCGAAACTCTGAAAACCGCAGTGTTTCTCTATGGTGAGAATGTGCGGTGTTGGGGGGGTATGATGAAGTTCGAAAAATTTTAACCCAGGACCTCGGCTAGCCACAGGACTCGAAGTTCTCTCGATAATCAGGGTACACGTAAAGAAATTTTCTGTTGAATTGACCATCTCAGCAGTGAATATATGGACAGCACTTTTTTTGCCGTATTAATTACCGTTTTCGCGGTATAAACGACCATAACTCTAGTATTTGGCAAAAAAAATGCTCGCAAAAAAAGTGCTGTCCATATATTCACTGCTGAGATGGTAAATTCGACAGAAAATTTCATTACGTGTAATTCAGACTAAGGAGAATCTTTGAATTTTTTCTGAAATAACGACGACGATGACACCGGGTAATAACTAAACCGTGAATAATGACAAATGGTCGCTAAAAGTCTCTCTTCTTCGAGCCGAGACCATGAAACCTTTCAGAAGAGTGTGTTTACAGATTTGTCTAACGATAATAAACCAACCAAGCTATTAATATATAGTATAGAGTTTGCCAAGGCTCGTTCTTCTCCATATGCATATACATCTATGAACATATCGAAACCCGATTCTCTCTTTGAAGATTAAGAGGTACACGGTCGAAATACACGGTTGCGTATAAAATTTCCATGAATTCTCTTGACACATGCACAGAAATACGCATATCAATTTTGGTCGATGATTAATATCCATAAAAATGTCTCGCTTCCACACGCATACAAAGTAAGGAAAAAAAATTTTAATATCTGTTTTCCTTTCTCTAAATCATCATACACCTCGGTGTTAAACCGATTGTTAATCAGCTACTAGGTTATTCCTGACCTCATCTTACTAAATTTTTAAAATTCAACCTAGAGAAGATCCGAAGTCACTGCAGCAGCTCCAGTAGTCTTGAAGAGCTGAGACTTTGGAGGGCCACAGTCCTCTTCTCGCCTAATGATATAAATAAAAGATGGCTTCGGGTAATGACGCCAGTTGGCGATTTCCTCCTTCCCTCTCATTCTTCTTATTTCTCTTCGTCTTCCTCTTCCTCTTCTTCATCGGCAGTTTGCAGTTTCTCTCCTGTTTCTTTCATTCCATTGCGACGTTAGAGGGTTTGCGTTCACCAGACCGTCAGCTTTCGAGTATAATGAATACAAATTTAGAAATTTTTCGACAGAAATAATACGCCGTTTGACTATAGCACGTATAATAGTATCGAGTGACGACTGCGGCTGGTGGGTAGTTAATAAATTCTGTTTAAGGCCCGTGTATATGCATGATGAGGATCAAGCACCACATATTGCACGATCGTGTGCTCTGGCGTGTTTGAGAAATGACGTAATTTCCTCTGCTGAGAGGAGAGCCCCTTGACGAACTACGGTCATACATAGTTAAGAATTAGAAGAGAATTCATCCTTGAAACACCACTTCTCTTCTCTCAGCTCGAGCCCCGGAGTCCCGGAGCCCCGGAGCCCCGAAGGCACGCCTGCACCTACCTACCTCATTGCCTCCTCTCGCTTTCATATTCAAACTCAGTCGATGGTAATGGAATACCATTACTTTCGCTTTAGTCCCGATGTACCAGATTCTAAATTACTATTTCCCAGCCCGGCTATAACCCGAATGAACGCTGTCGTACGATCCTTCCCATAAATTCACATTTCCGAACCGAAAAATAGAGGAAATGCCATTTTTTATTTCTTCGGTTAGCTACGAGATTTCACCGCAAGTCAATACGGAAATTCAATCTAAATCGTTAATTGACTACGAGTATTTGCAATGGGCCTGATGGCCTAGTCGGTTTAACTACCCGGTTTCGAACCTGACGGACTGGGTTCGAATCCCATATCAATTCGGAAATTTTTCTCCAACCAAAAATGTTACGACCTACTGAAAATATGGTGAAAACCTGAACCAGTTGGTGAAAACAAGGCTGAAATAAGGATAGTATGTGTATATAGAGAGAGAAAAGGGCATAAGGTGTTAAAAAAAAGAAAAACGACTGAACGATGGACGGGAATGGTACAAATTTTCCAGGGTTTTTCTGAATCCTGTCGCTAGGAGGATAAAAAAAAGGTATATATAGAGCGAGAGCCGCGGCAGGGGGGCAGGGGGGAGGGGGAGGTTGAAACAAGGAGGAAAATTGAGTACGTGTTGCACGTTACAAATCGAAACTTTATCTCTGGTTCTGTTCTGGAATAACTTTCGATTTCGTAGGTGGAAAAAAAAGAGAGAGAGAGAGAGAGAGAGAGAGAGGGGGGACCAGATGGAGTATTAGGTTTAGTATAACGGTTTGAGAAACATTATCTAGGTATGAAAAAAGGGATAGAAAATGGTAGAAAAATTCTCTGACCTCCTTGAAGCAAGCCGGCAAATTGAACCTTTGGGAGTATTTGCTCACCAATTAAAATCGCCATCTGGCACTACCCCGAGATTGGTTCCTCCAAGTCCGATGCAGAAGACAGGTTCTCTTCCTCCTTTTCTCTACATTCTCTCTTTCTCACTCTCTCTATTTATTTTTCTTTTTTCCTCACCCGTCCTCGAGGGGTGCGAATTCCTCGAGTGGTTTCAGTCCTTGAATTCCTCGGCTAGCTGGGTTCAGGAAATAAGGAGTATGCGAGGTAAAATAAAGAGAGGTAAAAAAAAAAAGAAAAGAAAAGATGGCGAGAAGGAAGAGGATGAGGAAGAGGCTAGAGACAAGCACGTAGGGTCGGGTCCGCCAACGCCTACTTAGGGGAGCCGAACGCATGCAAAAGAGTCGTTTAAATTCCGCGCGCACTTCTCAATAATTCCGCATGCGTTATTTTATTGTTAAACCCCGATATGGGCGCCTCTCTGCTACCGGTACACGCGTGCTACGAAGAAAATTGGGTTGCCGTCATATCTAACAATACTCTTTTCTCCCGTTTCTTTTTACTCGTTTCTTTTTTCTTCTTTCTCTTCATTCTCATTTCTCCCTTTCTACCACGAAGAGAAAGCCTACCTTTCCCGTTCCACAATTCGAAGAAAGTCTTTGTCGCTCGAATACTGCGCGGAGCAGATGCAAACGACTACTCCACGTACTGCGGTAAATTCAAGTTGGAACATTGCCACGTGACGAAGAGCATCGGGCTGAAAATCTTTTTTTCCTTTCCGCATGCAACGAGCTAAGTTTTCGATTTTACCAAAAACCTTACCTCTCAGCTATCTACGTTATGTTATATTGAAATGGATAAAAATTACCGAATGAGACAGCATGCATGATGTGAAATTGAATGGCTGTATCAAATTTGGCGGTTCGTTGCATCGCGAAACGTCGAATAATTGATCACCACTACCACTACGGTCCACCCCTCTTCTCTCCCGGTGGCCGGTTCGAGGGGTCATGAACTTTGATCGAATGCAACGGATGAAATACAGGCGAATTTCCAGTGCGCGGGACTCTCTGCGCTTTGGGAACTTTCATTTGGTGGAAATGCCAGCAGAGAGGAATGAGGAGTAGAACGAAAAGCGGAGGAGGTGACTCGGGATGGGTTCTGTCTCGTTGGAGGCAATAATTGAAATCGACTTGCTCAATTCGCCTGCAGCAACTGCCTTCCTGCCCCATACATACAAGGCGGATGCAAAACTTTTCAAATTTCCTAACCTGAGTAGATATCCCTGTCCCCAATCACCATTCGGCAACTTTACCTTTGTATGAAACACTCCTGACCAACTTAATGTCATAGAGTCAAATACACTTCGATGATAAATCACATCGACTAGACAAACCCGTAATTTCCGACCATATACAATATGCCTATGTCTTATGCTCGTGTCACGATGAAGAATATCACACTGCTGCAAATGGTAGGACCGGTAACGAGCACTCTGTGTTGTTAGCCAGGTGATAAATATCCACTAGCTAATTGATGATCGAGGAATTTTATGACCCACGAAATGATACGTCAAGTGACATAAGCATTGATCCATCCCATTTTTCACAGTCAAATGGGATAAAATAGCGAAAATAACTTATGAAAAGCCTGTAACACTGCCAAAATATTCGTTATGGCTTATATCTTGTGAACCGTTAATGATACCGAAATATAGGTGGGTATCGAAAATGAAGTTTATCAAATTTTGTATCAGAATGATAGGATATATTTTCTCTGTATCTTGATTGGTTTCGCTGTATTTGGAGGCTGAAATTTCAGGAGTCCTATACACATACTCGATATCGCTGTAGGACTTATATTTTACGTACGATACTATAGCAAGCCACCAATGAGTATAGTAAAAAAGTTCCCGCGTATCTCTACCACGGATTTATGGACTTACATTGTAACTCTATTACTTACATTGTATTTATTAATTCTTAAAATGAATTAAATGAATTATTTAAATTATATTATCGTTAATAAATATAGATTAATACATAAAAACATTTTAATAACAAACAGTAATAGCATGAAAGATGTTATATTATTATTTTCTTTATAATGACAGTTACAGTGTATTTTGTCATAACATTTTTCTTTTCTTTCACGAGTATCGGTGTGGTACCGATATAATTATTGTTATAGTACCGAAATCTATCGCTGTAGGACTTATACTTTTTTTTCAGTGCAGCATTTGGGGCAAAACTTGTCCCAATTTGACTGAACTTTTCGAATGGTTGATGATTTAGATGTGGTACACAGGGATCGATGAGTTTCCGTTCAATTCGAGACAGTCATGGTTTGCCTGACAGTTTAGAAAATTTCATTCCGTCTATCCTTATAACGCAGTAAGCAATTTGTCCTGACCGCGAAAGGACCTCGTCTTTCTCATGAACTCGCGTGTCTATTGTGTGGCAATGATGTTAACGCGAAACCTAAGTGAAGGTATCTTATTGTTAGTATTGTATTGTTAATAGTGTGTAAGACGATCGGAGTGCCCCTGTATAGATACGTGTATGTATGTATTTATTAGATAGGTAGGTGTAGCTCTGACTCCATCTCCATAACTCGAGTTCTCAGCGAGTGGCTGGCTCGACTGACTCTGCGTGGTGTGAATTATCAAACGTTTTGACCTTGCCTCAATCAACCATACAATTGAACACTGCCAGTATTCGCTGCTCTCAGATACGTATTGTGAAACTTTTTGCCGCGGAATTATAATCCGTGAATTTAGTTTCGCTCAGTTTCTACTTATCTTACTTACAATCTGGAATGAATGAACTTTTAATCAGTTCTTGTTACTCAAAATCACTTTACTCGGCTTCAGATTAGTTCCGCTAAGTTTTCGATGACTTACTTCGACTTTCAGAGACTCAAAACTGCTTGGGGTTGTTTCAGTTTCGACTTATCCGGCTTTTAATGACTTTGTTCGACTTGGATACGACTTTCAATGACTTACTTTGACTCTCAGAGACTCAATACTACTTTAAATCACTCTTTACACTTCACCAGTTTTCTCATTGACTTCAAATTACTTCAGACTTGAACGTAAATTGTATTCCAACAGGTTTTAAACGACTTTAAGTGACTTCACACGACTTTACGTAAGTCTGGCATGGCTTTGAACAAGTTACAGTGACTTTTAGAGACTCAAAACTACTTGAAATGACTTCAAACAGCTTTTTAAGACTCCCACGTCGAGTTTGAGTAATCGTAATTTACTTTACGAGCTTTTACAATAACCTCGAATTACGGAGACACACTTTTAAACAACTTTTCAGCAACTTTGAATAACTTGACTTGACTTTTGATAAGCTTGACGTAGATTCAATTTACTTTGAATGACTTTGAACAACTTTTGAGACTCTCGAATTGCCTTTGAGTGATCGTAACTGATTTTATCAAGTTTGACATTAACTTTCAATGACTTGGCTCGACTTTGGTCGAGCTTGATGTGGTTTTTATCAACTTAGAATGACTTTGAACAGCTTTAGAGATTTCCGAAATGACTTTCAGTGACCACGATTGACTTTGCCTGGTCTTACAGTGACTATAAATGACTGAGACATGGTTTCAAGTAACTTTGAATGACTTGACTCGACTTTATGTGAGTTTTATGTAGATTTCAAAGATTCTGACCGATTCCCAGCGACTAAAACCGGCTTCTTACGACTTTGATCAGTTTTCTTCGACTCGCCAATGATTTTCGTCATCTCTTTATTATTTTCTCCGACGTTTAAGTCGTCGACGAACGATATCCATTGGCTCAATCCGATCCATCTCAGTCTGTGATCGACTTTAAATGATTTCCTATTTGAATCGAGGCCACGTAGCCATAATATAATGTCTCGACACGTCTCTGGCACAAATATAATATTCACTCATCCTCACCGTCATTTCTGAACGTTCGCCTTCTCTCTAAAGACACGCGCGTCATACCCTGTTTATAAACGCTACTAGATATTGGCTGTCAATCTTGTCCATCTACCTCTTCCGCGCGTCCCCACGCTCTCTCTTCCACGTTCTATTTTTTCCTCTCCAAACTCCCGGAGGGGAAATAGCGAATAAAGAAAAGGAACGATCTAAAAAATCTAAAATCTCTTGTGTTAAAAGCTCTGAAAAAAAACTACTAACGACTGAGAAAAGTTTGATGATTAGTCAATTCGCTAATAGTGCACACAATTGGTCTGAATGAGTTAATCGATAAATCTAGAGTTTGAACTATGTACACAGTGGATTGTACCAACCTGGAAGTAATATCTGTATAGGTACCTTCTACATACATATACTACCGACAATTACGAGATATTTCATGAGTTTGAGCAAACAAGCGGGTCATTAGCGGCGTAATTGACGTCTCTCTGATACTCTGTTAACCATTTTTCCCTTCCTCTTCATCTCCTCTTCATTTTACTCTTCCTCTTCCTTTTCCTTTTCCTCTTCCTCTTCCTCTTCCTCATTTCACCGTCTCATTCCATCCCCCGTTCATCCCTTATTCGGAAAAGAGACAAGCACATACACCATGGCACACCATACCAGAAAGGAGTACATTCCCTATCTAGGTCAGACCTTAATTGGTTTATACAACGGCGTCGTGCCTCTCCTCTCTCTGCCTCTCTATAGATATACATAGAAGTATATATATAGGTGTATGTATAGATGTCTATGTCTGTGTGTGTGTGTTTGATCGAGACGATTCACACCAGGGTGTTTCTTTAGACGTTAGATGTTGCCATGGTGTGTGGGAGGGATCCACATTCATATTTGCACCAACGAATACCATCCCTCTCTCTATCTATATCTCTCTTTTGATATTCCCTACGCGTTTAGGGTTTAGGGTTTAGGTTGGTTTAAGTTACAGCCGCCTCTAGCGTTTCTCTGTACCAGCTACTACTAGGCTATTCATACATGTGCGCTATTATACTATACGAGTCTACGTATACATACAATTTCATCTCTTATACCCAAGGATTGAGCTCGGAAAATTCTAGTAGACCAAAAAACCGAAAAACAAAAATCACAAAATAAAATACGCCATCTTTTGCGTCAATTTTCATACAATCACCACGAAACGCCATCGACTACCTATCTGATGTGAAAGACATCGAGGGCTAAGGACCAGAAGGACGTAACACACGTTTTTTCGACTTTGTTGAATATGCTGCCACAAGGGTGTATATTTGAAAATTTAACACGTAACCCCTTCTGGCAACATTCGCAGTTTTTTTTTGTGGGTTACGCCCTTCTGATCTTTAAACCTCGATATAGTCTCTAATTCGAAAAGAAATTCGGCAATTTTTCGAAACCCTCTTTTCTTCTGTCTCGTATGATGTTTCGCGAATTTTTTTCCGCTACTCGGAATTCGTTTTTGGAATGAAAGCATCGAGTGAATGAAAATCGATTTTCCTCTTTCTCTTTTTCTTTTTCTTGTCTTTTTTTTTCTGTGTTTTTGTTTTCAATTTCGGTACGAGAGAGACAGAGACAGAGACGGTATGTGGGCGAATGCGTTTCGGTTTGTACGACGAGTGTGGCCAGCCAGACGACTGCTAGCAGTAGGCCATTCGTCACTTCCTATACCCGGGCCTCATTTCATCCGATTAATTATAGATCGCGCCCGAGAGTTCGAGCTGACTATTATTATTGCACCCGCCCACGATCTATCAAATGTATAAAGTCTCTCTCTCTCTCTCTTGGTGGAGATAGATCGAGTCTTACAAATTTCTTCGGTCTTTTGCTACTGGTTTTTGTTTTGTTCTTTTTTTTTACCCTATGCGTTTTTTGAGACGATCTAAATTTTTACGTCGATTTCTCTGATCTCGTGAAAATTTGATAACCGATAATTCCCATTAATACTGATATCCGAATTTCGGCAATTTCTATTCGATTTTTTTTCTTTTTCTTTTCTCCATTCACGAGTCAGATGACTCCGAGTATAGAACCCGATGTTAAATTATCGAAATCTACGGTGGTATGGGTATTACGTATACCGATATACATAAGTATATAATTCGAGCAGATGTAACGATCTGCAGAGGCACGAAATTACCAGTATTTCGAATTATTGTCCATTTAACGACGTCAACCTAGTTCTGCAGTTATTTTCGTATAGTTTTACGGGACGATGCGATGCCTAGAGAAAACCAACTGGCAAAACTCGCCGACAGGCAAATCCGACAACGAGAACTGATGGTCTCCGATAAATTTGATGACAGAACGACAGAAAGACAGAAGACAAAATTCAGTTGAAGAAGCTGAGAATTATTTCCTGTTTGAATTTTTTCAGATTGACAAAAGCAAAAAAATGCAATGCAGTCTTAGTATGAACAAAAAAACATCCAAGACTCTTTTTGAGTCGTTGACAACGTCATAATGGAAAAACAAAAAAATGATCAAAATCAAAGGGAGTGATGGAAATGGGCTAAAAATGTGACGTTGAAAGCACCATAATATAAAATCGTATATTACACATAGCTACTGCGTAGCACGAAGTACGTCAACTAACGAAGTAAAACGAAGGCGTATATATTGTATACATGTATGTATGTACGTACGTACCTATACGAAAGCGGCTTATGTCATTCTCTCATCGCCCACGCAAGAAGTAATATACTTATATACATATATACAGGGTGTATAATAAAATGCATGATATTAAAGAAAAATGACAAGACAAAGACAGGGAAATTAATTTTCTTCATTTCCCTGTTTTTGTTTTACCATTTTGATCTTTGTTTATTTATTTATTTTTCTTTTTTCTTCTCATTTCGAAAAGGTTTTCTATTTCCCATGTATACGCATGTGTATACCTATGATTAGGTATATCATATACATTGTATATATTTATACAGTTTAGAAAATGTTCAAATGGTATTCGAGTTGACGATGGATGTCAACTCTAATTGATCCTAAACGATCCTAAACGATCGAGCTAAGTAACCGAGCCGTTAGATTATAGATAGGTTTAATACATGCATGCCTACCTACGAAAAAAATAAGAATAACAAGAACACGAAGATTCAAAATTCCATATATACAGAGTGAGTTTTCTCCGAGGTCCTGAAAGGGCGTGGTTTGAATTGATTGTTCATTATACGAAGGCAATCATTTCAGTATAAATCGGTGGAAGCAGAGTCTTAGAGGATTTGAGCCACACCCTCTTAGGACCCCGAAAGAAACTCACCCTGTATAATCTAGATATCTTACGACTTTGATTATGATTTTGTGATAAATCTGTCATTTTTGTTTATGGATCAATTTTTTCGTTACAACTTTTCTCGTTCTTTTCGATTCTGACCTCCACCTTCTCACTGACGACTTATACCTAGCTAATATACTCGCGACTGGCAAACTTCCAGAGCGATGATCAAAGCAAAAGCAATTAATTCTATCTCGGCAAACGGTTGCTTATATATTATTTATTTATTACATAGCTTCCGTCGTAGATGTAAACATATAGGTGTGAAAATTATATTGAATAATTGGAGTGAAGAATTTGTAAGAAGTAAATTAAATTTTTTCTTTTTCTTCATTGTACGTATATAGGTATATAGGAATAATGTATATAATATATATAGACGTATCTCGGTTCTAGTGATCCAAATCGTTAGCTCTGTTACAGCTAAAGCTGGTATGTATGTACGTATTGTACATATTGTATGTATGTATTCGATGGGATCTAGGTATATTATAGGTACATATATATACACATATATATATCTGGAATTCTAGATTGGTACCAGATGACCACACGGCCACATCGCCGCATCAGCTCCCTCGGCTGTTTGCATATTCCGGCTAATTAATGCCATTCAATTCCACGCACAGTTCGATTCCCCATACTCTCTCCTCTCTCTCTCTCACTCTCTCTATGTAAACGATTTTGTTACCAAATACGGCCAAAATCCAAAAATCAATCAGTATAGTCTAGCTGAATTATACAAAATAAAGTATTTCTTCTTGTTGTTTTTGTTTTTTTGTTCGCAAGGAATATATCCTAGGAATATTGCCAGTCTAAACTGAATAATTTGATAAATATACATATATAATTCTCGAAGGAATAACATATATATATATATATACCTAATTGGTTTATACCTAGTGTGTGTGTAGGTATATATATGAAGCGAATTGGATAGTAGAGTCAATTTAGAGTAGATATCCCCATATAGCATATAGGCATGTATGTCTACATACTACTGACGGGCGCCAATGATCAAACGTCAATCAAGCTTAGAATTATCTACAATTCATTACCTATATGTAATGATTATAGAAACGTAAATGAATCACGGTATATCTAGCGTAATAATTTTATTACATACATAAAATAAGAATAAATAATAAATAAAACCAAGATGTTCGGTAGCTCGAAAATTATCGGTCCCTCGAATGTTCGCTAAAGGAAATTTAGTCTGAAATTTTCACGGGAAATCTACCCTAAAAATATTCTGAATAGTCACGAAACCTGAACCACCCTGTACACCATTTCTTACAAAATAATCATGAGTTTCGTTTAATTTCATTACATATATGCATACAGGTTGGTATATATTTGAAAATTTCACTCATGAGAGTTCAAGGGGCAATACTCTCACGGTATAGGAACCCTGCAACCCCTACCTACTTATACAGGGTACTGCGTATACTGCATACTGTATTGCACCGTACTCTAGCTATACCACCACGTCCGAGTGACTCTGGCGCACCTGAACCTGCTTAAATAGAATATTAAAATCGACCCATTCACACAATGGAATATATAACACACGTACACACACATACACATACGTACATACATACAGAAATAGAGAGAGAGAAATACACGTACGAGCTACAAGGTTGCCCCCTACCGGACCCCCCACTTCTATACCTCCTTGCAAGAGCTGACCATTTAAGTAGCTGGGGGGTCCTACCATAATATAACATAATATAATATAATATAATATAATATGTGTATATATATACCTACGATTAGAACTTACAACCGGTCATTTACCTCCAACGATCTTTTCTCACTGTTAGCTGCAAACTGTTGCTGCTGGTGCTGGTGCTGGTACTGCTCCTTGAGAGCAGGACTTTGCACAGTACCTGCAGGCTATTTGTCCTTCCCTCTCTTTCTCTTTGCATATTATTTTCCCTCTACCTTCTCAACCATCTCTCCTTACTTTTGCAATTAGAAGTGAAAAAGTGACGTGAGAATTTGATCAAATTTTTTATACGATTTTGAAATAATTTATAAGTAAACTTCATTTGATGTATAAAATTAATAATAATATTAATAATTGACTAATACTTATATATATTTGTGTACGCGTTGGGGTATGTATATTATACATATAACCAACGCATATATACCTATAGCTTTCGGTAGATATATACCTAGTCGTGACTCATACCGCGTCGACTGACTCTGTCTGTGCCGGAGATTGGGATCTGACCTCCTCTCGAGAGACTCGCGCGAGACTCGTGGTACTGGAGATCTTTCAGGATCGTTTCACCTCCGGGTGGTTATAGACGATCTGTAATAACGGATGACCGCAAGAGATGCTGTATGCGCTATACGTTATATTGCTATGCTATGCTATACGTTATGCTATCCTATCTTATTCTATCATGTTTTATCCTAGTTGAACTAGATCTTAAAAACGCGTTCTTAAGAAAGAAAAAAGAAAAGAAATGAGAACCGCAATAAATCGGTAATAAATCGGTAATAATTCTTGTTTATGTAATAGAAATCGGTAAATTATCACCTTAGCTTTCTTTAATTTGACTGTTCATTTGACTTTGACGATAAAACGAAAGGATATAACGATCAAAATGTACGAATTGCACGTGTCGTAAATCGGCAGATGAATTTTTGTTAGAAAAAGACAAAAGAGCAAATGGAATCGTTGAATATTGAACTTTCATGTATTCGCACATGCATACATACGCACACGATCAACAAATGACATACCGGTTTACAACCGATTTTGATCAAATTTGTGAGAGAATTTTATTTCTTCTTTCTTTGTTACATCTGACGCATAGGAAACCACATTTCTCGATCTCATTAAATTGAAATTCTCGTCTCTCTTCCTACGTAAGATATATACACCTATACATAAGTCCGACGATCGGCGTTATATGCCTGAAGATGAGGTAAGCGCGATTCGCGATCGGATGAAACAGTCGTCGTCGTCGTCGTCGTTGTTTTTTTCATACATATATACACACATATATAAATAAATATATATTTATGTAACGAACTGTCGATGGGAGTGAGTTTGTGTATACATAAATCTATATAATATAACCATATACCAGTATATAATATTGCAAGCGCTCTGAAGACTCGCGGAAAGTTGGTATATAGTCTGTAAAAGAGTAGCGAACAGAAAGCTGGAGGGAGATGGTGGGGGAAAATGGAATGAGTTCATCTCTGTTAATGTAACAAGGAGTTAACTCGTACATCCTTCTTAACGCCTTAACGCATCGGCCTCGTCTTCGACGATCTTCGTCAGTAGAGCGTAGCGTTAAGTTACGTCATGTCCATATACATATTACATATAGGTATCCGGTTATTATATGCGATAGTCAAATTTTTCAACAAAGTTCAACAGGTCATAAAGTCTGACCACAGGACTTCCAATTTTTAGGCGATGATCATATATTGTTGAAATTTTCAACAAAAAATTAAGTAATAGAACTGCAAAGTTTTAGGTCATAGTAAAACATCAAGACTTATTCGTCCGAGGTCATGATGTAACGACAGAAGATCAAGTTTTCACGCCAATGCTAAAGTTAAACCATAAGTCTTCTGACTTTTATGTCACATGAATGAACGAGAAGACTTGAAATTTTCAGGTGATAATCGAACGACAGAGTTTCTAATGACTCGAACGAAGATAAGATATCATTCCGAAGTTCTGTTACTTTGTTGACCTAAAACTACGTAGAAATTTACCGTCTAGATGATAATAAGATGCGCAATGATTATTTAGGAAGAAAAAAAAAACCTGTTTCAAGTCTGGGGCTTCCTGCAGTCGTTTCTCAAAGATGGGGGATGAGCCATGGATCGAATTCGTAGGGGATGACGACGCTGCAGAGCCACGCGCGACCCCCTGGCCCTTGGCCCTTGGTACTGTGTTGGTTGGTCCCGTTCCCCTTCACCTTTCGACCTCGTACCTCAAGAATAAACCCTGACCAGTCTCAACTATGATTATTCGATCCGGTTAGAGACGAATAAATACGAGACCTGATACCGTGCAGCCACCTTCAAGCTATGGGAATCTTCTTCGCTTAGCTCTTGCAGCTATAAAACCTGCCTTATGCTGGAGCATCTGCATCATGCAGAGCCAAGCAGTGACAAATTTACAAACGCCAATCGATGGGAAGAAACTGGGACGAGATTCGAAAAAGGGTTTTACCTCAAAGAATGAAGATCTTCGACGAGATTTTTCTCCATTTATTGTCACCTGAAAGTGAACTTCAGTCGTTCGACTTTTATCCGAGAATGAAAGAAGTTCTGTCGTTTTATAATCACCTGAAATAGAAACTTCTGTCGTTTAACTGTATGACTTGAAAATCTGAACTTCTGTCGTTTGACTATTAACTGAGAATGAAAGAAGTTCTGTCGTTTTATTGTCACCTGAAATAGAAACTTCTGTCGTTTGACTGTATGACTTGGAAATCTCTAACTTTTGTCGTTCAATCGTGACCCAGAATCTTCTAATTCTGGCATTCAATAGCGAGTTGAAAATTTGAACTTCTGTCGTTCACTCGTTACCCACAGAACAAGAAGTTTCGAAATAGCTATCACGTTTCCGTGTTGGGCTCATGTGTCTAAAATTAGGCATCTGCATATTGTGAAGTATATGTATATATTATGACACCGCAATAGACATACTGTTTCCTAGCAGCTACCCAAAACTTTACACATATACAGTGTATTTGTGCTCAATGTGATCAATAAATAATTCGGACATTCTAAGCTGGCGTGACCGATAGCCATCCCCGATATCCCGATAACAGAACGTGTTTCTGCAACGGCGAAAATTCGTGTTTTGGATATACATACGTATTCTCTATGTACTATCTACAGAAGTTGAATACATACGTTGAATAAATGAATGAATAAATAAATAAATAGGTAATTATAAATAATTTGAAAACTAATATAGTCACAATTTTGAAATCGAGAGCCCAACTACTTTTATATATGTATTAATCGATGTAGGAAAAACATGCGAAGAAACTATACATATAATAAGCTACGAGTATATACCAGCAGCGTGGCGGTAAGCTTATCTTCAGTCTCATGATGGGGGGAAAAGGAGGTTTTATCTTCAGTCGCCGGCCGAGATTAGATTACGACCGGTGCTAATACTGCACTTGCGTATACATATATACATTTATATATGTATACAATATACATAAATATCTATACGTATATGGCTACGAATTGCCTACACGACACCGAATTGCTATACCCAAGCTTCCCGCGCAGTGCGAATTACCCCACTACTACCATACTTTCGTTATTATTTATTACTGCGCAGGACGAAGTGAGGTTAGGGTTCAACATTTAACAATTAAACGATTTCACCAATAGTCAGCATAATATTTACCCAAATTTCCGCAATTCAAAAGACTAGTTTTACCAACATGCAAAAGTTTCGCCAAAAGAAGATTCGAATTCTTACCTGTTAACGGTTTTTATTTTTCAATTTCTCTTTAGGGTTAAGATGCGTGCGAATGTTCAGCTCAGTTCAGTTCAGTTCAGTTCAGCGCAATTCTTAACCTAACGAAAGCTATATAGGTACACCCTACACACGTATTACACGCATACGTAAGAAGGAGCAGGTTTTCTCCCTCCCCCTACCAAAGAGCCACTCGATTCCCGCCCAATTCTCTTCTCTCGGTGTATGAGACGGGAATCTAAGTTGCCGGACAACTTCGCATGTGCTCCGCAGGAGCACAATTCCCCCCCCTTTTTTCTACCCATTCCAACCTGCAGCACTGAGCAGGAGCTGCAAAAGACGAAGACGAAAGACTTTTCGAAGGTTTCATGCTCGGAGTGTACATACTCAAATATGTATAGGTAGACATATGTACATGTATAGCTATGCCGGAGAGCGAAAAGAACTTCGGCGCGAATTCAGTACAGTATGTACCGTATACTGAAGTTTCGTTCGGCGTACGATACTGTGATACAATTTATTGTAGGTTAGAACGTTCGAGACGGAGAATAATATGGATAGAGAATAGAATAAAAAAAAACAAAACGACTTGTTGTTGGATAGATGAACATAGATTAATATTTTTGTATCCTCGAGTAGTTATGTATTGTCGTTAATCAAGAGGAAGAGGAAATAATAAATAAGAAACAAAAGGAAAGTAACGGTTAAACGGTATTCAAATTAATGATGTTTAACCTCAATAACGAAGTTTAAACCACAAAAAGAAAAAAAAGAAATTGCGATAAAAGTATAATAAGATAAAATATAAGAGAGGAAAGAAACAAATGTTTCACATAAGTGTATATATATATATATCGTTTTTTTTTTTTTCCTCTCTTTTGATATACTATAGATAAATATAGTATGTATTTAACATGTATGTATAATATATGAGTCCAGGTGTTTGAAAAATTAGTCGCGGGTTCCAACTCGACGACGACCACCGACGCCGCCTGCACTGCCATGCCACCACCGGGTTTTTATCTTATTATATAGGGATATAATAAACTGTTGGGATGCGAAACGGGGTTAGAATTCATACCTTAACCTAATCAGATTCGCCGCGATCGCGATCCTGGAAGCTATGCTGAGCGGGAGAGAAAAAAGAAAAGAAAATAAAAAAAAAATAGAAACGGAAGAAAGAACCTATGCATGGCTAATTCGATATAAACGAGAACGGGAAGAATGAGATATTGTATGACCTAACTTAACCTAACCAAACCCAACGTAACTTAAGCTAAAACGACACGTAAAAGAAGAAAGAAAAAAAAAGCGCGCGAAGTCAGCAGTCGTCGTCTTTTCCGGAAATTTTGTCTTTCCTTATTCTGCTTCGTTTTTATGAAGTTTTCCTTTCTCAATGTAGGTACTTTCCTCACTACCAGTGGATTCCTCGTAAAAAGCCAATACGAAAACTATTAATGCTAAAATGTCGATTGGGAAGTCGTTTTCAAAAAGGAGCCGTTCAAAGCTAGCCAGGGCCGTCTTAGGCCACGAAGGGCCCCTTGGGCACACAGAGTTTGGGGCCCTTTCAGAAAACCAAAAAAACATGAGTAAAAACGTCAGAATTTACTTTTGTTTAGTGACTTTATTGGTTTCGGGGCCCCTGGGCTCGTGCTTCACGTGCCCTAATGGAAAAGACGGAACTGACGAGAGCAGATACGAGACCGCTACTGCAGGCCTGACGGTTCTTTGGTCTACCAGCCGCGGCCGTAGACGTCTGCACATCGCTTTGCCACTTGGCGAGATCGCGGTGGCGTTGGAACGTCGCGAGAATCGTCAGGAGTGCGATTCCGGATCTTTTGGTCATAGCTATGGCCGGCCATAGCTATGGCCTGGCGGTAGCTAAGGCACACACGCGGTTTTCTTATTGGCCGAAAAAAAAAAAAAACGGCTTCTCAATCGACATTTCAGCCTGAATAATTTTTTTCTTGGATTTTTATGAGCAATCCACTGGTATAAGGAAAGTACCTAATTCTGCATCACCCTGTATATCACATGCGTATACATAATTATCTAATATTTTTACCCATACACAAGTTTTTGCAAATATTTTGTATTGATATGCTATCTTATTTCTCCACATAAGTCCAGTTTTCCAAATCTTTCTGAATAATAAATTATTCATTTATTATTATTCATTCATTTACAATTGCGTGTGTGTGTGTGTGTTTTTTTAATCTCCTTTTTTTTCGTTTCGTTTTGGGTTTTATATCTTATCTTCTTTTCATTATTATGTTAGATAGAATTAGGAATAAGAAAGAATGAGAGGGAGAAAGTTTATCGCAAACAGCGTTCTAGTTTTGAAACCACATAGCCGCGGCGCGGCGCGGCAGGCGTCCGTCCGTTCTTGAAATTCGTTATCGCTAACTTCCTACGTTCAATATACCTACTTATAAGAATAACATACGTCGTTTTTATATTTTTTTTTTATCAAATTTTCTAATTCTTTATCTTCATGACTATTCCTCCCACTTTGAAATATCAAAATGGACTCTAAAACCGTTGTTTCAAAAACCTTTTGACAATTTTCGAAGTTCATTTTGCTTTTTTTGTTTCTCTATCCGTAAGCCGAAGATCCGACACCCATGAGCTGATGGGAAAAACAAAAGAGAAGAAAAAATTTCAAAAACGTGAAGGAAAAATCTAACCTAACATAACCTAACCTAGCTTAACCCTTGCACACATTCCTCCTATCAAGCTACACTGTAGCTTAAGCTATTGCTCGACGTTGGTGAGGGGTTTGAGGAGAAGAAGGTAGTGGGGTGATAGACGGAGTATAGAAGTAGAGGGGATAAAACAGCAGCAGGAGCAGCACAGCAGCATTAGATAGTCGCTCTACGGTCGAGGGGGCAGAGGAGATCGCTCGCTCGCTCGGCGGGCTTGGGTTTGGTAGGGGAATGGGAATGGGAATGGGATTGGGAATGGGAATGGGAATGGGAATTGGAATGAGGATGGATACAGCGGGGAATATACGGCCGCCACGGTACGGCGCGGAGTTCAGTTCGTTCGCCGCGTCATGTTTTCGGTCTTTGGCAGTGGGGCGCGAGCGTCGCATGAGGGGTAAAACCGGCACATGCGCACCGCACGGATTTATCGAGCAGCGCGTGGGCGAGGAGCGGTGAGGAAGGGGAATGGAAGGGAAGTAGGGTTACAGGTCCGTGGCGGGGAGGGCGGGGAGGTAGAGCGTTAGTCAGTCAGTCGCGCCAGGCCCCCGCTAGCATAAGCAAGCCTAACCATTATCGCTCGCCTATCTTACTACTACCTTTAATATAAATACACCTTTATTGTTAAATCTATATTATTAACAAACCCTGACTTTCTTCCCCACTGTGTTAAACAAGGCAAAAACAAGAAACAAAAAACAAAAAAAAATAAGAAAGGAACACGCAAAAACGAGTAAACATATAAATAATAAAATAATAATAAGAACAACAACAGATATTTTTATTCGAACTCTTCGTAGTGACACAATCTGCCATAACTTGACAGCGGAAATAAATATATAACTCAAAGTTTTACCCGATTTAAGAAAATAAATATAAATATATATAATTAAATTAAATTAGAAGAAAGGCGCTTCCGTCTGCAACAAAACTGCAACATCATATTATCCCCCATGTCTCTTAATTATTATTATTATATTATATTAAATTAAATCATAAGCAAGCAAAAAAACGAGAGAAAAAAAAAGTAAATAAATATATCGACGATTAATAAGAAGACAACCATATTAAAAATTTTGTCATCCAAATAATAATAATAATATCTTGAAATTTTTTTCTCATTATTATTATTATTCTTGTTGATTTGATACCCCAGTATCTAAATCTATACGATAATACGATAACAGTATTATTTTCGACAAACGATCGGACACAAAAAAAGAAAAAAGAAATCGATTGATTGATTCGAATTTTTGTTTTATTTGAGTTTTTTTTTTTTTGTTTTTTTACTTCGTTCTTCGTCAGTTTTTTTCCTTCTTCTTAAATCGTTATCACTGTTGATAAAAGAAAGTTTTTTTCGTTGTTGTCCCCTGTTGTTCCCTGTTGTTTCGGAATTAAATAATAATAACAAAGAGGAAAATTATTTTTTTTCTCCTCCCAAAAGTGTGAAAAGGAATAAAAAAAAAAGAAAGAAAATTACGAAGTGGTGATGATAAATAAAAAGTAGTTATATACTTGTTGTTCCTGACTCGCTGTTGCTGTTGTTCATTTTTGTTCTTGCACATCAAGTGGATTTAAAAAAAATAAATTAAAAAAACAAGGGTTGAAAAATCTTTTTTTTTATGTTCGTTGTTGTTGTTGTTGTTAATTTAAATTGTTATAATAATAATAATAATATAATCAACGATTATACGTCGAAGTAAAAGTTGAACAAATTGTTTTAAAGAGAAGAAGAAAAAAACAAAAATTCTACACGTGTTGGTTAGTATATATATATATATATACATATGTATATTTATTTATTTATTTATTAATATATTATATAAAAAGATATTAAATAAACACGTATATACATATATATTTATCATTTATCACCTTAATTCCTTAATTATTCTAATTTTTTAATGTATGTATAAACGTATAATACTCGAAATCCATTTAAGAATAACGTGCTATACCGATAGTCAGAATATTGACGACAATGTTGCATTATATAAAATATACAAATTTAATATAACTATAAATAATCTAACGCGACGGATACATGTGTACATACAACATATGACACGTAACTAATATAACTATTATAGGAAAAGAAAAAAGAATAAAAAAAATGTAAAAGGTACGTAAGGTGCCTCCTAATGGTGCAGCACACAAGCAGCCAGTTAGTAGCGTGCGTGATTCGGCATCGGCATCGTGTCGTAGTTCCGCAGCTCTCAGTCTCAAAGAGACAGCCTGATAGTGCAGAGCTCCTCTAGCCTCCTGACTCTAAAGCTGTACGTTGGTTGCCTCCTCGTGTTTTTTTTTTATTAGATTTTCATAGTGTAGGAAGTACTGGGTATACGTCTAGGATCTTGTAGTAAGGTGACAATTGTATAGATTATATGATAAACTGATTGGAAAATATTGAGGTAATTTAAACTGAAAATTGAAGGACCGATTATAGATACATAGAGAGGTATAGAATTGATCTATTCATAAATATAGATAGAAACTTTGGTGTTTATACGTCCAGCTGTTTTTTTTTATTTTTTATCAAGTTACTATCCGACTTCTAGTTTATGTATAACACTTCTTGCAGGTGTGTGATATTCGGTAATTCAGAAGAGGTGAAAAAAAATATTATCGACGATACTAAAGATAATTAGTTGATTAATTTAATCAAACGATTTAATACATACAGAGAGATTAAAGCAATCGTTTTCACACAGTCAAAGCCAACTTGATATACTACTTCAGATTTTTCGTCTTTTTATTGCAGGCCGGTCATCTGCCTTTTTTTGTCTATCTGGTTGAAATGATTTGATTTCGAAAGACATCGATTCGAAAAAAGAAATAAAAAAAAACGATTGAACAAAGAATCGTCATCATCGTCGAAATTGTAACTAGACCAATGTGTGGTGTATATCTGTCGAGTAATTCAAGTATATTTATGCATGTATGTGTGGGTTGGATCGTTGGGTGTGGGCGGAAGAGCGAATAGTATAGATACTTTGTTTAACAACTCTTCGTCAGTACTCGTTAGTCGTAGTATCCGTAACGTGAGCCCGATACAGATCGAAAGAGAGAAATAGAAAAAGAATTACGTAATGACTTGATATCGTTATTTAATTATACTTTTTTATTTCATCTTTTTTCAATTAACATTGTCGTAGATGATCGAGGTCTTCGCGTGGGATGAAAAAAAGAAAAAGTCAAATTTTCTCGATCACTAATAAATAGAACAACAATTTTCATCGTGGTTTAGGCATAGAAGGAATTGAGTAGAAATCATATAAAAGCATAAAGAATCACATAAACCGAAACGATGTATTGTTTATAATAAATCTCTAGTATAAAATCTAAAGTATAGAAAATAAATAAATACAAATTCCTAATTAATTTAATCGAAATAGATATTATACATATTTTTTTGCTTCTAATTTTCTTTGAACGAATAAAAAGTCACTTCTTATTACATTACATACACACCACTTCATTTCTCAGGGGCTCTCACGTCCACATGACTTAGTTTCGCATACCTAACTCTACCCTACCTCCCACCATCTACCCTCAACTCCACATCATACATACTAGTCTGTCTCCGTCTCTCTGTCCTCGCTGTCTCTGTCTACGTTTCTCCGTCGCTGCGTACCTCTGTCGCTCCGTCTCACCGTCTCAGTTTCTCTGTCGCTCCGTTCCTCCGTCTCCGTCTCAGTCTCAGTTTCTTCGTCTCTCTCTCTCAGTCTCTACCGTGTTTGATGTGTATGCGTAAGTGTGGGTGGTTGGCTTAACGGGTAGTGGGTGGATGGATGGATGGATGTATGGTAATAGAGTAGTTCCCGCGTTGTGGGTGCTGAGGTGGCGGTGGGGGGAGAGTTTGGTAGATAGGTGTGTCTCGTGTTAATTTTAGCCACGTGACATGCCTGCCTTGCTTCTTTGCTTCTTTACTGCCGGTTGGTGCTTATTCTTCTTTTTCTTTTACTTATTCTTATTCTTATTCTTGTTCTTATTCTCCGCGAATAAAACTAAACTAACGAAACTAGCTTCGTGCTACTATACTAGTAGCACTGAGTTTTAGAACGCGAACCCTAAACCAAACCAAACCGAACCGAACTCGGACTCTATACTGTAGCAGTGGCGTTGACCTGCTCCTATATGTATATAGCTTATAATTAATTATAATACATTTAAATATATATTTATCTAGTTTGTTTTTTTCTTCTGATTTCAGATAGTGATTAACGAATCGAGTTTACTATATCTGCGGATGGAAAACGATTACACAGATATATACTGCTGCACAATCAACATCATCGATACCACGACGACTATCACATTTGCAGATCCTCCTACAGAGGTTTTTAAGTGTGAAAAAAAAAATTGGTAATAATATCTAAAAATGATAATAATAATAATATAAATATATATTTATTTATATGATATACGTATAACGCGACTAGGAAGATAATTTTCGAAAATAATTTAAAACAAAAAGAACGTTCGGAAAGAAAGAAAAAAAAAAAATTAATTAATTCAAAAAATAATAATAATTGTCGGTTTTTAACGTTTAAATAATCGAAAGGAAAGAAAAAAAGTATAAGACCGTCGCGTTTTTATAGAAATATATATGAGGAAAAGATAAGAAAAAACAAAAAAACGAATTTCAATTGATTGTTGATTTTTTTTTTTTTTTCTTACGTAAAAAAAAATGATATTATCAAATTCTTCTCCTTCTTTTTCATTATCTATTTTTATTGTTTTTCCTCTCGTCGTAGAGTAATTAAATCTATTGAAGAAAGAAGGAAGAAGAGAATAGATGTAGCTAAAGAGAGAGAAAGAGAAGGAAATGGTAAATAATCGATTGGTCATCGATTGATATAATTCTCAAAAGACGAAAGATAAACGCGAAAAGAAAGAAAGAAAACCGTAACAGAAATATAAACAAATTCCGGGAAGGATATATTAATAACAATAATCATATGATAGTAAATGATAGTATTCAATTATTTTCAATTTTTTTATGATTATTCATTCATTCATTCATTCATTTGTTTATTTATTTGTTCCTCTTTATCGAATGAATACCATTTTGTCACTTGATAATTCAATAATTGATAATAATAATAATAATAATGATCATAATAATGAAGATAGCAGCAAAAATTGTTGTCTTCGGATATAAATATAAAATCATAAAATTGGAATCGGTTTAATGGAATTTAATTTAAAATTGAAATTAAAATAAAAAGAAAAGTTTTTTGTGTATTTCGATATATGTATGAATATGAATAATAATAATAATCATTATTATCACTGTTATAATAATGATAATTATTATCATTTATGTTCTTTTATTGTGCGTGATATCTAATGCATATATGTATGGTTTGGAAAGTTTAGTAGTGTGAGATATATGTATAACAAAACATATACATAGGAGGTGATAAAGATATAAAAGAAAGAGAGAAAGAAAGAAAAAAAAAAAGAGACGAAAAAATAAAAAATATATAAATAAAAAGAAGAAGAGAGGAATAATAATAATAATAATAATAATAACAGAAGGAACTCGAGAACGCGAACGTGAACGCGAGAGGAGATGGCTATGGTAAACATGAATAACCTTTTAAATGGAAAAGATTCGAGGTGGCTACAGTTGGAAGTGTGCAGGGAGTTCCAGCGCAACAAATGTACCAGGCCTGACACGGAGTGTAAATTTGCACACCCACCTGCTAACGTTGAGGTACAGAATGGCCGAGTCACCGCATGCTACGACAGCATCAAGGTCAGTTTTACAGAAAATATTTTTTCAATTTATTATAGTTTTATTACAGCAATAATAGCCTCTAGTATCGTCGCAAGAAAATAAAAGAAACTTAGTAATAGGTATATATTTTGCGATCGATATCAAATTAGGATTCTCTCACAGTGCGGAAGTTGTAGGAAAGATCAATACGAATCCAACGATACCCAACAAAGTATAATTCCAATCACTCAATCACGAGATATTAGCTATTTAGCAACGGTGTGATCTGCTATTAACGCCAGCAGGTATCAAATGCGCCAGAGCAGTTCTTGGAGCGCGCTCCGTAGCTCCACGCGCTCCACAGCTCAGAGCTCTCTACAGCTGCACACGCTCCGCGCTGCAGTTTAGCTTCAAGACCTTATATCTCTGCACTCAATGATCGGAATAATACTTTGTTTGGTATCGTTGGATTCGGCTTGATGTCCTCTACTTAGCTTGGGCAATATTAATCCAGTGAATGAAACCACAGAATGAAAAACAACAAAAAAACTCATTTTAATCAGAGGAAATCATTTTTGGTTTTGTTAATTTCATTGAAATCTGTATAAACGGTCGTTTGCACAAGTGCGTCAACAACTGCCACGACAGGTCGCGGTGTACGATATGCGGTAGGGCAACTCTGCAGGCTTCAATCGATTTTGATATTAACACCGAAAGAGAGAGAGAGAGAGAGAAAGAGAAAGCTGCTATCACAAACCTGGCGGCGGCGGACTACTAGACCCCACCGTCAAATAAGCTTCTAATGTCGAGCGAGACCGACCCCTCTGCTCTCCTATATGATATCGATCCATCCCTTTCTCTCTCTCTCTTTCTCTTCCTTTTTTTTTTCTCTTCTTCTCTTGGTTCTCCGATCCCCAGAGCAAAAGCAAGCAGCAGAGTATAGATACCTAGAAGATAATATAGAAAAAGACTTTTGAGCTTTCTTTCTATACCCTCTACCCTCGTCTTCACCATACCCTCTTTATCCTCGATAAATCCTTTGGTAACTCGTTCAAAAAATCGAATCAAATAATAAAGAGGAAATGAAAAAAATCAGGAAAAAAAAACAAAAAAACAACTGAAATTAATTGGAGGGAGCGCGCACACCTGTTTGATCTCTTTCCGTATCTGTACCAAAGAGAGAGAGATAGACGGATATTTTATTTATGTTTGTAACGGTATCAGATAAATAGAGAGAAAGAGAGAAGAAGAAAAAGATAGAAAAAGGCGATTTGTATCCGGAACAAAAAGTAAAAAAATGAGGGAAAAAACGGAAACCCTATAATTCTTTGCATCAAGCATATTATATACAGCATATTCGTTATAAATGGATAGATATATGGATAGATATAGCGATTAAGGGTAGTTGACGGGTGGTAAGAGAGAGGGGAAAGAGATTCCGGGTGTTGTACAGTACGCCCAACGTGTCGCTCGACGCTACGGTATATAGTAGTACATGTTGAAATGGAAGCGATAAACCCGCGGGTCGAGGGGAGGGGGAGTGCTAGCTAATCCCGCACCGACCGACTCTACGCACCTTTTTCCTCCGTCTCCCTCTTTCTCTATCTGAATCTTTCTCTTTCTCACTTTCGCGCCCTTTTGACGCCACGGCGGGACTTCGTTTGCTCGATTCTCCCCCGCCTGCTCGGTTCTCTCCTCGCACCGTTTGCGACTCACTGCTTGTTGCGCGGAGTTATCTTTACCCCCACCCCTCGCCTATCAAACCTACTGTATATACGCGATATGGGGGTCCTACTGTATGTTTTTTTTCTCATAAATTTTACTTTTTAACGATAATAATGGTAGTAGTGATTATCGATTGATCTCGTTGTTTTTTTTCTCCTCTCTTGTCTTTGTCTGTTCACGTTCCGGCAACTTGACTAACGAGGTTAAAATGATAAAATTCGTGTACGAAAAAAAAAAAACAAAGAAATCGTTTATAGTCGCCGATATTTTGCCACCGAATATGTCTCTTTCGAGCGGCTTACTTTGATTCGAGGATACCGATTCCGATTACGACTCTTTGATCTTTTTTCCTTTTTCTATTTTACTTTCAAAAAACAAAAAAACAAAAACCAGAAGAGAATTGAGTGGAGTCGAGTCGAGTCGAGCCGAACCGGGTTGGGACGAACCACACCGCGTAGCCGTCATAGTCTGGTGGTTCACGATGACGTCATTTCCCCCGTTCCGTCTCTCGTCGCTCGCGCCTTAGCATGCCCATACTTATGCCCGTGCCTGTGCCATGCCATGCCGTTTCGCTCTCGCACCCGCAACCCGCACCCGCCCCCGCGCTGATATTTACCAAGCGCGTCGCCGGAGCCAGACCTATACCTACCAGCCCGTGTTCAAGCGGGACGGAGAAACGGAGAAACGGAGATACGGAGGTATACGTATACGTATACATGCGTACTAACATGTGCGTAGAACGTTGCCGATACGGAACCGTCCGGGCGCACCGTCGTCGCAAGGCGACCGCGCGGATTACAGCGTGAATAAATTCATCCTATATACCATGTATAAAGTATATATTTATATATATTTATAAATTTATATACGCAGTGTTTCTGTCTTCATTTCTTTTTTTTTTTTATACATTATATATATTTTATATATTTCTATATTTATAAATTAATAAATACAATTATTTATACATCAAATAAAAAGAATACTACATTGTATGTAAGGCAGTTTCGGCGTACTATCTACTGACAGAAAAAAGATCCAATTATACTTAGGACACTTTATCATCTCTTTTTCTTTCTTTTTCTCGTTACAATGTAGTTCAATAATAATAGCTACATAGTTGCGTATATAGGTATATAGCTGTAATTGATTTACTGTCTTTTAACAATGACTGATTTCATTCTATGTCTTTCTCTCTTATTTCTTCTCTTTTCTACGCAGTCCGTTAATAAATGATCGTTTCCACATTTACTCTTTCTACTTCCTCTTTCTTTATCTTGTTTTTTTTTTCATCACGCCATTATTTTTCTCTCTTTCCTCTACATAAAATTTATTTCAATACGCGTTTTCATTCTCCCACCATCACTATCTTTTTTTATCTTCTCTACTCTCTTTCCTCGTTATATAAATACATGTATATTAATATTATTATTACTATTATTATTCCAAATGAATTTTGAATATTTTTTTGCTTTCATTCTATTTCTTGTCGGTTTGTTTGAATCTTTACTTTTATCCAAATTTATGTATCATTATAATTATTCATAATTCTTCTTAACAAGATATGACACATGCGCGTATACGTACGCGCATGCGCGTGTATACTCAATTTCTCATTCTGCGCATCGCGCTCTTTTCATTTGATTTGACACTTTACTATATCGCGTATAATTGTTACCGTTTGTAGCTCTGTTCGTTGCTGTTGCTGTTGCTCATGCTATTGCTATTGCTATTGTCACTAGCCATATAGGTATCTATGTATATACATACACACTAGGTATTCGATGAGCGATGCTTGCTGCGGCTGATGCAGCGGGGACGAATAGTGGAGGATATATAGGAGTGGGAGGTCCGTAATTGTAGTCACGATTCAAATTACGACTCGTTAGAGTAATTTACATTCGCTTCGCACATATGCGGGCTAACGGGGGGTTAGGGAGGGACTGAGGAGGAACGGGAAACAGGGACAAGTTTATAGTTACAGGATTCAGTTGAATTAGGTTCAGCTATACATAGTTTATGACTACGATATTCATTTATCTATTTATCCAATTGCTAAATTATTTGAGAATTTAAGAATTGAAAATAAGAAATAAGACAATAGCTTGAGTACATATTCCAATTTTTACTAATTTCCATTTTATTATTATTATTATTATTATTATCATTATTCAACATTATTACTTGGAAGTGTTAATCATACCGAGAGTTTATCTATCTCGTTGTATATACGCAACGTATATGTATGTATGTATGTATGTACGAATGTGGGTATATATTACGCATTAGTTAGTTCGGTGACGTCATCTTACGTTAGTTAAAGCCGCGAGCGGCTCGCACTGCGCCGGTTGTCCCGCGGCAGTATAAGAGCTAATCGTAAGCAGCAACGCGCGACCTGAGCGACTGCGGGACTGTACTGTACTGTAAAGTAAACTGTACCGTATCATATCATATCGTATCGTAACGTATGGTTAGGTTAGGTTGTGTTGTGCAAGAGGTTCTCGTCATCGTCATCATCATTCGCAACGAAGGCGAGAAGAGAGCATGTCTATATTTAGAAATGTTATTTTAATGCTTTATTTATTATTCATTTATTTTACTTCTTATTTATCTCCTTTTCTTTCGTTTCATCATTTCTAAGTTATCTTTTTTTCTTTTCTCGATGGATTTCGACACCGGTAATTGCTTATTATCATCATTATAATCGTTCTGATTTTTTTCCTTCTCATTACCCTTCGGTATTTGAATAGATAATTTCAAGCCGATTTCAACGCTACCAAACAACGCATAATTACAATTGAATAACGCCGAGATGTAACGCCTTGAAGTTTATACAGTTCGAGCAATCACTGCAGCGGATCGCTAGAGCGGATTGACTGCATTAAGTGCTGATCGCCGATCAACTCGTTGTTCGATAGGATAATATCTCATTATTGAATGATCGTAATGATACTTTGTTGGGTATCATTGGATTCGTTTTGATCTCGGCTATAATTTGAATGTGAAAAAAAACATGCTTTGTGTCATAAACAAAGTATAAAATAATAACAAAAAATTTGTCGTCAAATTTTTTACTTTTTCTCTTCTTTTTCGGATGTTTCGAGCTTGTTTGAGTCGTACAAAAAATTCTTGGCGAAAAAAAGTGTTATAAAATTACCTAATTAACAAATAGTTTATAAAAAATTTTTTTTTCTTCCACTTCGCGACACACTGTAGAAGTTTGTGTAAGGCTGCGAGTGCCTGCGTACCTCCTCCACACACAACTCTCTCTTTCTCTCTCTGCTTCACGTATAAATATATAAATATATATATATGTGTGTATGACGACGACGCGGGCGACAAACCGGTCTCGACCACGACTCCTCTCTTCGACTCGTGGCCTTCGTTGTTGGCTCTGCGATGCAGCCAGTCCCAGTAGCGTGGTTTTTAACCGCGATCTTAACTCAACTTAACTCTCTGGGTATATGATTTTCATTCTGATTAATTCCACCTCGAGCTTCTCATTTCCTTATTTCTATTCCGCTGTACAATATATTATAGGCTATAAAATAAATGAGAAATAAATTATGTATGGTAATAAAGATGCGAATAAAGATGTCAAAATCTTTCTTTATTATTTTTCATTTTTGGTTTTTGGATTTCGATCTCGTTATAATTATGATACTAGTAAATGAAAAATTTGATATCACACATTTCTTGATCTCATATACGAATACCGTATTACATATGAATTTATCGGACACCCAGTACTGTAGCCACGTCTTCCGCTCTCTCGAAGTAGTCACGTGGTCTCGTGGATACACGGATACAGGGTCTGCAGCAGGAGGAACAGCAGCAGCAGCAACAGCAGCAGCAGAATAACCGCATACGGTGTTTATTAAATCTGTGTAATTTAATATATAAAGCATAAAAAATAGAAAATAAAAAAAAAAATAATTCTCCATTTCGTATTCGATGTAGAACGAGTTACTGCTAGTATAGTGACGTAGGCGACCTATAAGCGATCTATAGATATGACTAATAGGTATAGGTGCAATGTATAATAGGTGTCTATGTATCTACCAGAGAAGAGCCATCGCGAGAAGCCGGGGATCGTTAAGGCAGAAGCGAGCGAGCGAGCGAGCGAGTAACTAACCGATGTTAAACTTCCCACGCGTTCGGTGCCGTTGTTGGCGACAACGATAACCACCACTATGAACAAACACGACCTAACCCAACCCAACCCAATCGAACCTAAGTCTTAACCCAATTTTTTCGAAAAAAAAAGAAAAAGCAAAAAAAATGTCAATCTTATTTTTGCATTAGAAAAAGTAAAACGCTACACAAACTGAAGAGAACAGAGCAAACAATGAAAAATTAATTTCACTACTCGTTAATTTTGAGAGAAAAAAACTGAAGAAAAAAAAAAGAAACTTGAAGTGAAATTTTTTCATTTGAATTTTTTTTTTCTCTCCATTTTGATACGAAGTTCTTTAATGACCGAGAGCGAGAATCTCTCTTTCTTCTTCTTCTCGCTTATTCTGTCTCTCTTTCTCGGTAACGTAACCGGGATTTATATACCCACGTATATACGTATACACATAAGAGTGTGAAAAAAAAAAGCAAGAAGAAAACAAAAACGGCAAAAAAATAACGAAAAAGAGGGTGCAGTGTGTATAAATATAAATACCAAGCAAGTAGGGCGAGAGCGGTAGTAGGATATAGAAGAAAAAAAGAAAAATCAAGAAGAATAATAATAAGAAGAAGAAGAAGAAGAAGAGGAACAAGCTTCGTGACGCGGGGGTGTATAAGAGAAGGAGAGAAAATCAGACGGAGACGTAGAACTGGAATATGGAGGAGTTAGAAAAGCTTGGTAGATCGATTATTTTTAACGACCGCGTGTTCCCGATGCCAGGGCCAGCATTAGCAGTAGCATTATGGCAGTAGCAGTAGCAGTAGCAGTAGCAGCAGTAAGCAGCAAGGGCAGAACCACAACCAGAACCAGAACCGGCGCGCTAACGTTAAGAGAAAAGCGATATCCCTACACATACTATCTGCTACGCACCAGTCCGATGAAAATAAATATATACACACACACATACACGTATAGTATAATGTATCCCCCACCGTATTTCCTCCCTGTGCAATTATTTCGAGAAATCTAAGCCTCAGATTCGATCCGCAATTTAAAACGAAAAAAAAAAACGGTAAATAAAGTAATGAAAGACGATCGCAATACGTTGCTAAATTTTCGATTTGCGTTTCGTGCTAAATGTTACCTCGTTTAACGGAAAATAGAAAAAAAAAAAGAAAAAGATTGCTGCCGTATTATTCTTTTCTTTTTTTTCTCTTTATTGGGGTAGTTTCTTCCCTCCTCCTCCCACCTCCCCGCCCCCAGCCGCGTTCATCTCGTTATTATTATTCAAAACGAATTTTAATTTAAGGTTTTATTTAGGATGTCGTAATCATTTATTCTACCATCTTTCCTCCTCCCTTCGTTTTCCCGCGTTTTCACCGTTTTTTTTTTTCTTCTCTCTTTTTCCCTCTCTATTTCTTCCGGATCACCGTGAATCTTGGCTAAGTGCTTTACATTGTTGTTCGGGCGTTAAAGTAAGACCGGCTTTTCATTTCGTATATCATTGTCTCTTCTCCCCCCCCCCCCCCGGCCCCCTCATACCTCCTCTTCTCTTTCCTTCTTTCATACGAAACACTTATAGGGTTGTACTGTTTGTAGCAAAAGAGCGAACCAACCCAACGCAACGCGAAGTAGTCAGATTAAAGAAAGATCGTTCCACCCCTCTCTCTCTCTCGCTTTCTCTCTCATCCCCTCTTAATTCGACATCGCTGCTGCATTCGAGACTCTTCAAACGGTTCAGACTGTATTTTACACTCTTTTTACTCTATTTAACTCATTCTTCCGTCCTTTTTTTGTTCATATTTCTTCTACCATTACTACTTCTGTATGAACTACCCTACATGATATAGGGTCGAAGGAATATAGAAAAAAATAAGTGGTTTTTCGTTACACGAGGGTAAACAAACGAACAAACAAACAAGCCGAAACCCAAGTCCAAGCCCAAGCTCAGAGGGAGGAAGGAGGTACCTCAACGGTTTTTTTTTTTTTTTTTAATATATATATTTTAGGGGTTGCCAGTCGCTTCACTTGATCCGAAGAAAAGAAGAAAAGTAAAGAGAAAGGGGTTTGTCTTGTGGGAGGGGAACGGGATAGAGGGATGATGTGGGATATTCATTTTTATGATCGTTTTACGTTAAATCGTTACGTCATATAGTTCACCCAGACGCAACAACCCAACAAACAACCCGACTGTCCGTCTTCTTTTTAGAATCGATCGATTTACCACCAACCCCCCTTTTCCTTCCCTATCCTTCTATTTCCGGCCCTCAAAAGGTACGCTTGATTAAATACGTCGTACGTTTATCGAAAATTGGAAATGGGGGATTGAGGAACGACGGTCTTTACACATTTTTCAAAACCCGAAAAACCCTGAAATTCAAAATGCGAGCCTTGACTATTTTTTTTTTAGGTTCTTTCTTTTCCGCTATCTACGAAAGACTTGAGAAAAACCACTTCACCGAACTGGTGTGATTATTTTTTCCTTTTTCATTGTTTTCAAATCAGTTGAAAGTTCAAATAATTGCATGATCACTGCGCTATTCATTGCAGAGGGGCTAGCGATCCGAGGTTGGGAACCGAGCCTTGCGTCGTCGAATTTTTAAACAGTTCTTTCTCTCCAACATCCCGCGCTTGAGGCAGAGAGAAAGAGAGAGGGTTGGGTGGGAGTCGGGAGTTGTTAATGGAAACCCATTGTTCTCTAATCAAATCACTCGCTCATCCCCGTCCGCCCGCACTCCTCTCCCCGATCCTTCTTCTCATCCTCTTGGAAGCGAACGATTCTCAAAATGAGGGTAAGGGAGACGAAATTACCAAAGGAACCAGCCGACACTACCCTAACCCAAAACCTAAAACCCGAGACCCAGAGTCGAACGTATGTCAGTTTTGTATACATGGCGAAACGCCCGACTCAGTGTGACGATGATGATACTCTTCTCCAGGAGTACCCAGCACAGCATCAGATAGATGGGAATAGAGGATAGCTTGTGCGAGAAGAACAGCATTGTTTTGAATGTAATAAGAGATGATGGAATCAGTGAAGAAGGAAGGTGGAAAGTCACCAGGGGATAAAATATGTCGTAGTCACTGCAGTGACTATATTTTCTACGTCGATTGATACACTGAGTGAACAGCATGAAACAGCCATGGACTTATCTGAAAGAAAGTAGATAAGATCAGATGTGGGATAAGACAGAAGTATGCTGCGGTGGTAAAACAAAACAAGGACAAAATTTTAACAGCAATTATAAGCGCTTGCTACTACGAAGCAGTATCAGCAGTACCAACAGCCATAACCGCACAATCATGATAGGATGTTATGAAATTTCCTGCTAGTAACTGCTAGCCAGTTCTGAAAATTTAACCACTGACCGTAACAGCATGTTACCAAATTGTTTAATGGGTTTCTTACTTCTCTATAGCGACATAAACACCAAAGTCCAATGACGAAGAGAATGGTGTTCACTTTTTGAACACAAAAGGAGCGGGATCCTGTTTGAAATTAATCGTTCAGGGTTTTCCCTTCTCCGAGAACTTATGTGACATGCATAATTATGAAGTTGTTCTGATTGTGGCGTTGGTCAAATCCCGTTGTTTAATCTTATCGAGGAAGTTGGCTGGGTAGAAAATGGCAGACACATACACATGTGTTGGTTTGCACTCCACATCCACATCAGTGGTGGTTAACAAAGCGCCGTGGTTTTCGCGGCACCAGAGGTGAGAGTTACTCGGATAACCGAGTGCCTCTCGCTCAGCAACGACCCTGAAAAGATACACACGAGGAGAAGGATAGGTTAAAGCAAAGAGAGAATTTCCTAGTACATGTACACGCTGTGCATACAGCCATCCATACATGTGGGGTTGGTTCCTCTTCTCCTTTTATTTTTATTTTTTTTAACGACCATCATCTCACTCTTTCTCTCGTGAGCGTGGATCTTTTCACGGGGCTTTTCGACGTCCCTCACAAAAGCACCAGCGGCGAAAGAGATGAGCAGATATCATGTAGTAATTGCATGCCTTCGTTCCTTCCATCCCTTTTTGAAGCGGTACTGGTTTCTTCTGCACACTGCACGCTGCACACCCTTCGTCACCGTTCCCAATCCCATTATTTTCTGGGATTTTTCCCCAACTTTGACTAAAAAATTAAGAAAGTTGGTGAAAACTACAGTGTGCTGATCAGTCCTTGTTGAAAAGCTGCGGTATGTTGATCAGTCTTCGTCGGTTAGTGTCCAGTAGTTTGTTTGGAAGAGATAATGGCACATCTTCTTTGCTGTATTGGGATTCCTTGCTTGGCATTGCCGTATTCGAAACTTGTATCCTCAGTTCCCAAATCGTTTGATCATCAGATGTGGAGTATGGAGGTAGTGGAAGTTGATAACGCACGCCCGATCCTTGGAATAGAGATTTGGTGAACGATTTTATTACAGTTTGAAAGCGATAACGTGGTGATCGTCGACATTACCACGCCGCGGTGGCACAACCGCACCACAAGCCAAGGAGGAAACTCAACTTCGTGCTGGTTTAAGTCTTATCTGAGATTATGGTAGGAGGCAATTTCACGGAAGAGGGAATTCACTCTTTATTATTATGCATGTAATAACAACATATACCTACCTAGTATGAGGTACTCACAGCTTTAGTTTTGTCACTGACTGGTCGTTGGAACACCGACAACAACAACAACAACAACAAAAACAAAATTTTGGAGATAAGACTGGCAGTCAGCTGGATGAAAAAAAAAAAAAAAAAAATTAGTGTTGAATATGACGATGATTAATGACTAGAAAAGAGAAACTATTTTATAAATTTGTTGAAAATCTTTGCTTGCCACATAGAGAAATAGAGGAAGAGAGAGGAATGGCTCCTTGTGGCAGCTGATCAAACATAAATATCGTTAACCACGTAGCTCTGAGCTGTGCGTTGGTGTTAATGTATTTGTGTTGGCAAACTCTACTGCTGCAGCTCAGCTTTAATAGCACAGTTCGGTTCAGAGATTTCATCGTCACATAGTCGTACACTTGCTCACTTCACTCATTCACTCACTCACTTAGATGTACATTGCACGTAGATACGTGACTTTATTTTACCCTGGTACTAATAACCAGCAACCTAGTAGAAGGTGTAATAATACTAGATGTGTGCATCGCTGAAATAGCACAGCCTACATCGACCAGTCAGACCTCGAGGCTCGTAACTTAGTTGGTTACTTAGTTAGTCGGTTACTTACTTCCTCGGTAAAATATAACCACCGTTCCTTATCACTAACGCCATTTATTTATCACCACAACGACGCATATTATATGAATGTGCGTTAACCGCGATGGAAAAAGTTCTGGGTAATGCAGGAAATGAGGAAAAAAAAGGGATGAATGTCGTTGCGAGATTGGAAAATCGAGTGGGAAAAGAAGTGGAATGTTTGGTGCAATTCTAATAGATTTTTAATACACTTGTAAAACAAACAACAGACAGGGGAAATTATTAATTGATCGGTGCACCAACTGGAAAATGTAATGAACTTTTGGTAAAACGCCTGAAAAAACCATGGAAAACGTGACAAATATTTTAAAATGTCTCGGAAATTTGGAAAATGATAAAATTAGTTCATATATTACTGTCGTCTTTGAATTATAGGAAAACAAAACGACAACAAAAAATGTGGGAAAGTCTCAGGGAAATTTATTCTCAGGTTTTATTGGCCATTCTGAAAGCGAAGGAGTTGTCAATACACATGTCAATACAATGTTGTAGCATTACACTGTTGATTGAAGTACGTAGTTTTATATTCAAATTTCGTTGCGTTTCGGTGTCAGCCTTGTGCCACTACACAATTGGATGATATTTTTTTTATCTCCTCTGTCTGTTGTGTTATAACAGAGAGAGAGAGAAAGAGATAGAATTTATGAACGATGATAAAACGTCAATCCCGAAGGTAGACAGACAGGTGGAGCAGCAGGGCTTATCAAATTCACAGAACAATATATTTTTAAATGAAGAAGAAAAAAAAAAAAAAAATGAAATTTACTAACCGTCACATCGTTTCTTTTGTTTCAGGTGAGTTCAGTTGAGTTATCATATTACCAAACCCTGCACGTTATCGAAATTCGTCAACCATCATCGAGCGGTAAGTCTCTTTTTCGAAAAACAATAAACAAAAATGATGATCGTACTTGTGAAGATATTTGCGGTAATTACAAGGGGTCTGCAAACGTGATGAAAGAAATAAAGAAGTAAAAAATAAACAATAAAATGTGAAGAAAAGAAAATTGGAACGGAATATGATAAGGGACATTTCACATTTGGCTCTTCTTGTCTCGGTCGGTTGATCTTGGAATGGTTTGCCTCGCACGCTGACGCGCGTGCAGCATAATATATAAAATGTGGAATAATATGAGGGAGAAAAATCTTGGATTCGACGTTAGCGTCTTTCGTTCTCGTTTGTTCCTTCCTTCTTTTCTTTCTTAGTCAAAAAGAGAAGAGAAGAGAAGAAAAGAGAAGAGAAGAGAGGAAAGGAAAGGAGCATTACGTATTGACGATGGGAAGGAGAGAAGAGTGTGAATATCGTCAGTAGTGCAGCCACGTACTCGCCGTTTGTCGATCGTACCGCAATAATTCCTTATTGCTCTTCCAGCAGCCCTTAGACTAACCTTACCTTAAAAACCCGACCATCTACCGTTCCCTTCTCCAGAAAGCAGTATTCCTCACTCCCGGATTCTTACCTTCGAGATAGTAGCGCTAGTCGAGCTTCTAACCTTTGTTCTTTCATTCTCTTCTTATTCTTCTTCTTCGTCTTCTCCCTTTCATCCGGTGGTACCCTCTGACCTTTATCACCGCCACACTATCAGGTTCATTTACAAATACCCCCGGAGATAAGACACGTGTTAAGCGTTAAGCCTCCAAAATAGACTCTCTCATTCTCATCCTCTTCCTTGTTCTCCTTCTCCTACTCCTACTCCTACTCCATGGAGCCGCTCGCTTCATGCTTTGTCAGATAGGATCTTTGAGAAAAGGGTCAAAACAATCCCTCGGAGACATACTTTCTCCATTCATTGTTTGTTCGGAAGGATAATGGTCACAGGAACTCGGGAATAACCCAAAGTACCATGCCTACAGTCAGGGAAGAATTAATAACGGGCATTTCACGATGCTATACATTTCCCATAATCCACATCCTACCAAGAAATTCTAGGTGTCTGTACATCAACTGCGAAGTGAGTCGTGAACTCAAAAGCTACTAAGATGCTGAATTGATCTCTTTTACTCCCAGCTCGGTGCTAGAGAGGATCCCTTTATGCGATCCTTAGTGCTTTAGCTTACACCCTCAGACGTTATTCCTGGATTCACTCCACTTTCAACTTTCATGAGCTCGTTATTCCGACCTACCAAAGATTCTTTCCCATCCTGATGATCATCTGCAAATTTGAAGACAGTATTCTTATTTTTCTTCCTCTACATCATCGTCAGGAGTTAGGTGAAAGAACCACACTCTTATCATTCTTCAAGAATCACTTCCAGGTACTCCGACATTTGAGTAAAAATCAAGAATTGTTCCACCGATCCTTACTCACTACTTCGTTGTTTCCCTTTCCCTTGCTGGCGTCGAAGTGTCTTCTACCGAAGAGCACCGCGAGTGCTGGTTGTTCTACTAGCTTCTTGTTTCCATATAATGCTTATAGAACAGAGTATGTAGGTGGGTACAGTAATGAGGCTACTAGCAGCTCATAGTTTGACTATGACCAGAGTAGAGTTCAGTTTGTTGCGGTGTTGTTGTTAGAGGTGGTTATGGCCGGCTGTGTTGGTGGCTGGTTGTCTTATGTACCTACACTAAACTTGACGCGTTTGTGCCGTACGGTATGGCAGAAAAGCACCAGGGTGGTCAGGCGAACCTGAGCATACCAGGTCCGGGCGGTATTCTGGTCATGTATCTACTCCCCCCGTCCCGTATCGTACCGCGTACCACCACCACCACCACCACCGCCATCCTCAGTCCACGGACCACGACGCGGGGTGTGCGCGGTATTAATTGGCTTACGAGGCGACACTCATTAGCACTTTGTGAGCACCGAGTATCCTGCCCTCACTCCCTCGCCTCTGCCAACCTCGAGCCCGTGGTATTAGAGTCGAGAGACACCGGGAAGTGGAACATTCGTTCCACGAATCATGCGGCTCTCTACTCTCCTTGCTCACTCCCGTTCGATGATTGTTCTTGTTGTAGGATGCTCTTATAGAACATTAACGATGTGGTCATGTAGCCATCCCTTCAGTTCCTGCACGTAAAGAAATTTTCTGTTGAATTTACCATCTCAGCAGTGAATATATGGACAGCACTTTTGTGAATACAGAACGACATTCCCCCCCTTTTCTTTGCAGTTTTCTTCAGGAAGTAGATTTTGGATGCAAATACTAATAGCTAGGAAGTAGTACACTCCAGGATGGAACAGACCGTTCGTTCCACGACTTCTATGCCTTATTCTTGAGTGTTCAATGATCCTTCTCGTTTTTGGGATGCAGTCCAAGAAGTTAGAATGACATGCTTCTCTTCTTCTCGGTATTCTTCTTCCGCATTTGCTATTCCCGAATGATTCTTGATGTCGGAAATGGGCTTTGGTAGCAATTACAAATAGCGAGGAAGTAATCCACTGTAGATTGCCGCGCAGCTGTTAGAGTATGGAGTTTGGTGGACCGAATACCGGTGTGTCTCCCATACTACACACCGACCTTGCGGACAATGGGGTGTGTCTTTTCTCATTCCACCTGCCGTAGACAATGTTGCTCGATAAGGCATTGTTCCACCTCAGTCTCCGGCTATATAAGCCGCTCCCGGCTATATTACTACCCTCTACCTCTACTTCTACTTCTAACTCTACCTTTACCTCTACCTCTACCTCTGGTTCCGCGACTCTCCATCCTCTCTCTTCTCTCTATGAGGTGAAGGAGAAGCGAAGCTCAATGCAGATGGGTATAACCGGGAAGCACTGTATCCGTACGGATTATATCGCCTACCGAAGTCGTATCGCCAGGCGTATATTGCTACGACTACTATTTGTCAAAATTTACATTTATCAGACAATGTTGATGATGTTAGAGAGAGGCTAGATAAGCAGACAAATTTCATTAATGAGAATTAAAATCGGAAATTGAAAATTAGAAGTCTTTTGAAAAAATGTATGTGGAAGGTAGAGAGGATGAAAGACGAGGATGAGGTTAAATCTAGAGCTAGTTTAAGGGAGTGAGAAAGCTGCCCGGGGTTGCCGAGGCCCAGGCTGATAATTAAAGCTAGGAAAACACGAGGAAAGTGGGAAAAGCGAGAAGAGCAGTTTCACGAGGAAAATGGCTCTCTCGCACCCGCTTATGCGGGAATTAATTCCTAAATTGCCGCTCCGAATATTATCTTGTAACGTTTGAGGGTTCCCTGCGATATTATATTCCGAGAAACTCCGGGGCTTAAAGGCGCGCAAGGGAAACCTGTAAAGAGGGAAGAAAAGGGGAGAGAATCCAGCTAACACGGCGCCTGGGAACAAAGATGGTGGGTGAGCGGCCATCGCTGTGGGGGTGTGTATGTGTATGTACAAGTAGTTTCCTCAGGATTAAATTAAAACCGGTTTTTCGAGTTGGGGGGTATACCTATATGCGATCTTGCACAATAACCCGAAAAACAAGTGACGGGTAAAATTTTACTCGCGACTTTTTCAGTTCTCAATATATTTTCCGATACAAGAGAAAGCGAGATAGGGATATAGATAGATAGATAGATAGAAAGAGAGAGAAGGGGTCCAGGGAAGGAAATAGATGAGAAAAATAAAAGAAAAGTTTGGAGGAAAAGTTGGGGAACAGCCAAGAAGCTTCGTTCAAAATTGTCTCGGCTAGAGATTCTACTCGTCTGTTTTATGGCCTCTAAAATTAGACTGCAACAGAAGAAGACCACTCAAGTGAAAACGGGAATTGAAAAACGAGAAAAACAGATTTTCAATGTCCAATGCCCAATGTCCAAAGTTCAATTCGCAATGTCCAACGTTCAATATTTGATATTCAAAGTTACGTTTTCACTCTACAGAGTTCAGTATTCAATGCCGATGTTCAATATTCAAAGTTTAAAGTTCAACATTTAATGCCAAAGTTTAATATTCTAAGTTCAAAGTTCAACATTCAATGTCCAAATTCCAAAGTTCAATATTCAATATCCAACGTCCGTTACTCAATATTCAAAGTCCAAAGTTCAGTATTCAGTATTCAATGTCCAAATTGCACAGTGCAAAGTTCAATATTCAAAGTCTAAAGTTCAGTCTTCAATATCCAAAGTTCGTAGTCCAATATCCAAAGTCCAAAGTTCAATATTTAATGTCCAGAGCTCAATATTCAATGTTCAAAGTTCAATATCCAATGTCCCAAGTTCACTTGCCAATGTTCAAAGCTCAAACCGAAAAGTTTAATATCCAAACTCTACCGTCTAAAGTCTTACGTCCGCATTAAGTTCATTAAGTTGAATGGTGAATGTCCCGTTTTGCGAAAATAAGAGCTTCTCCGCGTTCTCTAAACTTCGTTTTGAGCCTGCAGTGGGGGCCAAGTGCGTTTGCGGGATGCAAACTGCATAATTCTGGTAGTTCTCAGTCTCCAGGGGGTTGGTACTGGCGCCGGTTCAAAGTCTGCTCTCCGACTAGGAGGAGCCCGACGCCGCGCGAGTATTACGGCAATTAGGTGAATGCCTTGGTATGCGATGGCCTGGTTATACCACCGAGTACACCGAGCGCTCGGTCTCTGCAAACGCGTTGCATATTTTAGACACTTTTCTCGCGCTGTTCACCCGCAGTTTATACCCGAGTGGCCGACGTTTACCCTCAGGGTATTCGGGGTACAAGGTATACCAACGACTATGCCACCCGGGGTCAGCGCTAAACCTACGTCCTCTCAATAAAATATTCAAGACTTTCCGCCCGTCAAGACGGAGATGGAGATGGAAATGCCCGATCAGGGTGTAGGGGCATCCCTTCGATGCTCGATTACTTCACGTCCTAAAATGAAAACCATACATCCTATAGACACTCGATCCGAAAGAAAAAAAAAAGGAAACTCGAGCATCCTCGAAGTCAGAATATTTTGAAAATGATGGGATAGCCCGGATAATTTTCAGGAAATACTACAGAAGGTTGAAAAAAATTCAAGGAAAACTTCGGAAAATCTTCGGACTCGAAGATTGCTGGTAAAGTCGCTGAAAGGATTTGGGAGGCTTTCAACTTACTGCAAAATTTAATGAAAAGTCATGCGAAATTTTCAAATCAGTTGATGAAAGTGAAAAAAAAAAGTATGCTTCCAACCACAAAGTCGTCGGACCATGAGGTACCGATCAAAGCGCCGTGATCTAAGGTCTAGCAATTAATACTGTCGCACAATATCTTGCGGAGGAATAAGGAGGAGTTGGAGTCCCAATCATGATCCATCTAGGTCTGGTGTGTCTCAATCTGTCTGGTCTAATAGCGTCTTCCGAAGCCCGGTTTGAAACTACCCTGCAGAGTCCCGTCCGCGATGGGACGCACCCTTCCAGCTCGTGAGTTCACCCGGTGTGATTAATTGAACTTGCAAGGACCAAGCAAGGATTGTAATTGCGGATCGGTTTGAACATAGTTCGATCCGTTGCCCAGCGGAAGGTATCATCGTGGGCACGTGCCTCCTTTCATCCGTCAATTTATATATATATACTGATGTATTTTACCATACCTAAAGAGGAGTTGAGTTATCGGTCCGTACTTATCTCTGGTGCTATTATCTGTCCATAAATAACAAGAAACGTCGTGAACAACCTTAAGCAGTAAAATTGTAACGTTCAAATACTGCGGCAGTAGGTTAAGCCGCTGTATTCCAAAAGTAAAGCCGATCGGAGTAACTGCCTAACATAAAGGATACACCGTTCGTGAAATGGGTACCTAGGTTGGTACCTGCCTTGGTACCTAACACAAGATAGAATAGAAAAGAAAATAAGGAAGAAGCCAATGTTGGTGATGGTATCCAGTGGTAATTCGATACCGAAGATATGGTAATACGTATCGATTCGAAGCCAAAGGAAATGAAAGGTAAGAAAGCAAGAAAGAAAGAAAGAAAGAAAGAAAGAGGGTCATCCCGATCAGATTCTAATCGTTGAGATCATCGTTGAAAAGGGTGAAAAAAAAGAACACAGATATTGAGAAATATCAGGAACTTTAACGAAGGCAAAAAGGGTTTCGATGGGTTATCGAAAGTATGGAGTCCTGATACCGTTAAGGAATATTATAAGTAGAGAACCTTCATGCGCGACGTTTTGATGGGGTGCATCTTATCTTGAAGGAGACGCGCGCGGTGCCGCACCCCTTACCTTATTCTCGTACTGGAGTAGCATTTTATCAATTTTACTACCAACCCCTTACCGCTTACCAACCCCCACAACCTGACCCCGGCAGCAGGCTGGTTCTCGTGACAAGAGACAGTCTAGACAGTGATTGAAAGCTTTGGCCTAAAGCCACCGTCGTCTATGCGTCAAGCCCACGTCACGGGGAAACTCCTCGGCGTGCAATGGGCTGCTAAATTTGTTGAGAGAAAATGAAAGCTCATTCTCTTGTGATGATCTCTTATATCGCGTTGGTTAATGTGCTAAAAAGCTTGTGAACTAACGTGGACATATCTCCCCCCCCCTCCCTTGCGGTCTGACCATCATCGAAGAAAACAGTGGGTATCGATTCTTCGAAGTGCTTCCAAGGTTTTTAAAGAAGAAAGGAATTTTCAGCTCCATCGAATACCATTCTATCCATTTTTCTCAGAGTAAGGATAACGGAAAAAAGAAAATATGTAGATCACGCGGAACACCGGTGGTAGCGCTCATGAATGATTAATTAAAAAGGTATGCCGGGTAATGAGCTTGAGATTAATGTTCCAAGATCCGTGAGCAGTGTTTACCTTGGGCTTGGAAAATGAGAGTGAGGGAAAGATGAGGGTGAAGGGGGTCGGGGCTGGGTGCTAAGCCAGTTACTTTTCCCCTAATCCATCAACCTCAAACGTTCTCAAGAAAAACATTAGCCAGTCAAGAAAAGTCACTCTTCACTGATCTATCATCGGACGGTTATTGGCTTGCCGTTTGTTAATCAATTTTTCCACAATTTGTTTTTCTTTTTTCTTTAGAACAGCAGTGATACTCGGTGGTGGAAAAACTGGTTTTTCAAATTAACAATCGCTGTTCCACGAACAAATAAGGTATATTACACTGGCGAGGCCAAAGCTGCGGACCACAACGGAATCAGTATTCCAAAACAAAAAATCTGCTGCCGTTTTATGATTCGGTAAAATTTTTCTGGGTCCTTGCTACGTCAATATTACGCTGACGGTGTTGCGCTTTTGTCTTGAACCGTAAGCGCTACAATTTGTTGACTTTCGCAACAAATTTGCTACAAATTACCCACCTGGTCCCGTTGTGGCCGGTAGCTTTGGCCTCGCCAATGTAATATACCTGAACAAATACCATGAGGAAAGGAAAGATCAGACAAAAAATTGTTTCGCAAATTATGTAAAATTAACGTCCATACGGAATTTTCGTCTAACCAAAGGATCACAGCGACCACCATCATTGGAATTTTGATAATACAAAAAAAGCAGTGCAGGGGAAGTTGAAAGCGCTAAAGGCGTCTTGTGTCAAAGAGTAGTGGTGGTATTGAAACGTGCTCTCGACGTTAACCAACCCCCATGTACATATCTACATACGCAGGATGAGTGTAGGCCAGGACAGGTTTTAGACACTGCTATTAGCTCCTTCCTACACGTTTCTCATAGCGTCCTGAAGTAGAGATCCTTTCACGGAATTACCCACGCGTTTATGCCACGGACTTCGGAGGTTATTATGAAAATAGCTTGGTCTTTGAACCCTTGATTTGTCGCTCGGCCAGCCAGCCATTCATTCGTTCATTCATTCATTCATTCATTCAGTTCTTCATTCATCGCCATCATTGAATCAACTTTAAAACATGTTTTTCAACCCACAAAGAAGAACGTCTTCAAACAGTCCTCTAAACACTCGGATTTACTGTACTCAACTACACGGAAGAACCCCTCGAACGATTTGGCTGAAATTTGGAGACGACATACTCCATTTAGTACCGAAGTGTAGTTTCGCCTTTCGGACAAACGCTATTTCCGGTTAAAAAATGGCGGACCTATAAACTATGAGAAAATTCATAACTTTCGAGTTTCTTGACATAAACTGGATGGCGATATGGTGAAGATGCACTCACTCACGTGGCTCATCGTAGTCTGATTAATTCTCATTGATTGACTACTTCTTTCAACGTTTCGTGTCCCAGTCTCTTTTTTGCCAATAGGTATTCATTCTTCACCGCGTTTTGGTTAACATCAAGCGAAAAGAAAAGGAAAGAAAGAAAGAAAAAAAAAACACAGAAGTTATCCTCCTGTTTTGTTCGCATCCGCGTATCTGCGAAAACTCCTCCTTTTAATCGGTCGGCCTTCGTTATTTGCCAAAAAAATATATTGTGGTCAGGTCAGTAAATTAAAGCTCTAACGAAGAACGCGCGCGTTCGTTCCTACTACTACTCGTCGTGGTATAATTAACTGGCTTTTGTGCGGGAAAAAAAAACTCAGCGAGGAAATTATTATACTAGCTTCATGTATTTCATCCGATAAAAAAATGTCCCTTTTACCTAAAAGAATTTTATTTCCACCCTTATATTGGCTCGTTAATATTCTTGGCAATTACATGGATTTCTTGATTTACTGATATTTTCTCATCGATCGGAATTTATTTGAAGATTCATCAGAACCTTCTGTAAACCTAACGAAGTGGATACAAGTCTGAGAAGAAGGCATTGAACGATGCAGACGCATTGGCAAAAAGTCGATTGGCCAAAACGAGTCTCGCTGGTCATGAAAAATAGAGAAAAACCTGAGTGTATAAAAAAGCAAAATCTACAGTAACGAAAAAGTAAAAATGAAGCAAAAAATAAATAAATAAAATAACTCGAAAAATCGACCTGGCCGGGCCGTCTGGACCTCGTGGTCCGGCGGCGGACCTTTATGCCACAGTCGCCCATCTCTCCCTCTTCCTCTCTCCCGAAAACTGGTGTATCCAGGGTGTCCAGTAAGTCGAGAACAGGAATCTAAACGGTCCTCGGCTCCCTCATTTTTCAATAAGCTAAAAAATTCTACGATTTTGATTTATCTTTGTCAATTCGTTTACCGAATTTTCGCTCTACTGACTCGAATGAAAATCAAAAATGAAACCAATCTACGTTCTTTCAACCCCCCTGACGATCATCCACGCACGTAGGATTCCGCTCCCTTATACGGTACACAATGATAGTTCTTGAAAAGAGAGAGAGAGGGAGAGAGAGAAAGAGAGAGACTTGGTATAACGCGGAATAAATTGCCAATGCATTTTGGAACGCACGTAGTTTGGGTGTGCAAAAAACTTCACCGCGCATCTCCTCGATCCTCGAGTCCGTGTATTCGCGCACTCCTGTGTCTGTTCGACTTTGTATGCATGTGACGGAGGAAAAATTCAAGTATTTGGCAACGGAGATTCGGGTCGATTCCGGCCATTTTTGTATGCTGCTGATGGTATTGGTGGTGCAGGCAACGTTGTTATACAGGATGACGCGACGGTACGTGACGCACACATACACGTGTCCGAAACTCGTAATACGTTACGTATCTCCCCGCCTTTCTGTCTCCTCTTTTTCCTCCTCCTCTTGGGATTCTCTTTATTTTATTTCATTTTATTTCATCGTTTCCCCCCCGACCCCACTCCCCCCGGTTTTTTCCTTTATTTTTTTCATCTTTTTTCTGTTTTATTTTTTGCGTCTTTTTGTTTTTAGTTTCTTTATTTTCTGCGCTTGGCGAAGGAACGAAGCCACAATGCCAGTCGATTGATTTACGTTCCTCGTTACGCGGTCCACTGCTCGGCAGAGAGCGAGCGAGCGAGCGAGAGAGATATAAAATGAGAAAAATATAGAGAATAAAAAAAAGAAAAAGAGAGGAAGAAAGAGAGAGAGAGGGAGAAATGACGGCGGGGAGCCAAGGAACGATTTGATAGGAAATGCAAAGTAGAATAAGAATTGTTCCCTTCAGTCTGCGCTCGAGCGCTCTCCTTTCTTTTCTTTGAAGTTATATTATAATGTTTTTCTCCCTCCCCCCTCTCTCTCTCTTTCTTTCTGTCTTCTCTTCTCCTCTCTTCTCTGCTCTTCTCTTATTTTATTCATACCCATAGTCAGCCGCGAAGAGAAGAAAAGCCGATGAGAACGATATGACGGTTACCTTCGTCGAAAAAGGAAGAGGAAGAAGAAGAAGAAGAAGAGGAGGAGGAAGAATTATCATTTCCATTTCAGCATTCATGACTACCACTGAATTTGAATTCTTCTTCTCCTTCTCCGTCTTCTTCACTCGGGTTCTCTTGAGGTGGTAGAATTCAGTGTCCTCGAAATCCCCGAAATAAACACTCGAGCTTTTGATCAAGAACACCAACTTGGTTAAAACACGATTTGAAACCACTTAACCAGCCCTGAATCGAGGTCGAATCCATCAGCTGAATCATCACAGTAACCAGAATTCAGATAGATGATGAAGATTTCTTCAACTGAGGTTCTAACTACTTGAAAAACCCAGAATTTGGACTTTCTGGTACAGTGCATCAGCACAATGTCACAAATCCATTAGAGTAACCAAAAATAATCACAATTGATCAGAAATCTAAAAAGATAATGATTACCTGGAACGAAGTTCTCACTGTTCAGGAAAAACCCACGAAACATTCTGATGCCGTGCATCAGGACAATGTCTTTAGTCTATTAGAATTTGCCGAAATAATGACAAAGTATGAAGAACCTAGAGAGATGATGTAGATTCGTTGAAAAAAGTTTCTTACTAATTCTAGTGCCCCAGAATTGAGACTTCTGACAAACACCCTGGTGCAGTTCATCAGCACACTTCATCCATTCGCTATGCAGAGTGTTCACGTGAAGAAATTTTCTCAGCAGTGAATATATGGACAGCACTTTTTTTTGCCACATACTAGAATTATGGTAATTTATACTGCAAAAAAAGTGCTGTCCATATATTCACTGCTGAGATGGTAAATTCAACAGAAAATTTCTTTACGTGTTGAAACTCTGTGTATGGTCCTTTTTCCTGTATGTCATTTCATTTCTTCGCACAGATTCGATTCTGACGAGGTATGCGAAAAGTAGGAGTAGAAAAAGGACGAAGTAGAGCAGTTAGCAATCCGAATGGTCCCTGTGACTCGTTGATATTTATCGAGCCATACCCATTAGCATGGCACTTTGTAGCAGGGGGTGTTCATCTCCTCTCATCTCCTGAGGTACTTCTCGATTCTCCGGTTCTAAACTGACTTGTCGCGAGGCACCTTCTCCTTCGATCAGAGAACCAAGCAGGCACGTCGACGAGGAGAAGCTCGATTTTACGCCTAATATAGAAAATTCATAAAAGCTCTTCTGTTCTCTTCGCTTCTCTTCTCTTCTCGCGCCCCTCGTTCCTCTTTTCGAAAGCGGTTTACATCGGTGATGGGGCCACTGGGGTTGTCACACTCTCTATACACCATCCAGCCAGCCAGCCAGCCAGTCAGCCAGCCTAATGTCCCAGATAGCCAAATGGCAAATGGCGAATGGTAAATGGGCTGGATAAATGCTCCCGGATGGCCCCTATCTCTACAAAATATCTCAAGATCGAGAAGAACGAGAGAGGGACAGAAAGACAGGAACTTATTGGCCCCAGATGTTTCCTCTTCTGACGCTTTCTATAAAGAAGTATTACACAGAGAGTGTGAAGAAGAAGAGGAGTCTTCCATTCGAACATTAGTGATGATTTAGAAAAAAAAAAAAGGAAGAAATCCATACAACCGAGGTATACGACGTATAAGTAGATGTGTGCATGTTTGTATTACATGTGGATTAAGGCCGAGGGATATGTGTGGGGATTTATAGTTGGTGGTATTCGGAGCACGTGCGTTGCCGTGCGCCCATGCCTAGCCAGCGGAATACAAAATTTCAGTATTCAAATGGCTTGCGACAGAAATTGACTTTATTGAGGTTTATTGATCGGCAATATTGTGTTTTGGTTCCACGGCTTCTTTCCGTCTGCTCGACTTTGTCATATTTCTCTAGCCCTCTCCCTCTCTCTCTTACACCTTTAGCATTCTACATCTGCGCACCGTATCTATATACAATACCTTTACCCTTTCTTCTTCATCTTCGTTTTCTTCTTCTTCTTCTTCTCATCTTATATGCGACGATCTCATATTCATCGCCACGAGTCTCACAGCCCGGGCCAGATACGCGACTTGGACGGTAAAACTCCACCCTACGGGTTAGAAATTTTTCTTCTATATAGAAGATGAAATTAAATCAAATAAAGTAAATCGGTATTGTTAAAAGATTGTTCAATTGTCAGGTGAATCTCTACTATCGGTATCGGTTCGTTTTTGAAAACTAATAACAAAGTTCCTTTACAGAAATTCTGTAGGACTCGTAGTTTTTGAATTAGATAATGTCGAAGTATTGAAAGGACGGTTAGTGACGGTTATTCACTAAGCCGATCAGCGATTGGTCAGATCTTTAGGTGACTCTCATTTGAAAACTATTGGTCACTCGAGGTTCTGGTAAAGGAACTTTACTACTAGTTTTCGATCAGGAATATATCCTCCGAAGGATTTTCATCAAATCTATGAAAGTTGTACACGGTATCAACATCCAATGGGACCGAATCCTACCTGGCTTCGATTACGTTCTTATTTTTCGAATCAGAAAAATTTCGTGGCATGGTCACCCGTTGGATTGCGAATATTATCATCTCCTCATGGCTGCAATACACACAAAGGAAACTGTCGAGCTCTCCGCGGAGCCGTTTACCGGACTGGTTTCAGTTCTCACAGTTCAGTTTAGTCCTCTTCTCTTCTCTCCTCTCCTCTCCTCTGCTCGCCCCTCTTGGACTCGTTGGTTCGTTCACTCTCTCCCTTTATCTATACTTCTCTCGTTTCCTCTCGTCTTCGGCAAAGACTAAACACTCCATTAGTAGACGACCGAACGAACGAACGAACGAACGAACGAACGTGGTGGTTGTTCGCGGACGTTTAACGTCTGTGTGCGAACGAACTGGGAGACCCTCTCACGATCGGACGCCTCTCTCATACCAACACACGAATTCTCCCCGGTTAACCAAACCGTGAAGGAGAAAGAAGGAGAGAGAGAGAGAGAGGAGAGAGGAGAGTAAAAAATTGTGAAAACAAAAACTAAAAAACAAACAAACAAACAATCAACAAAATAAAAGAGAGAAGGGACAGGTGGGCGGTCGTCTGGCCAGCCGGTCTCAAACGGACGTTTTTACTCGGTATTGAGCTACGTTCACACCGAACATTATTCAGACATTTTTTTTCTGTTTAGAAATCATTTAGAGAAAAAGTTATTTCGAGATCAGCTCAAAAATTATCCTTCCACGCCTACTACCCCCTGAGGATTTTATCCTTGATCATCAAATACCCGATACATTCTATGATCTCGGTACGTTGTAGTAGTAGTAGTAGTAGTGTGGGTCCAAATAAGGCATAAAAAAACGTAGCGAGAGAAAAAATAAAATAAAAAGAAGAAGTAAAGGGGAAAAGAAAAATTCGAACGCTGCGGTCCCGGATTTTTGGGTAAAGCCAGGACCCTCGTTCCCCCATCTGAAGGAATGGCTTCCATCGTTTGAGAATGGCGAATGTTGTTCTCGGGTGCCTCGCCCTCGCCTTCGCCCTCGACCTCGACTTCTTTCCCCCAACAGCCGGGAACGGGGAACGGGTCGCCAAATATTTTCTAAGAACCTCGAAAATATTTGATCCTGCAGGGTCGTAAAAGTAAATGACGAAAGATCGTCGGGCGTGTGGGTGGACTTCTAGGATAACCCATGGTATGGCAATATATCTGCGGATGTGTGTTTCTTTTATGTTGACCTGGTGTTGTTTTACCAAAAAATAAAAAAAGCCAGAAATGATTTTGTAATCATTATTCGTCCAGCTGCGTTCATCCTGTCACAAAATTTCTATAAACATTTTAATTTAGGGAATATGTGAGGATGGGCAAAGAGCGGCTTTATGATACCCACACTTGTTTATATGCACGCATACACACATGTGTGAAGGCCAGTGGTCAGTACAAACGATTCGGGGTCGCCGAGGGGACAGCTAATTATTTAGACACGCTCTGACGCCACCCCATCCATCACTCCCCCTGTTTCTACCCCAAACCCTGGTTTCCTGGTCTCGTGGTTCAACGTTTCATCGATTTCACGATCCCATTTTGCACGGCCTTCCTTCCTTCACACTCCGGAATGATTCCGAAACTAATTCAGACTCTTCCTGGGGTCAGTGGTCAGTTTGAAAGACACTTAAAAAAAAAACACAAGTGTCTACCATCAGCTCGTTGAAAAGTTCTGGGTATGACGGTCATACCATGCATTTTACTATGCATTCTAACCAACGGGAATCTCAAATCCATTCCTGTGGGTTTGTTGGTTGGTCCTACTCGTGGATTGGGTTCGTGTGTGCAGGAGTATATATGGAATACGGAATGGATACACTTAGGTGGATTGTGCTCAGAGCGTAACCGAAGGCTCGCGCTCCGTGAAATTAAAATCAACCACCACCACCACCACCACGAGCACTACCATCACCTTCAGAACCCTGCAATCTCCGATCTCCAATCTCCAATCTACACTCTACCACCGGCTACATTTTTACACAGACTCTTGATGGTGTTACTCTTTTATAGAAGGTTACTTCAATCAGGATTTCGTATTTCAGAGGTGGCACAAGCCTCCTTTTTGAACACCGCATTTCAACACGTGAAGAAATTTTCTGTTGAATTTACCATCTCAGCAGCGAATATATGGACAGCACTTTTTTTGCTGCATATATTCACTGCTGAGATGGTAAATTCAACAGAAAATTTCTTCACGTGAAGGTTTCATGTGACAATCATTTCGACTGATATGAGTTTCTGCTCAGTTTGAAAAAAAAAGGTTTAGATTTTGGATGGTAACTCCCTTCTAATCTCTAGTTTTAGCCGGTTGTTGTAGGGTCTTAATTCATCCCGGTAGGAGACCTTTGATCTTCTGCTCCCTATCCCTGTCTTACGTCTTATTAAGGATTGACACCTCGGCACGAAACGCAATTTGCCTTTTCCCAGAACATTCCTTTGTTCTGGGTATATTCAGCATTGCAGTAGTACCGGGTGAAGAAGGAAATCTGATCTCGGAGACGCCGTTTCTTTTACGGAGTGATGAGTAAGAGGCGAAGAATAAAGAGGAAGAATTTATTATTATATTCCCGACAATTTAGCTGCGGGATTTAGACGATTTCGGAAGGTGCAAATCTTCTTAATCCTGATTTCAGACTACACTACTCATCGTCAGTTCTTACCGCAATTTATCGTTTCTTGTTAAGTCCTAACCGCGCGTTGAGTTAACAACCTAAAATCTGACGTGGGTGGAGATATTTTCATAGGAAGTTACCCCTTTCATCTGCGGCCAGCTAGCTGCCTGCTGCTACGCTTGAGGGTTACGGAAAAGCTCACCCTTGTGTTTTGCTTAATAATTTAGACATACCTACTCGCATGGTACATGACTTTGTACAACAACCTCAAACTCTCGCGAAGGTATAGAGAAGACTCGTTCATTCTTCATTCTTTTCCCTCTTGCACTTTTCTTAAACTTCTCTGTTTGTTCAATTTTAGTTACCTGCAAATCCTGAAATCAATCAAATTTTCGTGCTCGTATTCGTACGGTTAGAAAGTCGAGAACCAGTGTTATTCCAAACTCGGAAAATCTGGAATTGTAGTCTCTGGAAAAGTCTAGGAATTCTTGAGTCATTGGGAAAACGCCAGGGAACCTTGAGTTACGGAAAAACTCAGGAGGTCTTTGAATCAATAACGAAAAATCACTTATGAAAATCGAGAATCTCCAAGTCATTGTAATAAAAGTCAAAGAAACTTCCGAGTCAGTGGAAAATGGTCAGAGAGTTATAGACTCACTGGAAAAGTGACTGTATCTTCAAGTCACTGATGGACTCAAGCGATTTCTAAGTTATTGGAAAGGGTCGGGAAAGTCTCGAGTCATTGGAAAAATTAATTAGAAAAGTTTTGAGTCACTTCAAAGCTCTAAGAACGATCGAGTCAAGGAATTTTTGACTTAGTGAAAAATTAAGAAGCTTTCCAGTCCCTTGGAAAATCGGAAAACCACTGACTCGTCGGAGAAGTGAAGAAAATTTCGACTCATCAATCGGAGATGAAGAAATCTCGAGTCCTACCTTTTCCTTGACTTCCTCTGTCTGCTGCTACTTTTTCTTCTAGTTACGATTATTTTCTGAACAGTGTCTCAACCTTGACAGTAATTCCGTGATGAAAAGTGAACAACGAAAACGTCGTGTAGGTATAACTAGGTAAAAGGTACCTCGGCAGGATGTTATATAGTGCAATCAATTGGCTATTGACTAGCTCGATTCATTCGTTTAGCATAATCTGGCTATATCTACGCCGCAGGTTTATATGTACTATACTATAAAGGTATTATGCACGTAGACCAACCCATACCCACATCTCTATATTATACTACAGTATAAAATAATTTACATAATCCATCACCGGTCCGTGACACGGCACCGAGCGTAACCGTGCCTCTCTGCACGGACGCCATACGCCATGCCTACCTACTGCCCTTGTTATAAATAATCCTAAAGGTTAATAATAGCTTTTATTCACATCAAACTATAAATCAGCTATTATCGTAAAAACTTAAGCATTAACCGCAGTGACTGAAGACCTAACCAGTCGTCGCCAACGCGATATGCCATCTCCGAACTCCGTGTCCCAGTCGGTTTCTGACCATCCTCAGCCGCTGGTCTTTCCCGCATTTCATCAAAATTTCGTCATATTCGTACAAGAAATTCACACTTTTAGAACCTTCACTGCCATTCCGCCATCCCAGACCGATATGACCCGACATTCCTGTACCGTGAAGTAACTACTTTCGCTCCTCACAGAGTTGCGGTCACTACGTTCTATTTATAACTCCTTGTAGGCATACTATGGCTGATTCGCATTATAACACAGTGTAGAAGCCAGAATGTACACCACGGCACGGCACGGCATGGCATGGCTAGATCTGAGTACTGAGAATTGATGTCAGCCTCGTTCGTGTTGAAATTTCGAAACCGTATTCTTATACATAAATAATAAACGGAATAGCGTACATCCAATTTTTAACCAACGTTTTACTGCCACTGGTTATGAGTCTCGGCTTGGGTTGTACAAAGGTTCGAAGGGATGCTAGCTCGTGGGTGGAGACTAACGACTTTCTGATGAGGCTATGTGGGGCCCGGTCGACCCAAACCTCGCTGGTAAAGTACTTCATTGCAATCATGAACCGAGTAGTGTGGGTACTAAGGAGATAGCATCAACTTGGTGTGCAGACTTGGACATTGCAGTTTGCACATTCCGTAGCATCAAATATCAGGATCAGAAGTTAGTCTCGAGAGAAAAAAGAAAAGAAAATTTACCCTCCCTCTAACTCCGTCTGATCCAATTATTTTTTTCTCCTTCACTCTGTTTACTCGTCAAGTTTCGACAGATTAAATTCGTCAGTAGGTTGGGAGGTACTTGCCTCGCCAGAGACCCCAAAACGAGTAACTGGAGAAGGTACTCCCCAGTACAGCAGCACTTGTTTAGGTGCTTCTCCTGCTCCTGATACTCCTGCTTCTTCTCGCTCACCCTGCAGGATGTTATATTGTTCCGTAAATTATTATAAAACAACGCGTTTAATGGCGCGTAGGATCTGCGCCCCGTTTCCCGCGTAAGGGTGAACCTTCCCAACCCTCGCTTCCCTGGGTATCTCGCTCATTGTCATTCCCGACTATCTCTTTCTCTCCCTTCCATCTCTCTCTTTCTCGGTCCTCTCGACCTCCAGCCTCTCGAGGGAGAGCTGAATTTTTCGGTCATTAAATATTCATTCATATTCATACCTGGGCGGTTACATTAATGCCATTATCTCTGGTTACCTCTAACCCTCTCTCTCTCTCTCTACCCCTCTGTCATTCTCTCGTATACAAAATTTGAGGATTTTCTTCTATTCTTTTTTCTCCCTAGTAGTAGAAGAAAGGAAGATGAAAATTCTCACCTCCGTCTATTTGCGGGCTTGGTGGCTCTTTATTGGCGAGTAAATGGCGCTAGTTTGCAGTTGTAGGTAAAAAAGAAAAAGGAAACAAAAAAGCGGGGGGGCAGGTGCAATGGGCGACCCTAGTTTAGTTCGCCCGTGACACCTCTCTAAAAATAGTCATTGTGTCCATATTGTTAGATACTTTTTAGAATGTGAATGCGGATGTTTAACCCTGGTGCGCAGATTCACCAATGGTGGTAATAAGCTCGTGTTGTCACCTCTCTCTTCTCTCGTCTTCCTCTTGTCAACCCCGTGTCAACTTTACGAACCACGTAGTGTGATCCGGGTATACTACTACTAATACTAATACTAATACTACACCCGGAAAGAGTATAGTCGAATAGAAACACGTTCGGCCCGGCAATGGAAGAGAGATAAACGCTGATGTGGATAGAGAGGGAAATGATGCTGTTCTGGAACCTCAAAACCCCAAAACGTCAGTCAGTTCTATACCTCCCTTAATCACTCTCCGGCTAGCAATTCCGATTTAATCACCGGGGGGGAAATTGACTCCTGAACTGATTAGGAATTGATTCGAGTCATTTTTTTTTTATGCTTCATCCCTTTTTCTTCTGGTCTTAGAATGGATTGACCGAATTTACTCGTATGGTGGTTTGGTAGATTTAGTTTATGTGAAAGGATGGAAATCATATCTCTAACTTTTTCTGTTTTCTCTTTGTTTCAGGTAAGTGTCCGATATACGAATCCAACTTTTCCCACTCGAACTCGAAATCACTTTTTGTCTACTGACGTATTCATCTGAGGTAAGTGTTTTAACGTCAGGCGTCAATCCGATGCGATACATTCTTGGCAGACCTGGAAATCATAGATTATTACTAATCTGGGTAAGCCGCAATGGCCTCAGTCGCTGAAAATGAGTCTAAAAGTCTCCACAAGTCGTTGGAAAAGCCCCATGGTGGTTTGGAGTCACTAGAAAAATCAGGGAATTGTCGAGTCTTCGGAAAAGTCGAGGAATTCTCAAGTCGTTGATAGGATCAAGGAATTATTGAGTCATGGAAAAGTCTAGAAAGTTTCAAGTTATTTATAGGATCAGAGAATTCTTGAGTCATGGAAAAATGGTTGAGAAAGTTTCAAGCTCCTGGAAAAATCGTGGAATTATTGAGTATTTTGAAAAGTCAAGGAATTTTCGAGGCAGTGAAGTTCAAGAAAATTCCGAGTCGTAGAAAAGTGCTGAAAACTCTTTGAGACAGTGAATTTTTAAACCATTGTTAAAAATCATGGAATCATTGAGTCTTCGGAAAATTCGTAGAGGTTTTAATGATACTCTCAAGAGTACGGTAAAGTTTTCGAGTCATTGAAAAACCGTGGAGGAAATTTTCGGAATAAAAGTTTGGAAAATTCTTGTCTGATTATTATTGCCACCGAAGAGTAGGATATTAACACGAGTTTCAACCCTTAACGGTTTTAACCGGGGACGGTGAGTGAGCATTACCTTTTTCCGTCTGGTGATAACTGGGAGCGGCGTCGGATATTGCGGCCAACTATTCCAATCAGCCGGGCAACTTCGCCGACGTAGATAGAAGATGAGAAAAATGCATTGAATAGTAGCGCAAGTATGAAGGGTTGGAGGGGAGAGGGGGCGGCATAGAGGAGAAAAATAAATAAAAAAATAGAATAGAGCAAAAAGAATAAAAGAGAAGGAAAGAGCCGCCAAGGAGCTTTACAAAATACTTATACCCTCACAGCACCGTCGAGCTCGCGAGTCCTCGGAATGCTTTGCAGCATCTCAGCTATCCAGGGTCGTTCTTTAAGCAGAAATATCTCGGAGAAAAATGATACCCTCTCGCCTTTTCCACTAGGGAATGTTATTCACTGTCCTCGGCGTGGTTAGACGATTCAAAAAAAAAAAAGGAAGGAAAACACCAACCAGGGATCAAATAAGCGAGGAAATAAATATTTCGATTGAAAGCCCAAAAAAAAAAAAACAATCCTCCCTCTTTCGAAAATCTTCTTCGTCCCTTGAATGGTGATAATATTTATAATAACGATTACGGTATAGCTTTGTAAAATATTCAGCGGGAAATAAGTTCGGTATTTGAGGATAATCGCTGGTTTTGGTTCACCCGCGCAGGAAATGATAGGCGTAGGAAACAAATCCAACCCCTTATATTCGCTAAGGGCGACCGACGACGTCTCGGGGAATTCACCCCGGTGAAATTTGTATTCCGTTAGACCGACCGCGTTTAATTGGATTCCTTTCGCCGCGTCTCCCTTTTCCTCTCTCTAATTTTCCTGATTTTCCTTACTCTCATACTCCTCTACACTCAGCTTGTTTCCTCGTGCCAATTTTTAACCATGTTTTACCCGCCCTTTATTTCGAAAGCTAGCTCTGAATCCAAAACCTGCTAGTTCCTCGCCTCTGCACGTTGTACATACTTTTACAGAGACGCCCTTGAGAAACTCGAAATACTCGGAAAATCGAGGGAAATCTAGCGATCCTTCAGGCGTTGGAAAAGTTAGGGAATTCTCGTGTCACTGGAAAAGTCAATAAAATTTTCCGGTCATAGAAAAGTCAGGGAATTTTCTAGTCAAAGAAAAGTCAAGGAATTTTTGAGTCAGTGGAAAAGTTTGATTAATCTTCTGACTCGTTAAGAGAGTGATAGAAAAGCTACTAGATTATTTGAGTTCCATGTGAATTCGAGTCTAAGAAGAGTGAAATAATTTTCTCGAATGATTCATAATCGAAATCGTACAATTCTGTAGCTGTCAAGCTACAGCTTGTCGATCTTTGTTTGAGTTTAATTGTGCGTTGGGTGTGAAACAGTGAGAATCAGAAGCGCACTAACCGCCTTTAAATTATAATCTAAATTTGAATTTGAACTCTTGGCCCAGCCCCACCGGTCTCTTTATCGGTTAAGATAACGGACATCTGTCACCTAACAGGGGTTACCAGCTAGCCTTAGGTAGCCCTCCTAAAAATTTTTAGAACAGGGGTGAACGAGGAGTGGGGAAAAAGAGGTGAAATAAAGGGGGCCTTCAGACCCTCTGTTTGCGCTCTTACAGTGATAAGATTCAAGATTGTAAAGAGGGACCTCGTTTTTACTTCGAATGAAATTAAAGTCTTTAATTAGGCGCTGCGAGCCCTGCAGAGAGAGATGAGGGGAGGGTAGAAAGAAGAGAGGTATGTGTTGAAAAAAGGAAGTGTAATTTTCAAAGAAACGATTATGGGAATTTGTCGGCTAGGTGTGTAATACCGACGAAAAATAAGAGCCTCTTCCTCTTCTTGTCTCAGAGTCTTTTCTCTTTCTTCTGGCGATGATCTAAACTCGAAAACGATTGAACGAGAATTTAAGGACCGAGAAAAGTCAGTCGTGCGTAGCTTTATCCAGCGCTACTTTTCCACCTTCGTATACCTACGAACAGCGGATCATAGTTATCGAACTTTCGGGCTTCCTAATGCGAATAAAAGTCGTTCTTAACTCACCTTTAACACCTGGCCTTTCCTTTCTTCTCTTGCAGGCATTTAGAACTCGTAAAAAAAAAAAGAAAAAAAGAAAAATCGAAACTCCCAGAAAACTTTTCAGCTCTATGATGATATCCTGTTACTTATTTTTATGCGATCTATTAATTGCCTCAAAAAGTAGACATTTTTAGCTATGAATCTCTAGAAGTTCGAAGGTTTGATAGACGGTAACGTAACGTACCTACGGCGACGGGATCGCGTGTCTGCAATCGTTCGTTCGCCACCGCCGTCACGTTCAGGAATGAGTGGGGCGGCGTTTACCTCATTCCTCTAAAGTGAAACTAGATTACGGATTTAAAAGTCGATAGTTCCAAGCCACGTTTGTGCTTGAAAAGTTTCTTCTCTCTCTGTCTTATAAAAAAAAACCCTGACTCAAATTCAACGACTTGAAATTAAACCAGAATTTAAATCAACCCGATTGCCAGGGGTGAAGAGAATCACAAATTTCATGCAAAAGCACCTTCAATCATAGAAATTCTTCATCATCACGGTCATCTTCAGTCACGATGAGTTCATACTTAAAGTATGCTGAAGAAAAACCCCATTTCCAAATGTCCATATTATCAATTAAACCAGAATATAAATCAACCGATTACCAGAAGTGAAAAAAGGCCCTTCAAGTTCGTTCTTTGTAGATCCCGAGTTGATTCTGAAATCTGTATGAGAAATGTGAGGAGAAAAAAAATTGACTCATGACTCATGACCGTGGGGAACAGAGATCCATACAGTATTGTTGGATATTGACCGAGAGCAAGCTGGCGGCTGGCCTGTAAGGCAAATATTTGTCGAGAGTGTTCAACGAGTCTTTGGCAAAGTTATCGTGACCAGTCGTGCATGGATAGACGATGACGACGACGACGACGACGAGGAGGACAGAGACCTTATCAAAAATTTTGCTTGCCGCAGCCCCGAGCAACATCGTAGCTAAGGCAGCTAGCTGGCTCACCCTCCTCGACGCCAATATGCGCGACGGTCTTGTTTGTTCGCGCGCAAGAGTCTCAAGACTAGGAAGATAGGTAGGTAGATATATAAGGCGGAAAAAAAAGCGAAGAAAAAAGGGAAAAGAAGAGAAAATAGAAAAAGCGCGAACGTCATTGCAGTTGCAGTTGATTCGCGACGCGTTTTTAAGGAATCAGGTGCTGGCTGAAGTCCAGATCAGAATTGACCCTCTTCAGATGTTTCCTTTTTTAGCTTTTCACTCCTCCTAGCCGATTCACGGATCAATCAATCGTCGAGAATACAAAAATGTCGGATTTTTTTACTTCGCATATCAATTACTCCATCCGTATGCACGTACTACTCGTGATGGAAACACACGGTGCTACTGCCCTTCCCTACTTTTAACGGGGGTAAATGATTGTCAATTAAAGTGTCCAGCTTGTGTTACGACTCCGGGGTGCCACTGCCGCCCCTGATTTCCCTTTTTTTTTTTGTACCATTTTTTGTTATTTTTTTGACAAATGGACTGCTAGATGTATCTGCATTCACCATCAATCTCTCTCTCCTCGAGGGTGTTAACTAACTGTCTGTTAACGTAGCCACAATTTTTGCTAAAGACTTTGTTGAAAGCTCTGACGGACCTCTCAGTTCACGCTACAAGCATTTTTCATACTCTTCACTTTATCCTCTTTCCAAAATTTCTGACCAATCCTTCACCTGTCCAGTTGATGGTAATTGCAGATGTATGATGGTCCGCGATAGGAATGAAGAGCGAAAGGATGGGGCTAGTCGACTCCAGACGAGTATCGACTATCGACTGCAATCGGGCGAAAGCACATTCGCATTTGAAATCGGCGTTTCTCTACAGTACGGTGCGGCAGTGGTTCGAATGTACATTTTCAATTTAAAACTCAAATATTTGGTAATGAATATCGCGGTGCTTATGCTGGTGCTGGTGCCGATCCTACTTCTATAGGCAGAGAAATGTAGCGAGCGGCAGAGTTAATACCTCTGATTGGAAATATCGGCCACGAATGGCAGCTCGTTGACGGGTCGAGGGTCCAGGGTGGTCGAGGGCGAGGGTCGAAGACCCCGTGTTTACCGTAATTATGGAAAATATTGAATAATTTTTTTCACAAACCACCGATCATTGGCTTCTGTTGACTTTGCTCGCCTTTCTCTCTCTCTCTCCTCTCTCTTTCAAGCATAATTAAACTCTGTAGTGAATCGAGGCCTATTCCGATCATCAAAATAGTCGAAATTCATCCAGCCTCGTATGATCGGTGTGTTGAAAATGTGGCTGAGGCCAGAAGACTCATTCTTATTCACCACATGTTCGGGCAACAAAACTGTCTGGACTTTTACCAGTGCTCGGAACCCTCCTGCGCCTCCTTCCACCATGACGAATGAAAATTCGCTCAGTCAACTGAAGTTCTTCGGACGGTGAAACAAACAAGCCAGTTTGCTCCGGTTCTTATTCTTCTTCTTCTTCTTTTTCTTCTCTTGGCCTTCCACTTTCTTTCTCTTTTCGACCCTTCCACATCCCTTGCTCTCTTTTTAGTTTTCTACTCTTCAGGTTAATCTAGAGCAGTAGAGACTGAACTCAAACCACCATGCCCACCAACCCCTGGCTGTTGGTGCACATAGACATAGTAGTGAAGAGAAAAGAAGCACGGGATACGACAATCAGAAAGATAAAGAGAACTCTCAATTCAGAGTTACTGCCTCATACTACTTCTTTCATTCTCATCCCCCTCTCTTTCATTCTCTTCTCTTATTCCTGCATCACTTCAATCTAACGTTAAAGGGTGCTAGTAGAGCCTGTTGCGGTGGTTTAAAAAGCACATAATCTGTACCTGCACCAGATTCAGAGGAGCAAACAGAACGAGGAATTAAATGGCCAGACTGAGAGGGCAGATCGGAATGGATGAAAAAAAAAGTACTTCCTTGTTTCACGGATAGTAGATATGACTTGGCACTTGATTCCCTTCAGCGTCTCGGGTCAGGAAGAAATGGGAGCAAAGTTATTTAGCAACTTGCGGAGTTCGGAAAGATATAAATAATTAGAGGAGCAGGTGTGTACCAAACGATTTGAGCTTTTGAAGGCGGAAGAACCAGAGGCAGAAGTAGAAGTAGAAGAGGAAGAGGAACCCAAACCCGTGGGAGAAATGAGAGCGACGTGGTAGCTGGATGGCTGGCTGGCTGGCTGGCTGGGTAGGTGGTACTTGTTTACAAGAACTGCCGAACTTTCTGCGCTGGTATAAGACCCAACCCAAACCGAAACTCACCGTACGTACGTACCCGGCAATAAATTGAGCTCCGCAGTCGCGTTCTCGCCTTTCGCTCTTTCCCTCTTTCCCTCTTTTCCTCATCCCGAACCGACCCCCTGCTACCCTTACCTCTTTTCAAGTTTTTAACTCCTCTAACTTCGTTATTTATGTGTCGCACGGCAACGAATACATTTCTAACGGCTACCACCACCCGGACCCGGACACTCTGCACTTTACACTGACTTTTTCAAAAATCGCTGAACATTTCGACCCCGAACTCAGTCAGCAGCAAGAAATACACTCATCAAGATCTTCGCAAGTCCACAACGGATCACGACTGGCAAGGAACTTCAATGAGTCTTCGGGGTACTAACTGACCCTGGAAGTCTGCAGTAGTCATTCCCATGTCTCAATCGGTATTTTGAATTGGTGTCCAAGTGGTCAGTAGATACTTGGTTAGCCATTAACATTCCTGACGTGGAGAGTGTGCTTTTTGCCCTTCCTGACGAGTACTGAACCGTTCAGAGTTCCAACTGATCCTGGAAGTCTGGAAAAGTAATTCCCATGTTTGAGTCACCGTTTTGAACAAGTTTCGAGTTCTGAATTTTAAGTTGTGAACATTTCTGGTTCCACAGTGGCTTTGAGTTTCCTGACCAGAGCTGATCTTTCAAAGTTCGAATACGATCGTTAGATCAATTACACTCGTCCTGACGACGTGGAGAGTGGATATACCCGAGTGTGAGATAGTGTAAAGAGAGTAAAAGGACCGAGACAATTTTCCGGCGGGGTTCAAAATGACCTGGGATTCCGGGTTCCTGATATTTATACGATTCAGTCCACGTATGGTATAAATGCAGGCCGTGTCTTGGAATATAGTGCCGACACTGTTATATTATTCGGTTATATACGCCGGCGGGTATCGTATCGCGGAACAGAACGGCACCAACGCAAACGCAAACGTGAACGTGAAGGTGAGCGTGAACGTGAACGTGAACGTGAACACCGTCGAGACACACGACCGGTATTGCTCTGAATTATTAAACGCGCAGGGCACAGAAGAAGAGTGTCTTACACGGGTAGCAACGGCTGTCTTCTCCTCCATTTCTTGGCTCGTTCCTGTTCCTTCCACCTTTTCCGTTCCTACCTACAAACCGAGATGATTGGACCAAGAAAATATTGGCGGAGCAGGGAAATAACCTACAGTACTGTCGGGAAGGTATAGGCGGAAATTTCAAATTATTCTACACGATATTAATGGTGCTGTTGAAAGAACTTCTTCATCTTCCTCTTCCTCTTCCTCTTCTTATTCTTTCTTTTTTTTTCTACTTCAGGATTTTCTGTCCCTATCCCAGGACTGTGTCCGCATCACGAGTTGCAAAGATGTTTTCATTACTGCAATGAGGTTTTCCGGCCACAACCTCCTCCTCGTAGCATCCAGGAGGCACCCACCTCCTTTGCTCGACTCCGATCTCTCTCATCCTCTTCCTCAGCGTACCCAACGCCCGCCGGATTTATGGATTTCATTATTGTCCGCCGCGGTTGGTTACGCCGAAGGAGGCGAGGGCCTCGGCGTAGCTCGCCTAAACTTAGCTTAAACTTCACCGCGCCCCGTTTGCATTTTATGAGCGAGCTCTGCAACTTCCACCGGCTTCCTCAGCCTCGCGGAATTCCATTTAACCTTAACCGAAAATCCGTAGATATTCCCACTTTCCTCACACTGCTACCAAGGTGAGATACTTACCAGAAGGTGTTTCTCTTCAGCTTCGGACATGGAGAGTAAAAAAACTGAACAATTAAAGGTTGAATCATGAAGTGTGCAGATCTTGGATTAGGGTCTCCTTTAAGGGTTGTGGTTTTGATCAGTTTTCTTTCCTTTTATGTGGAAAAGAAAGGAAAGGAAATGAGAATAAGAAGCGTGGGGTAAACAGCAATTGGGTAAAGAGTGGTGCAGCTAGCTGGGGGCACGGTTGGTTCGGAGGTCTAAAAGGATGAGATGTATATTTGGGAACAAATACAATTTGAATGAATTAGCAGTAAACTGGAAAATGCGCAATTCAGGGTTACCTGACTCCGTGCCGGCGAGAGTTCTCCCTTGTTCAGTACCCTGGGGAGTAACAGGGGTGCCTGGCGCCTCTCCTTCTACTTCCCTATCTCACGACGTTGTCTCATTCTTATTCTTCCTCTTCTTCTTCTTCTTCTCCTTCTTCTTACAAAGTCTAGACGACGACGACGACGACGACCAGGAGAAGGTGAGGAGGATGAGGAGAATATTTTCGGAAGGAAATTTGCCGCAACAGAGAATAAGATTATACTTTGAGGACTCTTCCGCCGGTGAACGTTACCCCCACCCCCATCCCCACCCCCTACCTCTTTTACCCTTACCTCCGACGATCCCCTAAATGAACGACAACGAGTCTCTGCGGCGAAGAACATCTTTCCTGAAACTGATTCCCCGCTACTACTCTTTTATACTCCACCCTTAAGCCTGAATGCACAGGGCGACGAATTCCTCCCTGTTTTATACCCCCGGAGACCATCAAGAACAACTCTCTTCTGTTTGTCAAAAAACCGTATCATGAACTAGCGGGTTACAAATGTTGTGGAACACTTAACTCCCATACCACGAATACCACCATACTATAAATACCAAAGCAGTAAAATCAAGAGACAAACAAACGTTTTGAGAACAATTCTGCGCTCGATTTATCTCTTCATCATCATCTTACCCTTCGTATAAATATCCAAGAAATTGAGTGGTTTTAAACGTCTCTTCAATTCGGGGTTACCTCCTGGTGAAGAGAGAAAAAGTGAACGATAGGTGTTTCGTTTCCTCTGAAGGTAGACCCTCAATTTGACCACCTCTTCCCTTCGGTGTGCGACTGTTCCTTTCTTCTTTCTCCTTATATTATTTATTTATATTATTTATTTATTTATTTATTTATTTATTTATTTACATGGGGTTGCCTACCCTTAACCTTTTCTGCCTTAACGTAGCCAAGTCTCGTGCCGCGGGGCTGTATATGCCCACCGCCGCACACGCCAGCATCTAGCGACCGGTGTAGCGGTGTATATATTTTATTCATCCCCTATTGAATTCGGGCTCAATCTTGCGAGAGTGTCTCTTCCGACTCCCCTACTCCTCAACCCCTAGAGTTCTGGAGTTCTGGAGTTTCTGCAGCAGTTTCTCGTCTCCCCCACCCCCATCGGATATCTCTTTCTCTTTCTCTTTACCCTAACTCTCGATCCACTCTGGGATGCCGGCTTTGATCCCATCAGGATTTTCTGCGACCCCGTAGTAATTCCGTTACTTTTCACCTCCGTCATTCTGATTGCCGTCAGTCCGACCTTAAAATCGATTGTTTTTACCGCTTTCGAAGCAATTTTACATCCGCCTTTGATGGGGGCTAATAAGAGACTCCACTTTATGTTTTCACGCCTCTCTCTCTCTGTATCCCTCCGCTGCCACATCGTCCTGCCGTTGTCCACGAAAAGGAGGTGGAGAAGCAGGACGCACGACAGTCGGTGATAAATTTGAAAAGGGTAAGGTACAACCTCTCAATATTTAATACGGTCTAGCCCAGACCTAGAGGAGTGGCGGAGTGCTGTCTCGACACTTCTGAAATTGCAAGCCCCGCGGAAGCTAAGACCAAGCAAGGTAGAGAGGGATCGGTGGAAAACGTTGTCTAGATAATACCCGAAGAGTTCATTCAGTCTAGACTCGAGAATCCGAAATAGAATTCCAAAAACCTAGACGATGAGACGGTGAGGGGAAAAATTCCTGGACACGTTCGTTGCATCAGTTGGAAAATCTTCGCTTCTCGTTATCCAGAACTCAGTACCACATTGGTAAGACGTAGTAAAATGATAATGGAACTTGGAAGGTTGGATATCCAGGAATTCTCGAGTGTGTTTCACATCTGGAACGTCGACTAGGGACTCTCGATGTCGAGACGTAGAAGGAATCCTGGTTCCTACCGGTGGTGGTGGTGGTGGTGCTGGTGCTGCTCCCTTAATTACAACGACCCTCTTCTGTCCCATTAATAAGCGGCCTAAACAAACTGCCTTCGTATAAATACTCGGATCTCTCATCGTCTCTCTGTAATTAAATTTGCATTGTATTTCGTAGCTAGCCTTACGCCTTCCCACCTTCCTTTGGATTCATTCGCTTAATCGGAACGAGAAACCAAACGACATTGCAATCGACTTTTGCCATATTTATTCTCTTAAAAATATTCGATACTGGAATCATTTCAGAACCGTTCATAATCAACACCATGACGAAGAGCCATTCAATTCATTCATAGACGTCATCCTTCTCTTCTCTCTTCTCTTCTCTTCTATTCTCTATCCACGTGTGGTTCGCCCAAGGTCTGATGCGCTCCCGGAAGGGCGCTGAAGCGTGCTTCCGGGGGCTTGGCGAACAGCCACTTCAGCTCACACGGATGCACCATAAATTGTGATGCTAATACAACCGATTGTTCACGTTCTAGGCTCTTGTTACGCCGATCTGAACCCAAGGACGTTGGCTTGCAAGCCTTGTTAGTCTAGCATTGGTAGGAAAGAATGTGTGAGATAATTCCACGGCCTCCTTTTTCTTCTTCTTCTTCTCCTTGGTCGTTTTTCTCGGAATTGGAAATTCTCGGATGTTACAAATTGACGGGGTGTAATATCACGGTTGGTACCGAGCTGGCTCGAAGAAACCTCGTAAACCGAATAGGATATAGTAAAGTAAAGTAAAGTAAGGTACGGTACGGCGAGGCAAGGCAAGGCAAGGCAAGGCGAGGTATAGTGTCGCGAATACCTTATCTCCCTCGACACGCTCGCCCTCACCACGAGCAGCAGACATACGTGATCCCGTTATCTGGTGCTATTCCGATATAGGGACTACCTTGCCTTGGCTTCTTCTTCTTCTTCTTCTTATGTTAGTGGTTCGCACGCACAGACCTAAACCACGTCCCACTCCAAGTTACATGCGTACGAACCCACGTCACGTTTGCGATGAGTCATCGAATAGATCAGATCCTCGCCTCCCACTTATTATCCTCCGTCTTATTCTGCTTCAGGTTTTAGTTCACTCCGGGACCGAATAACGGATAAAAAATAATACCAAGAATGAGAAGCAGGAGGAGGAGGGATCTTCGAGATCATGAGGGACAAGTAATAGGAAATAAGATGTGGTTATCTAGTAGTCACGTTTTCTTTGTAGACAAGATGATGAAGAAGAGAGAGAGAGGGAGAGAGATGCGAGAGCTAGAAGCAGACAGTAAAAAAAAAAATACCGAATTGTGTGCCAGTCAAATGCGCCTGCGACTAGTTTGTGAAGCTCTAAGCCGCTGAGGCAGCATTTTCCCTTCTCTATAATCGATATTTTTAATCCCGAAACATATTTTCAAACTACAGGGTAGATTGGCTCGATCAGTCATTCACTCGACTTTATGTTGCAGTCGAGGGGTTCGGCTGACGAGGCGATTATAGGGCTCTAGTGTACTGAAAAAAGAAAAAAGAAAAGGAGAATAAGAGAATAATGATATTTTCTGGATGAAATTTAAGGTCTTTGGAAAGAGTCGTCGGAGTCTGACGAAATTCGTGTGTCTGCCAGATTACGGAGCCCTACTAAAACGAAGGTAGACACGTACGTTTTGTCAATGGCAATTACACCGAGACGGTATAGCGTAGTATAGTATCTCCTCGAAATTGTTGTTTCAAACTGAACTCATCCCCGGTATTTCGGTACCCACCACACAATACCCCCGGTTGAACAGCGGAATACAATGCGGCATGGCATGCCCGTGGCGGAACAATAACACCGTAATAATTGTCCGCCTACAGACCCAGAAATCAGAGGAAACTCCAACTAGTCACCTGCACCGTCGAGTTTCTGATTTCATCGGCTTTATTATTTGGGTGTGAAGCAGATATCCCCATGACTATGGTCGCATGATGGCTAAATATGGATTCGGTTTAAAGAGGTCCTAATAATTCTGTCAGGTATTGGAAAAACGAAAAGGTCGGCTCTCGATGGGCTCGATTGCCCTTTCAGTAGCAGCCGTTGCTCCTTTTCGTTGCTGCTCACAAGCTCAGCGGGCGTCTTTGTGCGGAGGCAGTTTTGGCACGAAGGGATCAATAGTCCATACCTTTGGCGGTGTAAGTGGCTAAGGTTGGCCCACGTGGCCACAGCCAAGCGTTAAAATGTAAATCCGGAACGTATGGAATTAATTCAACCGCCAAAAGTTTAATATTATAATAAGAATAACAATAAGAAACTCCTGACGGCCGGCTGGTGAACACCGCTAGCCCACAGGGCAAAGTAGAAGAAGAGAAAGAAGGAGAAGAAGAGAGTAGAAGGAGGAATAAAGGACCGGCGATATTGCTATACTTATGGAAATGAAACCGCCCTTATTTTCGATAAATATTACCACCGAAGACGACCTCTCTCTTTCTCTCCTCTCTGTTTAGAAGAAAAGAAAAAATTATGAATCTCTTCCCAAAGCTAAAATCTTAATCCCAAATCACACCACCTCGTCTTAGGTAGGCGAAGTTATTAGGAGATCTTTGAATGCCTAATTTACCAAGACCCGCTTTTGTTACCCGTCTGAAAATCCTTAAAAAGCATTTTCATGTACGTAGTAAAGTTAAGGGATGGAAGGCACGTCAAGAAATCGACGAAAAAAATGTCGCTGACTCTTTGCCCTTCCTCCTCATGATCTATGCAGTTGATAAAATGACTGGCTGAATCCCTTGTGGAGGACAAGTGTCATTTTTTATCGTCGGGCTTCCTATTTTACTTCTTTTATTTATTATTTTTTTTTTTTCGTATAATTACGTCAACTCCCCAGGTATTTTGAGCCAGTTTGTCGTTTGGTTGGTTCGTTTCGGTTGGCACATGGTGTGACATAGGGTGTAGGTGAGGTCGTAGCGCCGGTGAGACCGCAGGAGCGATTTTAGCAAAATTTATTGCGAGCTTTGGGTAACGTGCGACTCTGCTGGGAACATAGAAACATACATACCTATGTACCTACCTGCGTCGCCTATCCACCCATAGCGTATAATGTCGGTGTGCACTGTGTATTAACAGCCGCGGGCGAAAACGTCCTGCTGCACTGCACCGCACCGTACCGTACCTTCGATATGTGTGGGTATCATCGATGTCGGTATACAACTGATAACAACGCAGCTGCGTCGCTACGTTATACCAGCATTTTATATCGATTACATCCCCTAAACGTTCGGGGTCCCATACCAATCCTCCGCCCATCCTCTCATTCTTCAATACTGACGCTAATTATCTGCTGATATTTTTTTCTCGGCGAGATGTACAAGAGAGAGAAATGAGAAACAATTGTCGAAACAATTGTCGAAACGCCGCAGTAATCGAAACAAAAACAATTATTAACCAACGTTCTAGTTTGTAATTATTGATCGTCATCATTATGAACGGGCTCATCATCTCCATTAAACTGAACGAAATGACAAAATACTACCAAATATCATTATCCTGTTGGTTGAATTGCATATGTTGATGATGAATGGCACGATACTGTTGACAGAACTGAACAACATGATCAAGAATGATTTGTTACAATCGGATTTTATTGGTTACTGACGAATACCATGATGACGAATGGCAAGCCCGTATTGGCACATTACATTTAATACTTAGGAAATCATGATATTTGATAAAAAGAAAGAATCGTTTGAATGCCATTAATTGGAACGAAGATAATTAATAACCAATTCCCCAGTTTGTTCCATTGATTACCGTAATTATCAACTGGTTTGTCCTCTTTACAAAACTCATCAAAATGATGAATAACTATTCATTTCGATGACGGAATCAAGTATCATCGTTACTTTGTTGCAATTGCACATTATGACGATGAATGGCGTGATACTGTTGATAGAACTGAACAACATAATGAGAAATGACTTATTTCAATCAGATTTCATTTGGTAACGATGAATGTCATGATGACGAATAGCACATTCCATTGGCAGAAGCGAATTTGACGAAGATAAATGACAATACCGAAGTATCATTTGATACTTGTCGTAAAAAAATGAGAGGACAAATATCATATTCCGCTTTTATTCAACGTTGAATTACAGTCTGATAAACGAGATTATTCTTCAAGCTGAAAATTACAGCATGTCTGGTCGGAAAATCGGTATGGGTGTGTCAATATTTCCGATTTCAAATAGAGAGAGAGAGAGAGAGATAGAGCTACTGAGAAGTACAGCAGTGAGTCTATTCGTATTATCATCGAGTGCTGGCAGTGTTGGTATAGATGTGATGCAGTGAGAACGGCGCATTGAAACGCTGATAAGAGACCCAATTATCGAGCTATCAGGTACGCGGAGAGCCGTTCTGTTTGGGCTTCCAATTATTTGTGTTGGGGAAACGGTAGGTATGATGCCAATATGTATTGCGCTCGATACTGCCCAGGTAATGGAATGCGCCAATGACAATAACAATAATAATAATATTAATACACGGAGAGAATTTTGCTAGGAAAGATACATTGTACGAAATTTGTTACAAAGTATAGGAAAAGGTCTCACCGAGTAATGAATACAGTAATATTTTGAATGTTATGTTAGCGATTTTCTTTATACTTTTTCTTATACTTTGTATCAAATTTTGTACAATGTCTAGTATATACCTGATTCACCAGCAATGTGGGAATCTCTCCTACAAAAATTCTCTCCGTGTAATAATAATATTGATAACAATGATGGGATACCGCAGAAACGTAGCTTAATGATGATTCCACCGTTAATAATGACATCGGCGAATGAAAACTGACGTTTACTCTGCTGACTAAGAAAGTGATGATTTGAAACGGTGAAAAAAAAAACATAGGGATCCCTGTACATCCCTACATCCCTCGCCGTGTGAAAGCGACTATGAACGATCGATTTACTTTAAACGCAGTGCAATAGAAGAGGGGAAATTCAATCCTGAATTGTCAAGAGTGCAACGTCGGTGGTTCTTCTTCCCTACCCTTAGCTATGGCTGCAGCAAATTTGCGTTTGATGTCTGACGTGGTGCCGTGCGACTATATGGCTCTTGGTATGTCCGCTTGATTAATGCTCCACCACGTCGTCGTCGTCGTCGTCCTCGTAGTAGTCGAGTATGAGTACAAGGGCGAGGGTGTATGTCGACGACGATGACGGGGTGTAGGCTTTGGATCCAAGGGGCAGGGGGGGCACAGGATTTTAATCATCCGTTCCCTCCACTCCACCCGGACACGATATTTCGCCCCAAATCATCCGGATCTTATGTCTGCCTACCTAGATCGTTATGGTTATGAATATGGGATGTTGAAATAAATTCAAATTGAATTAGGAACTCAGTTTATCCAATTATGGTACAAAAGAGAGGAAAAAAAAAAAAATGATTTATTATACCGAGTTAGGGCCAGTAGCTGATTAAGGGAAACCCTCGGATGGATGGAACGCTCAGAATTCCGATGACAAACTCTGAGTCAACATGCGAAGGCATGAACTGTATAGAGTTAATGACGCTGATATTTATAGCTCATAAGAAAGAACGTCGGGTTTGATAAAATGGAACACCTTCGAGCATGCTAAGGAGTTTGAATTATTGACTGATGTCAGTCTCATAATACGAAACGGCAAAAATAACTTGGGAAATTACTGCAGGTGAAAATAACGCAGTAATCCCTGCACTGTAACTAAAGGTACATACACGTAACCATGTAGTCAGGCTGATTTATTTCCTACCCAAAAGTTATAGAGTTTAATTAGTTAACTGGCGTTACTAATCTCGGGCTTTTATCGCGATATTTCACCCGTATATTCTGCACAGATATGAGGAGGGGTACACAGGTGTCTGAAATCTGAATAGCAGTAAAGAGGAGACAGTGCGGTTCACATTTTTGTGCTTGTTCATCAAGCGAATCACCAATGCTAATCAAGTATGATTTCTTTGCTACCACATTAAAGATGGAAGACATGTTCCATCTTCCCATGATCTCTTTCTCCCTCTTATAGTTGAAAAAAAATAAAAGATAAAGTATTTAATGAGAGTTGAGAGCGAGTTTTGCGAAAAGTGTGAGTCTGCGATAACCTGGCCAGTCTTCTTTCTCTTCTCTTCTCTTCTATTCTCTTATTCGAGGTTAATCTGCTGCCCGGAGCAAGATGCACAAGTCTGCAAAAGGGTTTGGGTAAAACGTCTGCAGGCTTAAACTTTTCGTTAAAGTTTTTTCCTGATTTCAGGCACATTGGTGCATCCAGCAGAGGAGATATCAGAAGGAATGATTACTTGCCGGTGCTTAACCGTCCGTGCTATAAATTTTGTTAGAAATTTTATCAGAACGAGTTTTGCCCTCGTGGAATATCTGATCTTGATTGATACAGCATGTAGATATCTGTACCTCTCTGCTTATTCTTGGCACATTGCGTCTAGGAAGAAGACGCGTACCCTGGAACACCGTTGGGCAATATTTCCCGTTTATAGCGTTGCTAAGCCGCAACTAACCGCCTTGTTAGGAAGTTGCTCGCCTCTCTAACTCACTCTCCCACTCTCTGCTCTCGTTCAGTCTCTCTCTCTCTCTCTCTCATTTTCTGTATGGCAGCCCCGCGGCGGCCCGCTTCAGACGGTAAATCATAACTTGAGAAATTCGCGTGCGGGTCGCTTTAAGACTTTAGACGAAAGTTCGGCCTTCGGTTTCCTGCAGCTTTCGTACTTCAGGGTCGCTCCTCGCTTCCACAGTTTAGGAATTCATTGGCGCCTCGATTCCTCCGGTTTCATTCTCGTATCCTAAAAGTCCTGTGAAACGATGAAACTGATAAACTCCTGATCACACGAAAGACCTGTGTGTCCAGGACAGTGAAATTTAATAAGCGTTCGAAACTCCAGCCTCTCTTCCGCTAGCTTTAGGCAAACAAGGAAATGGTTCTACGCCTAGAACCGAGTTTCAACTTCCGTGTGTTGGGTGCTGGTATGGTGCACGCCCTTGGCAAGCACTCGCCTCTTGGTATACTGGCCAGGTGGGGTCATAGTTATGGAGTGGAATGGGATAGGGTTGAGTCTAGAGTTTGTGTACGAGGATAATAAGCTCCGTTTTCCAGAAGCCTGAAGTCGCTTGCCGAGTGGTATATACTGTACATAAAGTTGAAAAAAAAAAAATAAAGGAAATGGTAAAGGTAGGGAAGCATAGGGGGAAAAAAAAGTGCTTTCCGACACGCACACAACCATACGCTAATTATATGCGATAGTGTTACCCCAGCACACAAGGGAGCGGCATTTGGTTACGTCATCACGGTCTGCCTGCCTTTACTCGACCTTTGACACGCGCCGATGAACAAATTTAGGAGGGATCCTTGACGGACGAGAAAAAAAAGACGCTTACGTTATTTGATGATCGACCGATTTGTCCATATATCAAAAATCGACTCTCAAAAATAACGGAATAGTCGTTTCTAAGACTGCTAATCTTCTTCAAGACATTTTGAACGACGGCTCAGGACAGACAGTATAACGCCAGTCTTGAATATCACCAAGAATTGTTATGAATCTGAAGTTAGTCAGACTAAGACCATAAGGAGAGTTGCATGATGGAAGTAGATTACTGAAACTCGGTTGGCATGTAATTGGACCAGTCGTCGTTGGGGATTGTATTCAGAATTTCTGGATGGAAGGTAAACAGCAGCTATCCACCTATCCAACAAAATGCTTGGGGGGGTGAATCGTGATATAGAATCAGCATGCGCTACGGGACAGCATTGCTGCTGGTGCTGGTGGTGTAACTGCATTTCCCTGCTGCAACTTGTCAAGGAAAATTATCGGGAATTTATTTGCGTCACTTGCTCCCCTGCTACTGGTACTCCTCTCTCTCTCTCTCTCGACAAACTACACACTCGGCCACTGCACTGCACTGAACTGCACTGCACACTGCACTGTTCTGTTCTGTTCTGCACTGCACTGGCTGGGAGTTAAAGAGAGATGGACTGAAAGAGACAAAGATAACAGAACTAGAGAGAGGGAGAGAGAGAGAGAGAGAGAGAGAGGGAAAGAGGCAGTTAATCTTCACGGTCCACTAGGCGCGCGAGAATCCACCAATTAGTTCGTATCCACTGCATTTTCACCCCACACTACCCTGCAGCATCAGCTCTTGACTCCATATCTCGTTGGTTCGTTGCTGTACACGTACTCTACCAAGTAGAAAATTTTACGCTTCCTTTTTTTCTTTTTTTTTTCTTCTTTCGAATGAATTGAAGAAGACTTTGACCTTCTTCCTACAGTCTTTCGACATATTTTACACCCTTGGATCGATCAGTGGTGCATATCTTGAGCTCTTCACTTCTCTCTTTGGTGTGGAATGACGGGATCGAAATATTGAAAAGTCAATATGGGTTTGAGGATGAGGACGGGGTGCTGTTTGTCGGTTAGTTCGATAGTGCATATACTGATTCACGATCCGTGGTCAGTGGTCCTTTTGAAATGACATTTTTTCGATCTGTTTGCTAAACCAAGTGATTCCGCTTTTCTGCTTTCCCGCTTTTTTCCCTCTTCTCTCTCATTTTCACTCTATCGTCACCAATATCATCCCGTTTCCAAACAAAATATAACCGAACTAGAACCACCCCTCAAGGGTGACGCCGCCGACCCCGTACGGCTCCGGCACAACGACGACGGGGAGTCGGCCACTCCGCACCACATCGGTTCAGGCAACCAAGCAGCGGCACAAGCATTGGCAAAACTCACCCGCGGGTACCAGCGCAAACAATCAGGACCCAGCCCCCCATTGTTCACCGAGTAATTGAATCCGTCCTCCACGATATCATACCTGGACTCTCGACGTTCAGAAAATCCTAGAGAGTTGGTTGGAAGGTTCTTGCCTCAAAAAATGGGGGCAAGAAAAAAAAAGAAAAAAAAACGACACGTTTCCGATGAATTTTTCAGCACCCATTCTTTTTTCAAAAATCTTTCTTGCTTCTTGAACTCGATTCCGTTCATCCGCTTACCGCAATATTCTCTTCTCCTACGTATCTCTGGCTCCTCTTCTTCCTCATAAGAGTTATCTTTCTATGTGAGAGAGAGTGGAAGAGAAAGAGAGAGGGTTGACGTAGCGAGGGGTCGTATTATAGTTCGCCCTTGGTCTGTGTGTTGCTCCCCGACGACCGAAGTATAAAGGATGAAACGGAGCCGGCATGCCACGCCCGACCCCGCCCGTACTTTACAAAGCGGCAAAGAATTCAGCCGTTATTGAATCAATATTGTGCCAACGTATCAACCTCCCTGAAAACCGATATTCCGAAAAATCTCCTCTCAGACCCCCCCGCCCCCCCTGTACGCCACGCTTTTTACGATCAATTACCGGCCCGGCCCTACGCCGCTATATTTTTTTTTTTCCTCCACGTGTTAGATAGCCGTTCACAACTGGAATAGGGTCAAGCCAAAAGCCTGCGAAAAAGTTGAAAACTCGAAGATTCCGCTTTTCAGGAACTTGACTCATGGAAAATTCACGAAATTGAGTCATGGAAAATTTTTGTTGAATTAATCCAAAGAGTTGCGGAGTCTGAGACTTTTGAATGTCATCAACGAGTCATGGAATTCTTAAATGACTGGAAAATTGACTCACTTGTTAACAACCTTAAAGTCGCTGGAAAATTAATGGAATTTTTTAAGCTCACTCACTAGAGTCATGGAAAATTTTTCTAAAAATTCGGTGACACGGTCGAGAGTTAGTTGGGCCTTGTGCTTACTTACATAAAGCACATAAATATCGCAGGGAAAAAGAAAATAAAACGGAAATATATAGTACCATCGTTACAATATGGCGCCCGAAATCCTCTCCTACCCTACACTACACTTCTTCTTCTTCTTCTTCTTCTTCTCTGCCCTTTTCTCCACGCGTTCAAGCTCACCCTTCTCTCTCTCCCTTCAGCCTGTCCCGTTATTTCTCTCGGGGCGCGTGACTTAAATTATAATTAATCGAATACCGGAGTGCCCCTTCATCCCCCTCTTCGCCCCTTGGCTGCTGTTTGTCGTTGCTGGCCCCGTGTAAGAAATTACAGCCGCCTTTGTACCGCAATTTGCCTAAATATTGAACCCATGTCTTCCGCACATTCCCCTTTCACACTTACAATTAGGTTCTCTTCGTATTTCTTTAGAATTTTAATTTTAACAACCTGAACAGCCGCTGGTGCGGGCGTCCAAGTCAAGTCAAGTTCGATAATCATCCGGGCAGCTGTGAAAGTGCAAACCCATACCTCAAGCCGTAAAAAAACGAATAAGAAAAGAAGAAATTGTAGAAAATAACAAGTGGCAAAAGTATTTCAACATTTGTTGTTCTCTTCGGGTGGCTATTCAGTAATCGCATACTTCCTTTGCCTTCATCAGAAGACGGGTTGGACTGCAATAAAAAGCTCCTTCTCTTTCTCAGCCACCCCCATAGTTCGCCTTTTGTGTGGGACCGCTCATCTCTCGATAAGTTTACCGATTGGAAAAATCCGGGATCAGTTTTTGAGGGTGTGTGGTGGTGGCCAGCGATCGTGTCCAGGGCAACAAGTCGAGTCGATAGCCGACTATCCCCTTTCCCTTTCTCTTTCCCTTATTTTCTCTTCCCCCTCCCCCATGTCCTGGCCTGAGTACGTTTGGTGACTTTAAAATAAGTCTGTCGTCGTCTGGTAGTTTCGCGAAGGATATCCGAACGAATTGCGAAACGAATCTCAGGACTTGCGTCTCGGGACTGTATTTTCCAGGGGGGGGTTGTAGAGGGCGAGTAAAGAGCTGTGAGAGAAAAGGTCAAAGGCTACTGCATTGCGCCGTCACGTCCCCAGGGAGTTCGAGGGTCTCCGGGAAGATGGTTCATTAGTTGTCGCATTGCACCAGGACCTGTTCCTGGACCTAAAACGAGGATATTTTATAAAGTAAACCGCCATTCGGTGGCAGGAGGACCTCATCACCCGATGATGTATGAAGAGGAGAGACTGCCCTCCATCAGTATTCTCCATGTTCCCTTAACTTAACCGGTCAACTGAATCACAGTACTGTATTTCTAAACTCCTGAAAATAGTGTCTTTTCCCTTTGAACTTTACTGATATCACAATTTTTGTATATTTATTTTTCGTTATAAACTTCGAATGCTGTACAAAGTAGCAAAGAGGTGGTGCTGGTACACGGATTGTGCAATCCCAGTTATTTCCCGTCTCTCTCTCTCTTATATCTGTGTACTCTGTAGTGAACAAACCGTAGTATCCCATCGTATTCTATCCTGTATTATCCCGTCCCGTCCCGTTCCGTTCCGTCTCGTCCGTTCCATTCCTTCTGTTATATGTAAGCTCTCCTTGACTATATGTATGTGTGTGTCTATACGAGCAGCAGCAGCAGCAGCAGCAGAATGCCGAATTTAGCGGAAACTTAGTTGAATATTGTTTGGCTGGGGATTTGTGCCCGAGTGAGCTCGGCCAGCATGCTCTCTTCTCGTACCCCCCAACCTTCTTCGTTCGTTCGTTCGTTCATCCTCCGTTATAGGATGCAGCAAGGGATGAGACAGAGAGGGGGAGGAGGAGGGGGGAATAGAGAAAGGAGTAAAACGTAAAATGCGCATCCAGTCTGGAGAGTGGTGGTAGTGGTGGTGGCGAGCTGTGCAATGAGATAGAAAGAGAGAGCGATAGGGTGAGATAGAAAGATATGGAAAGAGGTGAAAAGAGGAGGGAGGCAAGCTTGCAGAAGGACGAGAAGAGGAAATGTATTGCATGAAAGATATAGAGCTTGCAGTAACTGAGGCTGGATGCGGAATATAGCAGAGGGCGTTTCACGCTACGTTTACCATTTTATTTTACTTGAAAATAAAATTTATACATTTTCATACATGGCATTACTATACGTACGAGCTCGAGCTCTTCCTATTCCTCGCCTCCTTATTCTTCTTATCCAGAAAACTCCATGGGACTATGAGCCGCCCAGCCACGTGTGCAGAATGCAGGTTTTATGCACCGTTACCAATCCGAAAACGTCACTACGTATTAGTATGTCATTATTTCTGGTCTAACTCTTCGTGAAACTTACTTGACGGTACGTGGTCTTGATCATCGTCTTCGTTTTCCTTGGTGTTTGTCATGAAAATAAATAGATATTTTCTGGCTGGACTTAGAGTCTCGACTTCCTGCCAGGAAACGGTGAGGGTAGGGTGGCGATTAGTGCATCCTGTGATCCGATAGACTGAAACCTATGACTCGGTATAACGCCTTATGCGATAGTTAGCGGTGAGAGAAAACCGGCAGTATCAGCACCGACGTATTTGTACAAATTAGCAATTCTAATGTTTACGTTTAACGTTAGGGAAGCGAAACAAATCTATTAATTACGCCCGCAGCTGGATCTCTCGGCTCCGGAGTTATAGTTCGTAGTATTACCTTTTTCCACTACTTCCTCAACAGTATTCTTTATTTCAGTTTTATTCTCTTTATACAGTGTCGTAGGGACTTTGATATTCGCATACCGATGCAGTAGCAGCAGCAGCAGCAGCCAGTGCGAAACTTTTAATTCTCTAACTCTCTAGGATTAAATTATCACGCGGTGGCGATTTTCTCTCTTCTATTATCTTTCTCTCTCTCTCTCTCATTCTCTCACACCACCTTGCAGAGAAAGATTACCAAAGGACTTTGCAAAGAAGAAATGCCACGGCGCACTGTGCTGCTGGGTATTTCGCCACCCCCCTCTCCCTTATTCTTCCCCCGTCTACAGTAGCCAGATTTACGCGACTCGTATAAATTACAGGATCAACTCATGAAATAATTTACAACTGTTGTTTTAAATCAGCTAATTTCGTAAGTGGAAGAATAAAAAAAAAAAAGAAATGAAGGAAAAAATGATAGGACGAAGTTTGTGGTCGTTCTCACCGGTGGGATGAGGAAAAATGATCTTCACGTTCGTTACCTAACTTGCTGAACTCATTCTCGAAGTGAGCAGTGCTGCTCTGACATTAGGACCTTCGGTTCGCCTTCGGTCCGCGTCGAATTACACAGGAAACTATAAAAATGAGGATCGATGCTAGGAGCAGCCCCGCTTCTCCCCCGTTCCTATGGGCGCCTGGCCTGATAAACCGACGGTGATTCGCCTATCGCCGCGAGGAAACGTCCCGAAAGATATTTTCGTCCTCGTATCGATCCCGCATACATAGTACGACAGGCACATCGACGCCGCTCCTCATACCAACGATCATGAAATGGAATGGAAAATGGTGAAAATTAAGTCTCGATTAGATGGAACTCCTATGATGATGATGATGATGGTGATAAAAATTTGAGATTTGGTTGTGTAATTTGAGTTGTCGCATGAAGTTAGTTGGTCGGATTATAAACTTAGTGGTTTGAAGTAAGTTTCGAGTAAGCGCAAGTATTTTGACAGGGTGTAAGAGACTAAATTGTAGACGTAGGCTAGATGTGCCAACGGCACGTAGGACAGACTTCAAGACTGAAGATCTCTACCCTGGTACTAGAAGCATGGGAAAACATGGCGTGGCAAAACCAGCACCGGGTTTCTGCCAAGGATTTTGCCGGGGTACGAGGTGGCGGCTATTAGACGTCCCTGGCTTCTGGAAAACTTGCTAAACTTATGAAAGTGGGATTGAGTTTGAGCGCCCAGCGTGTACTCGGAGAAGACGAGAGAAGAGAAGAGAAGAGAAGAGAAGAGAAGGTGGCGATGAAGGAGGATGAGAAAAGAGAGTATGGGGATGGGGGATGGGGATATACGAAACATATTAGGCTCTGCGGCACGTCCTAGAATTGTTGAAAACTTTTTCCTACTTGGTGACATTACCCCCCCGTCATCCGTAGAACCCCGAACCCAGAGTACAAGTGCCTGCTTCAAGATTGAGCCATCAAAAGTTAGTCAAGCGTGCGCTGAATTCTCTTATACAATATTTTTTGAAAAAGAAAAAACAAAAAAACTTGTACAGCTACATTCGCCGTCGTCTTCATACGTTGACTACATCTTTCAGACTCCAATTACTACTGACTTTGAATAGAAGGAAAATAGACGAAAGAAAAGTCAAGCCAAGAAGTAGCTCTTTGTAAGTTTTACAGCCTCGAAATCATTATGGCCAGTTTAATCAAACACACAAGCCACTCCTTACCTTCCTTCGAAAGAAAACCAGGGTAAGGGACATTGGTGTGAAATTCGATTCACTGATGGAGAGAGAAATCATATCAATTTCTGTATCGTTTACATTAGCAGCTGGGGGGTGATCTCTGGCTGGTAAAATGGTAGCTTGAGCTTCCAAATAATTAGTTTTGAAGCTTGTATGAGGAGATGAGGAGAGAGATCTCGAGCTAATTGGTCTGATAGTTAATGAGCTTTGAGTCCCTCTAATCAGACAGACGTTTTGATTGGCGACGCGACTCGCGCGGCTCGCAAACAACCCTAAACTAAAGTTATACTCTCGAAGCTCGTTCACTCTCCCGATTCGTCAACAGCTGCTCTTCAAACCTTCCAAAGCAATCGTGCTCTCGACCACGTAGGTACGCTCTTCGCTTCTCTTACTCCTACTTCTCTTGCTCCTCGAGTAGGTCTCTTCTTGCACAAACTCTTGCTAAGCTAACGGGTACCACAACGTAAACGGTGCACCACTGCACTGGTAAAGTTGTTGCAGGCAATTATACCCGGCCAAATCACTGTAAATAGGAAAAAAAACGTCGAACTTTTTCCAAGAGCTACGTACTTGGCGGGTACATTCCTACCATTCCATCCGGTGAATTGCCTTCATTCGTTATACCCTTACTCGCATTACTTTTTGTATCATACTCTTCGGGAAAAATTGCAATCATGTGATACACGTTACTGTGCTGCGCAGTAATCGACGACAAATATAAAGCAAAATACTCGCAAACGTGATTGATTCATATTAACACAGGAGTGAATACTTTGTAGCATAGCACTGGTTACTATTTGAACAGTAATAGTACGTGTTGAAACTTTTAATATGAATCAGTCATGTTTAAGAGTATTCTGTTCCATATCTTCTGCCGATTACTGTGCAGCACACTAACCAGTACTATCTATTTTTTTCCGTGTGTACATGGCCTAGCACATTCCTGTTCCGTTAGCACTTCGCATGAATAAGCATGTCTCGTATTTTTCTGTCTGATTACACGACGTTAAAATCTCGAATGAAGTTAACAATCGAATTTAGGGATTTCCGGTGTGCCGATGTGGTCTGTTATTCTAACGGTATGAGACCTTTGTCCTACGGCTCACTCACAATCAGTAACGTAGCTGTGCCAAAGGCTTTGTCTGAGAGATCGATATCTGGAGCTGAAAAGCCAAAGTCCTCTTTGCGGGCTCGGCGCTCTCTGCTCCCTTTGGTGATTAATTAACCAATTATACGAAGCGACTTATCACCCTCTACCCTCCCCGGCACAGTACCACCACCCTGGCCGGTGGGATGGAGAACAGAATTTGTAAGCGGCCCGCTACACAACTAATCGTTCGTCTCTCGGCGTTAATTGCCATTATACCTGGGATGACGACTACGATGATGATGATGCGACCTGAGAATTTACCCGAACATCGAACCCTATCATCTTCGAGTACGGAAATTGTGAAAAATTCATCACCACTAATCACGGATCATTATTATACCTACCTCAAGTTTATATCGTCCCACTCTAGTTCCTTCATCGCTCGAATGACTCACTGAGACAGATATGGACGAAGGATAATATCGCGTGTCCTAACGACCCTCTGGGTTCCCTTCATCGACCCAGACAGACGCCTACACTATACTATAGGACACTACACTACACTACACTGCACTGCACTGCACTGTACTGCACTGCACCGCACCACTCGACGATGAAGATTCGTACAGACTCCTGCGGTGACTGCTCGGTGACGTGTCTTCGCGTGGTTTGCACTATGCATATTGTATTATACTTCGAGGAATCTCTGAGTCAACTAACCAGACCATGAAGTTGCGTGCGTGTCTCTTATAGCAGCGCGTGCTGCTGCCATTCCTCCTCTTGATACTCCAAGGGTATAAGGGTGGAAAGGGTCCGACGGTGAAGCGCTTCCGGTTTACCTGCACCACAACAACTGAGCCAGGTGCAATTCACCAGGTCCGTGTCTCTTCACCTTCTATACTTTTCTGCTACCTGATGGGAATTAGCACGAACTGAACCCAGGACTTTTCACCACCCTAACTCCTGAGGTCAGAGTCGATCGTGCTTCCTGTCACGCGCCAACAAAACCTCCAACCCCTCAACCTGATCCTGTCAATTTACTTGTTATCCCTGGCGCCAGAGATTATCCAGACTTTAAACTACCTTGGTAAAAGTTTGAGAGGAAGAAGAGCTCTGTACTTAACAACAAATCGAATTTTCGGTTCTTGACATTACATCATCACGATTCAAACAGCGATGATCGTTCTTCTATCTTTATGATATATTCTCTAAAATTAAAGTGGAACACTGCCTTTTCAGATCAATAAATGTGCGGGGTTTTCGTCTTTTATAATAAAAGATGAGCTGTTGCAGGTTGGTTCGAAAAGAGAGAAGTTTGATATTGAGATAGTGGATGTGGATGTGGATGTGGTATGAGGGTAGGAGGATATTCGTTGGACTTTTTGCGTGGAACTGTAACTTGTAACTTTTGATCTGAAAAATGTAATGGCTCCGTGGAAGAAGTCGGAGGACGGGGGTAGCGGCGGCGGCGGCGGTGGTTCGGGGGTTTGGTGAAACGGCGGAGCCCTGAGGGGTCCTCCGATGCATTTTTCATGCCTCGAATAAGATGTATGTATACGGTAGCGAGGTAGCGCGATCGCTGGTGGGTTATAGAGGTACGGAGAAATAGAAAGCATATTGTATTCAAACGACGTAATTCCATACCTATACTCCTCTTCTTCTTCGCACAACTTTTGCCAGAGCGATGGATTGCCGGCTTCGGGTTTGAATCCCCTGAAAATTTATCATCACTGTATTTTACCCGATCCTTTTTACCTCTTATATTCCCTTCTCTTTCACTTCTAAACTGAACGGCCGAAACGAGTCCCAGAAGAATCGACTGGTCCGGCTTCGACCGCGTTAAAGTTTCAACGTGAAAAAGAAGGAGAACAAGAAAGAAAAGCGATCCCCCTCTCTTCCCCCCTTCCTTCGGGTCCGAAAACACGCGGGTTATCTTTAAGCCTCTTTAGGCTGGGAATAATTGCGTAATTAATTACAACTCTCTTACGTCACAGAGGCAGGTGCGAGCGCATGGTAATTACCGCGAACGGAACGGAACGGAACGGAAGAACCCCACGATTCCTGCCGCCTGCCAACCAAACGACCCTCCGTTAATTAACATAGATAGTAACCGCTGTTTTTTGCACCGTAACATCTGCATTGTATTTTTCCACCTCAGCTAACCCGTCTCTTTTTTTCTTCCATTTTTTTTTTACTTTTTTATTTCATTTGTTTTTTTTTTTTTTACTTTTACTACCCAACACACTTCGCACTCCACGATATGAACGTTTCTCCTCGAACAAAACGACGTTTATATTCACGTGTTACCCAACGCCGAGAAAAAAAAAACAAAAAAATATGCTCAGAAAAGTCGTACAACTGGTCAGTGTGGTTCCTTTCAGTCTCTTTTCTATTTTCATCCCCTGTCGTTTTCCTAATTATTCATCGAGCTCATAGAAACAATTTTTTTTTCTCTCATCCTACCGCCGAATACCGTTTGACGAAAAGGAAGAAAATTTTATAGCCTGTTCTTTCCTTTATCAAGGACCGTGGAGAATTTTTTCTTTCCCCCCTTTTCTCTACCACCGATGTTTAAAACTTTGACCCTAGTGTTCAACGAGCAGTATCACGATACAGGGCAAGTTATATGCGCGAAATTTCCCACTGTGTTCTGGGTAATTCAGTTCCAAAACGACTACGACACCCTTCCCTGTAAGGGTCGTGATGTTCTGTCTCGAAAAAATAAAAAAATTTCTTCTCTTTTTTTCTACGCTAGAGAGAGTTAGCACCTTTCTTGTCGTGGTAAAAGGAAAAGAAAAAAGGATATAGAACTGTGTAAAAAGTAGGCGATTCGAACAGCGAAGAACACTGGTAACATGTAACTTCGAAGTTTTAATTCGGCCAAACTACGAAAAGGCGTTCTCTCCCGTTTTGCAAATAGTTCAGTAAACTCGTGTTCTAAAATTGTTGAAAAATAAAGAACCACGCTAGCCAACCAAGTTGGATTGTTCGAATATCGAGATGGAGATATACACGGAGAGAATTTTGCTAGGAAAGATACATTGTACGAAATTTGTTACAAAGTATAGGAAAAGGTCTCACCGAGTAATGAATACAGTAATATTTTGAATGTTATGTTAGCGATTTTCTTTATACTTTTTCTTATACTTTGTATCAAATTTTGTGCAATGTCTAGTATATACCTGATTCATCAGCTAGTATGAGAATCTCTCCTAGAAAAATTCTCTCCGTGTAGAGAGAGAGAGAGAGAAAAGAAAGGAACCTGGTGGCTTGATAGGGGTGGTATTGGGCAGGGGCTATAATGCTTCGACGGGAAAAGATTCCGTGTTAAAAAACGCGGACCAGGCAGAGGTTAAGAAAGGGCCAGTGCGCGTCCGAAATCTCAAGTGGCATCCTCCCTTCTCGCCCCTAGTTCATCCCCTGGTATTTTGGTCTCGTAGCGAAAGATTCGCTGGAGTAACTCCCCCTGCCCATCGCCAACCCCCAAATTTAACCCAGCATCTTTTGGTCGCTTCGAACATCGTCCTTCCCTTTTGGCTTCCAGCTATTCCTCATCCCTTATTTCTAGATCTGATTTTTCTAACGGGTGTTAGCGACGAAATTTCGCTACTAAATTTGCAGCATTTAATTGATTTACGAAGACGGAGTTCCAGCCTCTTCAATTTTTCTTCCCCAACAACGAGATACACCCGGTGTTATCGATCGAAGAGGATGAAATGGTGGCGAAGTTTTTTACCTCCCCATTCAGTTTCCAAACCAATTCTCGAATTCCTATCGAGCCTCGGTCTTCTTTTCCGGTCAGCTAATCAGCGGTAGACGACGGTACAATTGCTACCCCGCACGGATTTATCTAGAGCTACCCAACAGCGCTGTGCTCCGTTGCATTCTGATGCGAATGCGGTATATCGTGGACTGGCTACTGCATCGTGCCATGAATCTTTCATGTGTCAATCGGCGTTTATATATAGAAAAATAATATCTACGTTTCTTCAATCGAATAGCAAGTAAACTGCCCGATCAGAAAGCGATTTAACTTCATCCCCCCCCCCCCCCCCCCAATCGCTTTCGATGTAAAGAAAGACTCTTCGTGTTATAAAATTTCGAAGAATATCTCAAAAATCTCATTAACATACTCGAAACTTTAAGAAATTTGAAATTTCTGCAATTCTTGAGTATTCGATAGATCCGCTATTTCTAGAACGGAAATAACACAGGGGGTGAGAAGCAAAGGCAAAAGACTGCCTCCTAGGGGGTCGATTTTGTGTGAAAAGTAGATGAAAATCGGGCCTGCGGTTCGGCTCGGAATTACGGTATATATATACAGAGAAGAAGGTTTGTACTTGTACAGATCCGAAAAAGAGTTCGAAGTGGTATAAGAGGAGGAATCTAGTCTGATCACGATTCGAGGAACGGCACGAGTTGAAATCCGATTCGAACTCTCTCCAGGGGTTGAAGGGATGGGGGTTTGGGTGATGCGGCGTAGGGTTAGATCGTCTTGGCCCCAGGGCTCATCGCTCATTCATGGGGCATTTACTTCCCCTTCTTGGGTATCAGACTGGTAAGAGTAAGAGAGAACGTCCGCTCAACCTCTCTGCACACGGTGGCCTGGTGAACCCGAGTCTTGAACCTAACGGCGCAACGAACGTTAAGGTCTGTCCTCGTCCTCCGGGAAGACGAAAAATAAGAAGAAGAAGAAGAAGTATTGTGAAGTGTAGAGGGCGAAGAGAGGCGACGGAGGCGTCCCCTCAATTGCCGTCTCAATTTCTTTCACCACCCCCAAGTCATCGTGGAAAACTCCACAATGAGAGCAAACAGACTTTACAGATTTCCCTAGCCGTCCACAGGACGACGTCATCCACCTCTTAGAAAAAGAAAAAAAAGAAGATGGCGAAGAAGGGATGAGGAGGAACAGCATAAAGGAAGGAGTTCCCGTGTACTTGTATATTACCGTGTTCACTCTTTCTCTCCTTTATCCTCTTCCTCTTCCTCTACTCCATATAACGAACCGTGCAGATTGATCACGTCCCAGTTGGTCCAGGGTTATTTTTTTTTTTTTTCTTCTTCTTTTCCTCTCTTCTTGAGGCAGTGGAATAAGAAGAGAGGAAAGAGGAAAGGAACGGCTTTCGAAAGCCGTGCGGCAGTTAAGGGTCCAATAACAGCAATCCAGTGTTCCCACGACGGGAGGGTCGCCGTGGCCATAGTCGTTACCATTACCGTAGGGAGAAGGTGGGTCCAAGGGCCGGCAAAACCGTCTGCCTTTATTATGTCCTCGGCCAACACCTCTTCCGTACTTCTACTATCGAATAAGTAGGAAGTAGGAATGAGAAGGACGAGGTAGAGGACAAACTCTCGGAAACTCGAATGGGCACCACTTCCCTTCATCTTTGGTGGGTTTCGTGCCCCTTACACTAGTACCCTCAGAGGGACAGTTTACTCTTTTATAACCGATCGGTTAGTTCTCGAAGCGGAACACGAGCTTCGGGAAGTAATGATAGTCTAATGACCCTGATAACGATAACTGGAAACGTCTTCCATTACTATAAATTCAAATCTGCTGTGAACTCCATTATCAGTTACATGACTTGAATTGGCTCTTCATGAAACGAAGAAGCTTCGTTTTTTTTTTTTTCCTCTTCTTCCAGTCCAGTCTGGTAATCCTTCTCCGAATCAGGGTTCGTGTCTTTTTTATTTATCCTGCCCAATTTGCTCCTCTTATTTGCTAACTCAAGGTATATCCACTTTCTCTCTTTCTTTTTCTCTCTCTCTCTCTCTTCGCTTCGCTTTACGTTTCGTTTCGCCTCTTCAACTCCATCCCTTGTCCAGTCTACGTGTGGCACATCTAATACGACCAGAGTGGATTGAGGGAGCAGCATCTCACACTGCCTCGTAAAACCCAGAGAGGGTTAGGCACCGGCTAGCCTAGCTAGCCCCAGCTCTGACACCGAGGGTGGGCACCCGGACTGGCCAGTTCATTACATTAGAGTAGATACACTCCTCTCGACTTCCACCGATAAGAGTCACCAGCCACTAGCCACTACTAAATGTTAGTTTCCTCCCTTAAAACCAACCCCGAACGTTTCTCTCTTCCGTTTACCGCAGAGGTTTGTATCAAATGCTTGAAAAGAATAAAAACAATTTTTGGAAATAGTCAAAAAGGATTCCAAAGTCATGGTGGAAGAAAAGTGTCTCGATCGTACCTCAGTTCTCTCTGCGTCTGCTTCTTCTGCTGCTGCTGCTGCGGCTGCGGCAACGATAATAATTGGAGATAATGGCGCGTGCATATCTCGCCCGGAAGGACCATCGAGTGCCTGTCCCTCAGCAGTTTCCTGACCCTTCGTTATACGATTATTGCTTCAGTATTCGCACCACCAAAATTCACCCTCACAATTCGCTGCTCAACCTTAACGTCAACCTGCATCGCCACACCATGCGCTTCCGTTGGACTAAGAGGAATTTTTTTTTCAAGCGCTACATACTTGGCTTGCATCTCACTTCTATCTTCTTAGAAAGAATTGCTGGATCCTTTGATTCGGCCTATCTGAGCGTGAAAAGAAAAGAAAGAAAAACAATTCAATTTTGATTATTTTTTCTTGAACGATATGAGAGGAATTCTGTCGGACGAAGTTTGAGGGTTTTGGTTGAGTGGGCAGAAAGTGGTTAAACTCTTTTGCCAAAGCCCGTATTAACCGCACCCGGTGTGGCTAGGGTACCGGGCTGGTGTTTCTTTCGACAAAGTGTCGGTCGGCCAAACGGAGAATAGAATAGAAGAGAACCGAAGAGACGAGAAGAGAAGAGAAGAGAAGAGAGGAGAGTTACTCGCCGGTAAAAGTTTGAATGAAAATTTAATTAAACGAAATTGTAAAATGATCCTTTGCCTTAGCCTTTACTTTTGCCTTCGGTGTTTCACCCTAAAACATCCAACGAGGAGGACTCCTCGGTTTTCGAACCAACTTTGAACTTTGACTTTAACTTTGAAGGAATAACTTTCTGTTTTTTTTTTGACTAAACTGAACTTCGGGTGCAATAGAGAAAGAAAAAAAAATCGAAGGGTACTTTATTGCCCAAATAAATAAACAAACAATATTTTGCCATTACAACAAAGTTACCGCGAAGGAGTAATACGATGATATGTAGAGGAAGGAAGGAAGGTATCCACGTCTTGGGCTATAAGCTTGATATACTACGGGGCTGGGGATTTAAATAATAATTAGTATAACGAGGCGGCAGTGGGTTGGCAGTTTGCTACCCATGCGTCGTACTACAGCGCCTCCTCGCGTGCCAAGAAGTGAAGTTCAAATTTCAAGTCTTCTCCTTATAAACCATAAGGGATGAGAAATAAGGGGTAGGAATGAGGCCTTCTTCTTCTCATGTTTCTAATTTATTATTAGCTATCAAAAGTTTAGCTCGAGTTACCCTCACCGGGCAGATATAGAGGGAAAAGAGGCTACAGGGGTGGGATATATATTAACCACCGTGATTTCTCCGGAAATATAGGAGGAGGGGGAAAGCGATATTAATAGTTTCCTCTTATATACAGTTGTTTGCTAATGGATATTAGTTACGATTACATTCACCCCTCTCTTCATTTCCATAAACGTAGCACACAAACCCCTAACCAAATTTCGTCTATTTCTGTTTCAGGTGAGTGAAGTAAAACGGTGTTGTCAAAACATCCCTCCCCAGAAGTCAACTTCTTGGTCTGTATTGCGTATATTTTTTTGTTTCATAATATTCCAAAACATAAGCGAAATCGACCCGGTAGGGATGAACTCATTGACGTACCCCTAATGATCAGCGCGTGTTATGATGTCTCTGACATTTAAATACCGCGCGCGGTATTAGATCTGACGTAGTCGGATATGAACTGGGCTTTACTTTGTATGACAAGTAAAAATAAAGGCTGGACTTGAATTTATTTATAATGACCTAATTTGCCCAAATATAATTCAATTAGACTTATTATGGTGGTGCAGAGAGGGAATCTGGGAATGAGGTGCTTCCGCGTTCGATATTTCCCATGTTGCGTGAAGGAGGGTGCAATTGGATGAATACCGGACTCCTGCTCTCTCTCTCTCTCTTTCTCTCCGTCTCTCAGGGTTGGTCTCATTCCGTGGCGCCAGAAATTTTCAATCAAATGCCAAGGATTCCCCAGTACGTACGAAGCATTCGAAGCCCGATCTTCGAACGTGCGAAATGATCCAAATAACGACGTTTTTCGGCTTAGAATTTTTAGGAAAGGGCGTTGCGGTTCAGACACAGACAATTCTTTCTACTAGACGATCAATAGAAAATCTTTAAGAGATATTTAAGTCACTGATGCAAGTGTTCATTCAATTAATGGTATCAGCACCAAGATCTCGATTGGAAAACCATTTCGACATCGTCAGAAGAAGATAAATGATCCGGACGAATGATTAACACTAGATTTTTGCCTGTGCCAGTGACTCCCGATTGACTGTGTGGAAATAATTTCTGATCAGTAGGAAAAAAAATGTCGAATCACTGGAAGCGGTTCATCGAGTCTTTCATGGGTCTTCATGAACTTTTAATGACTTTGATGGATTCGAGCAACTTCTAACTTCATCCATTGACTGATGACTCTAAATGACTTTTACTTGGAGTTCCTTGACTCAAGATGACTTCGACTGACTATGAGAAAGCGATTTCTGATTGGCAATGAATCTACATTGATCTGGGCACATCTATATTCCATGAATCCTATTTTCTTTCCGTATAACTTTTGAATTGATGTTATGACAAGTGACGTATGCTGCGCAGGCGGAATGGAATGAGAACTAAATCTAGGGTGAGATGGAACGAGGTTTGACTAACCCGGTTGGACGGCGTCCAGGCGGTCGGCCAGCTGATCTGGTCGCGCGCACGAGTTCCTCGTGGCGTTGTCAGGGCTGAAAGAGGGAAGGGAAGGAAATGGAAGGGAATAGAATGGAGGGAGGAACGTGGGGGTGAAGCCGGAGTGGCGCCGCGACGCCGGCTTCACGACTAAATCTACCTATATTTATACACACATATCTATGTATATATGTGTGCGTCTATGACCCCAGGCATGTAGAAGTATATATGTATACATAACTGTATCTTATACGAGGGGGAGCAATGTGTCTGGTGGCACCGTGGTCCTCGACAAACCTGTGCTCTGGCTCTGTGTCCGTGTATATGTATATGGACGAGGCTCGTAAAACGAACTTCCCGGTTGTTAGTTATTAGTTATTGCTTATTAGTTGGCCGCGTATAACGTAAATGTACACGTGGGGATTTAGGGGAAAGTGAGACAAAACGGCATCGCTTTTCTCCTTTATTTCGCCCGGTTCTTCGGTTTTATTTTCTGCTTTTTGGTCATTCATTTTTTGACCAAACTGTTATAGCAATCGAACAAGATGATAGAAAATTGCCAGAACTATTTCGGACCAGCTTTTCATCCATGTTTAGAATTTTTTTTCATCGTCATGAAGAACGGCGAATGGTGAAAGTCATGACCATCAATTTGCAATCCATACATTGATTATAAGGGCTGATGTCATACCGTGAACAAGGAATGGCAAAAATCCTGCTGAAAGATGGCAAAACTCTGTTTTTTCTTTGATTTGATTCCTCGGTGTCAAAATCTCAACGTTGAATGCGAAGGTAGCTATAAAATATCAACAAAAAAAATATGGTAAAACCCTGGGGGGTTTCGAATTTATGTATATTTTGACTAAACTTGGCCAGATTTGAAACTGAGCGATGAAGATGATGAATAATAAGAAGAGGGGAATGAAAATATGCCAATAGCATGTCCGTAAACTAAAACAGAGAAAAAAATCTGGCAAAGACGAAGAAGAAGAAGAAGAAGAAGTCGGTAATTTAGGTTGAACATTAAGCTGATGACGTTGCGTGAGCCACGTTTTCTGGCCGCGTGCCAATTCCGCGTTTAAAGTTTGAGTTCGAAGCCTGCGGCGTCTGGCGGCGCGGTCGACGAGGCGAAGAGAAGCGGAGAGAGGGTGGAAGTGGAAGTTGAGGTGAAGGAGGAGGAGGAGGAGGAGGAGGACGTGGACAAGGACAATATTCGCGTCTTTATAGCAATTGTAGGAAAACCCCAACGTGCTGTGGTGGCGCCCTCTTCAATCTTATGGGGTAGGTTAGAGTCTTCGAACTTTTTACCCCGGCCAGTAAACTATATTTTCCCGGGAATTTTTCATCCGCGAATGAACGAGGTTCAAGGAAATACTTAAAAACCCACGCGGAACGTCCGTGTCCGCCATGTCCTGTTTCGTCCTTCCTTGTGTGCGTCCGATGTTATCTGTGGTTGCCATGGGGATCCTATTGATTGGCCGACGCGCCGACAGACGTCACGCGGGCGTCGCGGCGCCACTCTGACTGCCACCCCCATCCCTCCAACCCGCGATACCCCCAAACTCTGCAGAAACTCCTTGGAGTACTTACAGGACGGATCAGCTGAGCGTCGCGACGCCAGCCGCCCCGAACCAACCCCCGCTACACCCCAAACTTATCGAATGTCACTCACGCGACGTTCAGCGTTCAGAATTCAGACGAAAATCATTCACTCGTTTTTCAATCAACGATCAACTCTGAGAAAATATCGATATCCAAAACATTAGCGTTTCAAGATTTCATTTCAACCCCTTCCGGGAAAGAAATTATTCGTAAAAATAGTCGAAATCAAAATGGTGGATGGAGTATAGTTTACGAGAATTTCAAATTCATGCGATTTATTATAAAACTTTTAAGGCTCGCTGATCACAAATCGAAATTGAAAATAGGGGATGAAAATTCAAAAATTCATTGGATTTTCGTGAAAATCAATTTCCAACTGTCTTTCGAGCCACTGATTACGAATTCAACCTCAAAATCGCGCTAACAAAATGGGGGAGAACTTTCGCACGTGGGTAATAGCTAATAAAAACGTCCGAATAAAATTCCCTGTTGTCTTTCCCTGATAACAATTTTATTTGTCATACAATTTCGTTCGGTTCTTCTTATTCTTAATTTTACCTTTTTCTTTCCTCTTTTGATTTTTTTCTTTCTTTCTGTCCCTCCGCTATCACCCCTATTTTTCTCTTACCCGCGGACGGGGATGGGGTGGGTTATTAGGCGTGATTCTGGATCGTGACTTGAGGAGGTAAAGCAAAAGTGGAACGGCGAGTGGCGACGACGAAGCTGACGAAAGACCCGTAGGAGGATGAGGGAAAGGCAAAGGCAAAGGCAGGGGTAGGGGTAGGGGTAGGGGTAGGACGGCGACAACGGCCGGAGTTATTATCTGGAGAGAATGACGTTTACCCACTCGTAAACGTCTCTCGTAGATCGTAAATTCGCAGAGTTATCGATTTAATTAAGAGGCCTTGAGTCATCCTCTGCAGATTTGAGTCTCTTCCTCCCTTATCCACCCGCTCGCTCATTCATTCATCGAGGAGATACCTTTCCTCTTTCTTTCTTTCTTTATTTATTGCCTTCGATTATTCTTCATCAATTTTCCGAAACCAATTATAAGAATTTTTAATAACAGATTTCCAAGTCATTTAATCATTCGATTTTAATTCGCAAGTAACATTTTCATACAAATCTGACATACGAAGAAAACTTATCTTACAATTTATTCGATCGTCGAGTAGTTTTCTTTTCTTTCTTTCTTTCAATTTTTGTGATTCACTTTTCTAGCAAGTTTTCCATGAACTTTCGTCGTATATTATACGTGTACAGGATTTTATTGCCAGGTCAAATATTCTTACCAAAGAAAGGAAAGGAGAAAAAAAAAAAGGGCGGGGGAGAAATATTCCGAACCCTTAAATCGAAGATCATGTAAAACACGAGGTCATAAAGTGTTAAACGAATATCCCGAACCACGTAGCAAGGTTTTCCAGAAATCGAGATTCGTCGTATGGTATAGTAGCCTGGGGTAGGTTGAAAATTCCAAAAAAAAAAAAAAAAGACCAATGCAAAAAAAGAGAAAGAAAAAAAAGGTAAAAAGTGTAAGGAAAAAGGGAAAAGGGATGTAAAAAGACGAAGATGGTGAAACGGCTCCCTCGAGGTTGCCCCAATCAACCAGCTAGTCTCACCCCCTCTTTATCCCCCTCTCTTTCTTTCTCTCACGTATCTATGACGTAAGAGAGAGGAGAGAAAGTGAGATTCGTATCTCCCCAGCCTCTCTACGTATCCTATACCTTATATAGGTACGTATAAATACGTAAATTCTCGTTCTCATGCGTGCGAAGGGGATGAAAGTAGGGGATCAAGTTCCTCGAGATAGAGAGAAGAAGAAAAAAATCCGAAAATCCAAAACAGTGAAGGAAAAATTTTCCGCGGTACTTTTGATAACGTCTCGTGGTACCAGTCAGTCAATAATCGTATAATTTGTCGAATCTTTCAAACGAAACTGAAACATTGAATACATTGTATTGAAAGAACAAAAATAAAATAAAATAAAATAGCAAAAAAAATAAATGAATAAAGCTTGTAAATTAGAAATTGAAAGAGGGCGAGAATTGGGGGCCAATAATAAAGTATTTACGTGCCCACGTATGGCGGTAGAGTAGTTTCAGTTTCCGGTTGATCTGTGGCTCCCTTGCCGTGAGAATCGATGCCGTTGGGTGGCCAATAACCATACATCGCCTGGCTATCACTCCCTAGGGTATTGCGCCCGGCGTACCTACCTACCTTATTACGAATAGCCGGAAGAGCCTTTTCACGGTGAAAAATTTAAAGAAGTGAAAAAAGAAAAAAAAAGAAAACAGGAAAATGAAAAGGAAGAAAATTATTACCCAATCAGAACGGGTAGAACTTTTTCCATTTTTTACTTTTCCAAGCTTTACTTATACTCCCCAGAATATCGGGAAAAACAAATTTGATAACGATTTGAGGAAAAAGAAAAGAAAAATCAACCCTCACAGTAATAAATTGTTAATTTTATTTTTTATTCTTTCAATTTTTCATGAACACATTCGCAGATTCATAAAAATCTGTTATCAATCGATAAAAAGAATCCTAATTTCGATCTAATGAACGAACAAATTTATGAAAATAAACAAAAAACGAAATTTTTGTTTTGACTATTGGGCTAAGTTTTGTTGGTTTCGTTTGCTTACTTGCTTGCGTGCCGGTCAACAATTTGGCCAAAATAGGTATATCTATCTGCTGACCTCGGTTTCACTACTATATCTACAGCTATACCTCTACCACCTACCAACCCATACCGTACTTCTCGATTCAATTAACTTGCACGCAGCTGCCGGTGGTTTCTGCACGCACAACAACATCTCATCCCTTTCTCTCCGTCTCTTTTTCTTTCACACACACACACACACATATGTTCGAATATAGTTCGGTTAATAGGACAATAATATGGCCAAAGACATCCCCCACTATTTTCTACCCCGAAGAAAACATAAAAAAATGTTCATCATCATTTTCGAATCGATAAATGAATTTGCCCACATTGAGAAAAAGATGCAGGATTATGGCAAAACCGTATTAAATTCGAACTACTTGAGAGTAAGGAGAAAAAAGAAGAGCAAAAATAAAAAATAGAACTTTTTCTGCTTTTTCATGAACCCCTTCGAGGGTCTCGCATGTACAGAAAGGGTTGAAGCGATTATAAAGCGAGCGTGCGTTTTAGATTCCATTGTTTGCTGCCCCCGAGGCGACTCACTTCCGGTTGGCAATATTATTTCGCGAGGGTAGTTCGCCGTTCTTGTTCTACTCAGCTCTCTGCATGTGCCTTGGCCGGTGATTGAGTGCAAAAATTTAAGCGAGGGGGAACCAAACGAAACGAAACGATATGCAATGCAATGCAACGCAACGCGACGTTATGTGATGCGTAATTCTCTTGCCTGCTCGCTTGCCCATGGTTTAAACCAGCCGATAGTAGCAGCAGGTGGTCCTGCGCACCTGGATATTAAAATTGAAACGAGAATTCAGAACCGAGAACCAAGAATCGAGAATCGAGAATCGAAAAGAGAAGAACTTCTACACCTATTCGCGTTTTACCAACGGGGCTGGTGGTTAAAGCCAGCCGAAAGTAGAACAAGGCAACAGCTGGTCGGCCAAACCCACCATGGCATTAACACCAGGTGATATTATTAGGCCGACAGATGATCGCCGGAATTAACTCGATTGGCGATATCCTAAGCCATGCGAAAATAACGAAACCATGTAATCGCCGGATGTACGATCGGCCATGTGTGTGCGCATAAGAATCAAAAGCACAATGTGCATTCTGTTGCCAGAATATTCGAACATACGTTTGAATTTATGGATATTTTTTGAAACCATCTGAATTAATATCGGAAATTCCAATAAATCGATCGGAATACAAATTCTTTCATTTTGAACATCAGGGAAAAATCGTGAATCTCAAATATTGAGATTTTGTGGAACATTTCCTCAGATAATTTGGCCATCCATATTTTTTGGACACAATCTCATGAAATTGTTGACTTTATTTCATGATCAATTGTTATTATGCCAGCTCGTTAATTTCGTTGAACTATTAAAGCTGCACGGAATATAAATTGAACAGTTTTTAATAAATGTGCAACCCTCGAGAGAGAGAGAGAGAAAGGGAAACAGAGATAGAATGGCGTTGGTAATGATGGCCGGTTTTCGTGATTGAAATTAATTTACTTCTGGATGTATATAGGGGGTTTTGGTTAGTTCGTTTCGATTTAGTAATTTGTGAATAATTTATTCACCAATTTAATACGTAATTTGTACAGTTCATTATTTCGAGTACGTGACGTCGAGGAATTAGCAGAAATTTCGAGAGATTTGGTCAATATTCAATTCCGACGATTATTGTGCTGGTGATTACCGTTTTATTGCCACACGTGTAATTACACGGAGAGAATTTTTCTGGGAGAGATTCCCATACTTGTTGGTGACTCAGATTTATATACTAGACATTGCACGAAATTTGATACAAAGTATAGACATAACATTAAATATATTACTGTTTTCAATGCTCGGTGAGACCTTTTTCTATACTTTGTATCAAATTTCGTACAATGTCTAGTATATACCTGAGTTACCAGCAAGTATGGGAATATCTCCGTGTAGCACTACCAATCGAGATACGGGCCAAACTTGTCCCACCTTTTTTTATAGAGAATTTAATCTTTTTCAATTTTGATATTCACCTTCGTCTTGATATCATCAACGGTTTTCGAGATATCATCGAAAAACTCGTAACAGCTCGCTCACTTCTGCCATATTTCCGGACTATTGTAACTCCGGGGTAAAAATCTGAAACCTAAAGTCCCGAGTTTTCCAGACAGTATCTAATGCCGAACTTTTCTTCAAAGTAGCTGCACTACATCCGCCCTAACAAGAAATAACACTCTTTGATGCCTGAGCAGACGAAGGACTTGAATCCAGCTAGTCAGAGCGCCAAAAAAAAAAGAAAAAAAAAATGCCTCCTGCTTTTTCACGCTTATAAGTACGAAGGCTTTTTCCCTTTGACTTTCCTCCCTTCCTCCCTGCAAATATATATATATATATTTTTTTTTATTTCTAGCTACTTCCCTCGCCGCGTTAAAATTCTGTTATTCTCTCCTTGGAAAATCTGGTGTAATAATTTCCTCCTTTCTCATTTCCCTAGTATTGTTTTTTTTTTTTTTTTGCCAGTGCTGGTTAAAATTTTCCACTGCACTGCTAAACTAAGAGCAATGAATTCGATTAAACAATCGTGTATCCAAGGGCGGTACTTGCCGGAATAAGCGAAATCACCTTTGGTCACGCAACCGTCTATTCAAACTGGTGTAAAACCATAAAATCTCAATTCTGAACCAGGAATACAACCCTGAGGGTATTTTTTTTCTTCTCCGGATCAATGAATAATCTCTCATGATAATTAATAAACTCTTCGGTCCAGCAGATGTCAAAAATTTGTTTATTTCTTATGAAAAAAAAACTATATTCAGTCCCATGAGAAATTCAGTTTTGTTGAAAAAAAAAATAAAAAGCCTCGAGTTTCTGGTGTTGAAAACGACGTTGAATGATGATAAGGACATCTCATTAGACTATTTATCACAGGTTGTATGAAATTCATTTGGGTCTTGATGTTTGCTGGTTTGTTTAATTGTCTGCCGAGTAAGTTGAGTCGGATGAAAGGCTGCTGAGAGATATAAAGAGAGAGAGAGTGAGAGAGAGAATGATTCGAGACTCGAATTCTGGGGCAAATTATCGTGTATTCTGGGTAGTGGGTTCAGAATGTAGAGGGTCCAGGATGATGAGAGGAGACGAAAGAAGAGAGGGACCAGCCAGCCAGCCATCCAGCCAGCGACCCTTAACTTGAGAGGCAGGACTCGGTCTGTACGTTGCACTAGAGTGTAGGGCTCTTCACCCCCGAGAGTCGAAGGGGTGTTCATTAAACGATAACTGAGTTTTGCTCCAAATAATTTTTTTCTCTCTTCACCTTATACCCTAATCCTCAGGCCTAATTTGAACCGATTCAATGAAAAAAAAAAAAAAAATCATATTATCGGGTTAAAGTGCGGAAGGACGCGATAAAAAAAAGCCTCAAGCCAATTCTGCAGGGTTAAGAGATTTTATGAACCTCGTAAATACCCCGGGCTACTTTTCTCTTTCCATAAGACACGGTCTTGAGATCTCAGAAATTGACAAACAAGATTTAAAGAAAAACGGTATTGCCGACCACTTGGAATTTAGGGGTTGAAAAATTCTGTAAAAATTTCTTAACCGTTGGCTTCGTTGGTGACAAGATTTCCTCCAAAGCTCATCGAGTTAGAAATTATATTCCGCGGTCATCACAGTGAGAAGTCTTCGTCTTTACAGAACTTGTGAGACTATGGGTATTTCATACCCATGAGTGTCCAAACCAGGGGATTTCTTCTTCCTTTGTTCTTCGAAGCTTGGTGAGCTCCGCATAGATGAAGTCCGAGTAGTACGTGTAACAAAGAAGAGGGATGGGGGTGGGGAACGGGGGTTTGGTTCAATTACCGCAGTGAACGACGCGATAATTGGAACCAAGATTGATCACCTAGTTGGGTTCGTGGGCGAGCTGGTATTCTTTGTGTTTGAATCACCGAGAGAAACGTTTCGCCAAATAGAGAAAGAGGGAATAAGAAAGATCGCGGAAGGAGCGTTTCGGTTCCGAGATGAACACATAGACACACATTACAACTGCTGATGATTATGGTCTGCTCAAAAAGCAACTATCCACGATTCATGGAGTGGGGAAAAAAAAAATATTGTCCCTGTCTTACCGAAACGACTGGTTCCTCTTAGTCCTGAATTTAGAAAACGAACATGAGCGAAATGAAGAAAAACAAGGGATCAGGGATTCTTCATTCTTCTAGACTGGGAAAGCCTAGGTGAATGGTGATGCCTGCGCCCTTTCTGCATCGCCACAATTTCCACTACGAAATCGATATGCAAATCTCTGCGCAAATCCTAGTAATCTTGAACGTAACCCCTTACGTCCTTGGGTACCCTGGGTACCCAGAGATCCTGCTACCAGATATTCAGGGTTTCCCTAGGGATCCTCGACAACGAGAGAAGTAGAAAAAAAAGAACAAGAAGAGAAGGAGATGACGACGAAGAAGAAGAAGAAGAAAAGTAGCAGCGTTGGGTTATAAAGAGGGGTTACTACTGGAGAATCGTGTATTTAGCCGGATGTTCCTTTGGTACCCAGTTTCCTCTTTTATTATTTCCGAGCTCTAGGGTATCGGAATTTCTCTCTTCTCCTTCTTCTATTCTCTCGTCCCATCTTCATCAAACGTTTTCTAATGAGATTGTTTGTTTTTTGGTTTTCTTTCAGGGTCGATGTAACAGGGAGAAGCCACCCTGCAAGTACTTCCATCCACCACAACACCTAAAAGATCAGCTACTGATAAATGGTCGGAACCATCTTGCCTTGAAGAATGCCCTGATGCAACAGATGGGTTTAACCCCAGGGCAGACCTTAGTTCCAGGCCAGGTGCCCGCTGTGGTATGTCAATAGACTGCATAACTAATAAACTCTCTTTACACCAAAGGAAAAAAGGAAAAAAAAAATTAAAAATTCGAAAAAAAAAAAGAAAGAAAATGAAAAAAATATTATACCGAAGGCTTTAGAGTGATTCCATCACATATCATCCTGTTTTTTTCTTTTTCTTTTTCTCTTTCTTTTTTTCTTTTCTTTTCTTCAACAAGTAGATTATTTATTATTTGATTATTGTTCAATTCTTTGTTTGTTTGTTTTGGTTTTTTTTTTTTTTCTTTTATTCGGTCACTATATATATTATGCAGTATCCACGATGCAGTGAATCCGCTGATCCTCTTCATCTTATCTCTTTCTCTCTCTCTCTCTCTCTTATTCTTGGTCCTTGTGATTCTCATTCTCATTCTGATTCTCATTCTATACGACTGTTTTTTTAATTTTTATTTTTTCTCTTGCACATTGGGTAAACAAACTATACATTTCATAATTCTTCTGATCCTGGATTTCTTACTTGTTCGTCTGTTTTTTTTTTTTTCGCAAATATTTGTTTTGAATACAAATATTTGCACAATTTATTATGCCAAAACGAAACGCGTCGAGGAGGCAATCACTTTCACTGCACCGTACAAGGATATGAGGAAGACAGAGGAAAACAAAAAAAAAAAATGAAAAAAAAATACAAAAAATTACCTATTATGAAATTTTCTTTATTTGAATGAAGGATATTAGCACGCCGCATGTTTCGTCAATGTTGCTCCTGCTCTTTAAGTGTCTAATATATTAATTTAAACATAAATCACAGATTTTTTTAACGTAAGGAACATACCATTTACAAAAAAAAAACAAAAAGAACAAAAAAAAAAAAGAACAAAAACACCCTCAGATACGACGCTGTGAAATGAAAAAAAAAGAGGAGACGTCACCCCCTCCCCCCGCCTCCTCTCTCCCTTTCTCTGTACAAAAACGAGAGAAAAAAGAGAAAAAGAAACTTACAAAAATGAAAAAAAAATATACTTAGACCAATTTTCGTCGAAATACGTTCCCTTCGAAATCGGCCACTTGATTTCAATAAAGACACTTTCTGAGGTTGTTGGATTCTTTTTTTTTTTCTCTTTTTCATTTTTTTTTTCATTTTTTTTCATTTTTTTTTTTTTCTATTAACGCTGATCCATGTCTTGCACCCCGTAGCGGACCGTAGCATAGAACCGACACGACTATATATAGCGGGTCTTGATAATAACCGGGATTATAATAATTTTCCACCCCCACAAAACCCCGCCCCCCCCCATCACCGCAAAAATTCTCACGTTAAGTTCTTTGCCTCGACTTTGTCTGTGAGAACAAAAAAAAGAAAAAAAAAAAAAAATAGAACAGAAAAAAGAGAAAAAAAAACTCACGAAGATAAAAATTAGAAAAAAAAAGAACTGAAATGAATAAAAATGAAAACACAATGATTAGTTGTGATGATTGATCATTGTTAATTATTGTTATACTATCGTACTACACACGTACGTCCGCCTGTCTGTCTGTCCCCTATGTTGTCGCTGTGGCGCTCGAAAATGTGGTTGTTGGTGTGTTCTCCAATGACGTAATTGGTGAACAGGAGGTGCCACCTCCTTCGTCACACCATCATCATCTCCAACAGCAAATCCAGCAACAGCTCCTCGCTACCCACGCCTTTATGGTAACTCCTGGTTTTGGTTGGCTTTCACTAAACGAAAGAAAAAAAAAAAAAAAAAATGAAAAAAAAAAACCAAAAAAAGAAAAAAAAAACGAAAAAAAAAAACCGACTTTTTTTTTAATTTGATTTTTTTTTTCTTTTTCTGTTTTTTTTTTTTCTCTCTCTCTATACTTTAGTTACGATTTAACGTAGGCTATATACAGTTTGGGCAAATAATACACGATGAGGTAAATGGACGAGGGGTGTAGTCGCGAAATGAAAATTTTGTAAAGAAAACAACAAAATTAAGACAGAAAAAGAAATTTTACTTTTCAAATCATCGTCCGTTTACTTCGGCTCGCTGTTCTAGTCCTACGTGAGGTCCTGTTTATACTAACATACATATAGGTTGGAGTGGTCCAAAAATAATTAGTATTTTTGAAATTTTTCACAATTTTCTTTTGATTTTTTCTCCTATATTTGTCCGTTCGGGAATTTTTCTCGAGAAAAGAAACAAAAATTAGCAACAAAGTAATGTAATATACAAATATTGAAAAATATTCATGACGAATTCAACGTTTAGTTGCCAACTATTCGGTGATAGGAGTTTGACAAAAATAATATAAAAAATTCTAACGTACGAGGGACTTTTTGGACCACCCTAATATAGGTATATAGTGTATTTTATATCTGATCTCTTCACCCTGCAAGCAATATACTGTAGCTGTATGTAGAATACAGTATTTTTAGTAATCTTTATTTTTTATTTTTTTTTTTGTTATTTTATTATTTGTATTTTATTTTTTTTTCGTTTCTAATTTTTAGTACTTTTGACTATATATCTTTGAGTAAAGTGCAGCAAGCATCGTAGTACTATATAATCAGTTATAAATAGAAAAGATAGTGCATGCCAGATTGTGGGCCGATTTGTTTGATTTTTTAACACGGTTTCGAAGAAAAAAAAGAACTATTGATTATACCGATTAGTCACTATTTCATATCTATATACATACAGGGTGATTTCTCTCTGCGGTCCGGAAAGGGTGTGGCTTGAATCGGCTGAGACTTCGCCTCCCCTTCTATTCATACTTGTAATTTACAAAATATCAATTCTCACTTATAGTAAGCTACTATTCATTTGGCTCTTTCCGTGTTATCTACATAGTAGACGAGAAGATAACAAGTATGAATAGGAGGATGCGGAGTCTCGGACGATTTGAGCCACACCCTCTTCGAACCCCGGAGAAAACTCATCCTGTATATGTATTTTTTTTTTTTCTACTTTCGAGTTTTTTCACTGCACTTTCAGCCTGCATCAAAGTGCAGTTTAGACGTTTCATCAGCTAATATTATATTATCGCACTATTTAAGCTGAAGATGCATGCGTGAATGTTAAATGCTCTGGTATATATAATAGTTGTAAAGCTTGTGAAATTTTGTTATATCAAAATACGGTTATTATATACCATGGGTGAATAATAATCGAGCGATATTTACACAACGAAACTATCGAAGGTCTGATCCGATCCCAGAAGTGGATAGTATACATAATACTACAGTCCGACACTTTATAGGCTGAAATTAACTAAAATTAGTCGACGAAGATTCTGATCGAACTAAGTACAGGCTTCAGATAATGTCTTATCATTTATTTAATTTACTTCGATAACTTCGTTGTTGAAACTTGACATCGTTTGAGCCGATCCCAACACATATCAAAACGATTAGTTGCTCGATTCAACTAAAGTTAGGCAAAAAGAAAAAAAAAGACATAGTTGATTTCACTGATTATTCCATTTTCAAAAGAAATAGTTGACTGAATTAACAAGTGACCAATAATTCAATGAAATAGTACATTTAAGGCCCATCCGTAGTTGCCCAACTCTTTTTGATACAATGTTGCGAAAAACATTACATTACATTATAATCGAAATGTGTCACATTGTATCAAAAGGAGGTGGGCGACTAGAGATGGGCCTTAACTATACGCATTTCTCAAGTTCATGGAGAAATAGTTGAATCGTATCTCTGTCGAACAACTAAACAATTAATATTGAGAAATAGTTGAATCTTTTCTGACTCGTTTGACTTTTTCCAACATTCATATAGTTTGGAAAAATGTTTGATGTGGTATTGAATTTTATGCCAATCGAAATGGGCCTCAGATTATCATAGTTTGCAACTATTACAGGTACACGACTATACTATAGGTGCGAAAAATTCAAACTACGTCGTTTAGTTGTGTCGGAATCGGCTCGGCTTTGTCATTTTCAGTAAAAAATAAAAATACAAAATACAAAACCGCGACTAGCTTTTTTTCCTTCCTTATTCTCATGATGAGAATAATAGTGCCTCTCGTGTTGAGTTGCGCTTGAAGTATACAAATAAATAAATATATATTATATATTTATATATCTACTTCCGCTTCCGGGATCCCACCTTAAAAGCCGCTTGTTGGTCACATCGCGAAATACCATAAACTAACAAAACAAAAGCCTCAAACTAACATATAATATCTTACTATTTATTACTATTATTATACATGGTGTCCGACAACTGAATACAAAAATTGAAGAAGGTAATAGAGGGGGTCAAGCTGAGTGAATTGACCTATACGAACATGTACCTCGCGACCCATGCTTCGGAGACCATATGTTCTGCAGGTTAATTTACTCAGCTTGACCCACTCCATTACCCTCTTCAATTTTTGCATATAGTTCTGGGACACCCTGTATATTTATATATACTATTATTGATATCGTTGTAAGCTGCATTACAAAATTAAAAAAAAAACTGCATTTCATTACTAAATAGATTAAATCACATGTTCAACCCTCGAACACCACACTGGGTTACCGTAACCCAGTCCTTTATTCAACCTTCAAAATTTGAAAACATTCTCTGCAACTCTTATTCATATATCTTGGAAGCTAGAAAAGCCATTGCTTTTTTCTGCAAAAAAATTCATCCCTGATTCTTTGACGCTTCGATTGAAAAAAAAAAACATCCAAATCGGTGTAGTGGATGCCGATATATTTGCAAGACAAAACGCTGGGTTACGCAAACCCAGTGTGGTAGTTACAGTTGGCTTCGGAAGTGTGGTGTTTGAGGGTTAAGCTGCAGTAACTCGATATACTATACCTACTATACCATAGTTGATTTTTTTTTTTTTCAAAATTTTTCGATTATAATTTAATTTTAATTTTTTCTTCTTTAAAATTTTGTACATAGGGCCCATAAAAATAAACTATAAAATATCTATGATATCTATATGTAAAAGTTGTTAACTAACGTTCGATGGAACTTTTCTTTTACCGTATTTTTCACAGGCGACGAATCCCTACCTGACCGGCATGCCGCAGGTCGGTAGCACATACAGCCCGTATTTCGCGCCTGGCCCAATAATGCCGGCAATAATGGGGCCCGCAGACCCAACGGGAGTTGGGAGTCCGTTAGGAGTAGTACCACAGACGGTTGCGGTACAACAGAAAATGCCACGCAGCGATCGACTCGAGGTATGTCTACCACCAAACTACCTTCAACACGGGGCCCAACACGGGGCCGGGGCCCAATGCCCAATGAACGGTGGCGCCGCCGTTTACCAAGTGCCCACTGGTCCCCCCAACCAGGTCTCGCCCGTATCCACGATGCAATCCGCGGTCAATCAGTCCCCATCCTCAACGACAATAACAACCTCAGTATGCACGCCAATTCACAATCCCCACCACCACCACCACCATCATCACCACCCCCTCCACAATCTCGTCTACGTCCACGCGTACTACTAAATATTTAAATAAATGAAAATAAAAGCAAAAACGAATAAAGCATAAAGAAAAAGAAAAAAAAACAAAAAAATTACAAAAAAAAAAACAAAAATATTTGAACAACAAAATAATTAACATATTAAATATATATACATATATATATATATGTATGTACATACATTACCTTCGTGTGTATGTATATAAATATATATATACTATATACTATATATACTTACTACCAACGATAACCCAAACTACTAAATACTAATACTAATAATAATTATAATGATAATGATAATGATAATATAAATGAATATAAATATACAACAATTCTTTGAATAATAATAATAATAATAATAATAATAATAATAATAATAATAATAATAATAATAATATGCGATGTATTCAAAATTCATCATTTCGTCGCGCACGCGTTATATATATCTCTCTCGTTAGCATCAATATATATACACTGTGTGTTAATGTACAGGGTGAGTTACGAAAATGAGGCGTGGTTTCTTAGGCAAACTCCGCCCACTTGTCGATAGACACGCCTCTGGAAGAGTGATCCATTCGAAAAAACAAATGAATAAACAACGAATAAAAGTAAATTTATTTTATAACTGGTTAGTGATAGTCGGTTAATCGCGGTATCTGTGATTCGAGATAGTCGAATGTCCGTTAATCATCGAACATAACCTTAATTATTTCGACATTCGAGTTTTCGGGCCACGCCTGTATTAGCACCTAGTCGTTACACGCCCTGTACATATGATATCGAACGAACGAACGAACAAACGAAAAAGTATAATACTCAGACACGCGGCGTTGGTGGACGAAATATAACCAACTACTACTATTTACTACCTATCACATATTTCTATGTATATACGACTATATACAGAGCGAGTAGTGGCGTGTGGCCTGAAACCGAGTAAAAAAAAGTGTCGACAGATACGTGTAAAACAGTTTAAAAGTGAAAATAATACGTTTTTAACAAATTTTCCAACGCCTCCAAACATTTCATTGGTTTGTCGTTTGAAGTGGGCGTTGTTTAGCTACACTCAGTTTCGCCACATTTCGCCACTCGCGCTGTTAACACTGTATTATTACCTATAGTATATGATATTACAGATTAATTAAATACTTATTATTATTACTATTAGTTTCTTCAATTATAGTTTAACTATTAGGAAAAAAAAAAATAAAAAGAAAAAAAAATATATATATATATCTAAGGAGAGGGAAAAGGAAGCCGGACCCACCCTCATATTCAATTTTCAATTAACCTTAATACGCGTTACGCACGAGAAATTGATAACTTTATATTTGTTAAAAAGTTTTTCACTAAAATTACAAAATCTTGTTTATAGTATTTTTTTGTTTTTGTTTTTCTTGTATCTTGTGCAACTATAATTCATATTTATTTATTTATTTGTTTCTATTGTGATTTCTTTTTTTTTTTTTATTCTTTGATAGTATTGTGAATCGATTATAATGAGTCAAAAAAAAAAAGGGGGGGGCGGGGGGGAAACTCGAAAATGCTGCGGACAGATCGAATCGTGTATTACTTTTATTACTATTATTGTTATTACTATGTTATCTCATTCCAGAAACAATTAGTGTTTCTTTTTGTTTTTTTTTTTTTGTATCATTATTATTTCGAGTTCTTTTCGTTCGTTTGAACGAACGAAAGTTTGATATTTTTGTCTAAAAATAAATGAAAAAAATAAAGTTGATGGTTGTGTTCGATTGTAGAAGTAGATTTTTTTGTTTTTCCGTTGATTTTTGTTCGAAAAAGTAAAAAAGAAAAGAGAGAGAAAAAAAAAAAGATGAAAAAATTGAAAACGAAATGTGAAAAGAAGAAAAAAAAAAAGAAAAAGATAAAAGAATAAAAAAATGAATAAAAAAAAAACAAAACAAAACAAAAAAAGAAATAAAAGTTAAGTGAATCTGTCCTCAGTAAGCGGTATACATATAATTTTATAATATTTTGATGAGAAATATGATATTAAATTGCAAATGATAATAATTGATAATATCTATACATATACATATAATAGTATATATAGTTTTTTGAGAAAAGCAGCGAGGTGACGCATAAGAAGAAGAAGGGGACGAAGAAATAATTGAAAAAAATTTATGATTATAATATAAGAGATAAATAAATAAGGTGGGAGGGGGGAAGTCGACGAACAAAATTTAACGAAATAGAGAGTAACTATAGGTGTGTACCTACTCGAAAAAAAAAAAAGAAAACATTATAATATACTAGGCCTGGAGCGCGCACGTACATACATACATATACATACATAGATAAATGTAGAGAAAAAGGCAAAAATAAATTAAAAATCGAACAAAGAAAAAATAAAAAAAAATAAAACACAAAATCCTCAGCGACTTTTTCATATTATTAATACGGGTCGATGAATAACATTATTGAAATGAAAATTATAATATGATATATACATATATATATATATACAGGGTGAATATTCTCCGGGGTCTGATCAGGGAGGAGCTTCGACGTGCTGAAGCTCCACCCAGATTAGACCCAGGAGAATATTCACCCTGTATATAGATAAACGAGAGAAAAGAAATGTAAAATACAACAAAGAAAAAATATCAATCGACTATTATTATTATTATCGAGAGATTCTCGTTTATACAATATATATGATGTCTGGTCCAAAATTGTAATTTCTTTTTTTCTTTTTTTTTTTTCTATTTCCTTTACATTATACCAAATTAGATATCGCTAAATATGTATCGATTTGATTAGGGAGAAAACGATCGAGTGCAGCTAATTGAGAAGATGGTAGAAAACAAAAAAAAAAAAATCAATTCGAAATAAAAACAGACGTAGCCTATATAGATATAATAAATCTATAAGAAACTTATTTGATGAATAATAATATGAATGAATAATATATAAATAAATAAATAAATGATGATTTAATAAATTATAAGGGTAAAAAGCATTCCCTTATACATACACATACACACATTATACATATATATGTTATATATATGTATAATATATACATAATATATATATATTTAGATATTTAGAAATATAAATCCAGGTGCAGGATTGTGTATAGGATTATTTTCTAGTTCGATACTACTACGTCTGAGAGCGCGGTAAGCGCGCACCGACCCACCCCATTTATAGTTATGTATAAATAAGTACATAATATATGCATACATACACAACCAGTTACTTGGATGGAGCATAATTATAATAGTGGTTAACGTTAAAAAGGGATCGAGGGCGAATTTTACGAATGAGTATATATTATATATACGCACATATATACACCTATATACATATATTTTTTTTACACATTTTCATTTTTTATTATTACCTTAGTATCACGATAAATGCGTTTCGTGCTGCGCTGCTGCGGTTTCACTGCGGTCTTTGTTCCTTATCTTAATTTTTTTGAATACAATGTATTACATTAATAATAATATTATTCTTATTATTATTATTATTATCATTATTAATCGAGAATTTATCAGATACCGTACGAAACAAAATCTACTATACTACAATGTATACTATTGCGAGATTTGAGTTTCTTCCTTCTTCCTTCTTTCCGATTGAGCATGTGGACCGTTTGATAATTACCGAGCTAAGTCAATGACTGAACCAATCACTGTTTTTTTTTTCCGTGCCTTTTTTTCAAACTATCATTGTGCGGAAGTTGTAGCCGTAGTCAATACGAATCCAACGATACCCAACAACTTATGATTCCGATCATTCGATTGCGAGGTACAACGTGTTGAACCTGCAAGAGCGACGACCGGCGCACACTGCAATCAGAGCGCTGCACCGGAGTGGAGTACTCGATCGCTCTCCCGCGCGCGTGCTCTACAACCGTTGAACTTCAAGACGCAATATCTTGATACTCAGTTATCGAAATGATACTTTGTTTGGTATCGTTGGACTCGGCTCGTCGCCTGCTCAACGAATTTGTCAAGCTATCAAAAAATGGAATTTTAGGAATCGAGTAACTGGATTAAATTCAAAGTAATTCGAGGGTTCATCAAATCAATAGCTTAACAAATGGTGTCCTCGTTATAGATAGTTTATTATTGTCATCATTATTATTATTATTATCATTGAATTGTGTAAATAGCAGTGAAGAAAATGATTTCATTTTCATTTAATCGTATCGCCTCTTTCCCGTAAAGCCGCTCCTATACATATATACATAAAGTAATAAAATTTTAAATGATTCCCGAAAACCACTTCTTTGATAAAACGATGTACTACATATTATAAGGAAAGGAAGGTGGTCGAATAAAAACTGAAAAGCGAATGGAGAAACAGTAAGAAAGAAAACCATGAAAATTCGATTATAATACATAAAGCGGGTACCGTATCTATATACAAAAAAAAAATTCAAATCAAACTTATAAATAGCATATAGTTATAATTCGTCGTTGATGAATGAAGGAGGGAAGTGAGTAAGTAAGGAATTCATTAAAAAAAAATTAAAAAAGCGAGGAAAAAAAAGAAAATAAATTGTTGATTGTTGTATTTTTTTATATTCCTTTGTCGTACCCCTATATATATATACATATTATATATATATAGACGCATACATACCTACACACGTAATATTTATCCATTAGATGTCTGTATTATTATTATTATTGTTATTATTATTACTATTATTATCATTATCGTAAAAAATATGAAAATGAAAAAAAAAAAAATATTAAAATACTATGTGATACATTGAAACATGAATCAGTTATGATCATCATTCGATGATTTGAAAAATAAAGATCTCTATTTATACACACCAACCTTTAATAAGGTATTTGATCAATTGGCCAATTGATTCATTAATCTATCGATCATTTACACAATATTAATAATAATGATGATAATTGATAATGATATAATTAATAATTCTCTATATATATATATATCATATTAGCTACTTTGTGCGTACAACCAGTTTGGGAATGATAATAATAATAATAATAATAATAATATTAATATTAATAATATTAATAATTTTAACAATAGAGGAAAAAGAAAAAGAAAAACAAGAAGATGATGGAAAAGAATAAGTACGACGACGATGATGATTATAATAATAATAAGAAGAATAATAATAATAATGATATTAACAACAAAAAAAAAAAAAAGAACAATACTGAATAAAATAATAATAATAATAATAATAATAGTAATAATAATAAAAATAATAATAACGATGAAAAATAATAACAATAACAACAATAATAATAATAATAATAATAATAATAATTGTGATGATGAAATAATGATGATGATGATGATGATGATGATGATGATGATGATGATGATGTATGCGACGACTCACGCTAAGTCCGGGTCTCGTGAATTACCTTTTGATGATTTGATTCAAATAAAACGAATATAATTGAAACTAAAACCACGCGTAGACTGTTTATTGTGCAACTCATTATTTTTATATACATACATATGTATATATGTATATATACAGGGTGAATCTACCCTAGTATTGCATGAGGGAGGGGGTTATCATCGCAAATGCTCCGCTCCTTTCTATTTATACTTATTATCGTATCGAGAAACCCCCAATTTCATTTTCACGCATTGTAAAAACTAATGATTTTAATAAGTATGAATAGAAAGGGACGGAGCGTTTGTAACGATAAGCTCCACCCTCATGCGCTACCAGAGGAGATTCACCCTGTATATATACAAATTATATATACATAAAATATAAAGTTATATAGAATTTCAGTTGATTTGAATTTTTTTTTTTTCTTGTTCCATTTTTTTATTCATTTTTTTTTTCTCTCTTTCTTTCTTTTTCTATATAATGTATATTTTCTCTCTCTCTCTCTTCTCATCTTATTAATCGTTTTTCAATAATCATATATATACGTATACATATATACATATATAATTGATATGTATCTACGTATAGGAAAAATTATCTTCGTTTGGTTGGTATATTATTTGCAAAAAGAAAAGAAATGAAATAGAAAAAAAAAAAAAAAACGAATTATCTCATTATTCTCACTATATTATGAAATATAATTAGGGGGTTCAGAGTGCGCGCTAATGTGTCCCAGTGTATTTTTCAAAATCTTTATGAAAAAAGTAAATCTAAAATAAAACTAAAGAAAACCAAAAATCTACACATAAATTCATTCGAAAGGAAGGGGAAAGTTCTTCTTTTTTTTTGGTTTTTTATAAAAAAAAACAATCATCGTAACACCGGTGTCATCGCCAACCCTTAATAACAATATTGATAAATTCGTACCAACCATATCAAAGAATTATATAATAATTGCCTGTTGCCTGTTGCCACCGTTTAATAATTAATAGTTTTTTAAAATGTGACTTCTATTCATTTTATTTTTTTACTTTTTATATTGAAAAAACAATAACGAATACAAGAACAACAACAAAAAATCTGAATTGCGATTTGATTGGATCCCCAATTCTTGTAGAAAAAAAAAAACAAAAGCAAATAGCAATGAAAATGAAATGATTTTGCTATGAGGAGTGATTTTTAAGTTTTTCAAATTCATCTCCCCATCCCCCCACCCCCGTATGTTTGCGATTTTTAATTTTTCAATTCGTCATTAGTTGATTATAATTGGGGCGGATCCAATCAAGTTGCAATTCTAATAATAAAATACAAAAAAAGATATCCCACTTAAATTTATACAGCGAATAGTTTTTTTTTTTTTTTCTTCTTCTTCTTATTCTTGTTATTATTATTATTGTAGTGTTATGCGTAATCAGTAGCTATACGATGATGCGTGAATAATTAATTGATTGCGAAAAAAGTGAGCAAAAAAAAAAATAGATCATTTAATTGCCTACATATATGCGTGGCTGCGAGTTAGAGGTTTCAATTTCAGAGGATGATGTGGAGGGAGTCTAGCTTGTTACAATGTCGTTTGAAATATTATTCTCCGATGCGGCGTCTGTGAGAAAAGGACGATTTAATAACTCGTTGTAGCACAATGTAGCAAAAGCGTGTCTACTACTTGAGCGATCCTGCGCGCCTAAAACCTGACGATATAATACCGTTCTGAGAACGTAAGAGCGCTCCGTCATTACTACTCGATAGCCAACGCAGTAAAGTCTACTCTGCTGGTCGCGTTATCCCCACCAGCCCCATGTTATCCAGCATACGGCAGTACGGAAGAGGCAGCGCAGTGCCTTATACTGGATAACATGGTGGGGATAACGCGACCAGCAGAGTAGATTCTACTGCGTTGGCTATCGAGTAGTAATAACGGAGCGCTCTAACGTTCTCACAACGGAATTATATTCTCAGTGTACTGTTCCCGTTCATCGTAGGCCGCCTAGGTCCAGGCGCTAGCGCGACTATTGTAGATAAACTATATCTGAAAAACGTCACAATGAAGACTATTAATTCTAATACGATAGAATACGAAGCTATAAGCACCCCAAATCATCCCCTGAAATTGAAGCACACAATTTCCGGCCACCCTGTTGTATATATTACTTGAATATACTACTTACTACTATACATGTTTCGCTAGACAGCGTGTATATACGTATATATACATATATATAACAAAAATTTTATTTTTTTTATTTCATTTTATTTTTTTTTGGTTCGTTGTTTAATGCGTTGTAATTATTTAATCAATTACCAATTTCTATTATATTCTTCTCTATATTTACATTCTATTCTCTTCTATTCTCTTCTTGTAGTACATACAGTGTGTTTTTGTTTTCTTGTTGTTTTTTTTTTTTTTTTCTTACATAACATTTCACGTATTAATTATATTGTATTGATTTTTTTTCTCCTTCCCTCCCCCCTTCTGGCGCCTATATCCATCCGCAAGGAAAAAAAACCATTCTTTTCCCTAAATTTCCATGTATAATTAATATATATATATATGTATATATGTATATATATACATTCGTTTATTAATTACTGCTGATGATATGCTGCTGCTGTTGCTGCCGCTGCTGCTGCTGAAATGCTGAAATGCTGAAATGCTTAATATTATGCGTTAAAGAAAGAAACAAAAAAAAAAGAAAAAAAATTTAAGAAAAATGAATCAGTAATTTTCATTTGCTTTTCCATAGAATAATTAATGCAACTGCATTGAATATTGTATGATTATCCAAATAGATTGTTTATTCATTTAATTTTGCCTGATTTTTAACTTTTCTTATGTAATGTTTTTCACTTTCTTTATTTTCCACTAGTTTTTTTGTTTTTTGTTCTCTTTCTTTTTGGTTTTTTTTTTTCAAGCTTCATCTCTCATTACTACACATTATTCCTGCAATCAGAAACAAACAAAAATCCCTGAAACACCACACTGGGTTTCGGTAACCCAGTCCTTTATCCAAACTTAAAAATTTGAAAACATTCTCTGCAACTTTTATTCATATATCTTGGAAGCTAGAAAAGCCATTGCTTTTTTCTGCAAAAAAATTTATCCCTGATTCTTTGACGCTTTGATTGAAAAAAAAACCATCGAAATCGGTGTATTGGATGCCGAGATATTCGCAAGACAAAACGCTTGGTTACGCTAACCCAGTGTGATAGTTACGGTTGGCTCTGGAAGTATGGTGTTTCAGGGTTATATATATATTCCCTTGATTATTATGTATAATCGTATTTATATACTATATATACCATATTATTCACCGCTCCCAAATCTTAATATTTTATTTACTAAAAATTTATTTATTTCGTATTGATTTTCGTATTGATAATTAATTAATCAATTAATTATTTAATCGTTGTATTGAAAAAGTGTTTCAATGTTTATTTTGCAGCTAGGAGGAGGGTGCTTGTATACGCAAAAAGCATGAAACTTACAATTTGCATTGAAATTTGAAAAAAAAGCAGCAAATATTAGAGTAAAAAAAACAAAAACAAAAAAAACACTATTCTGTGTATATGTTGGATTTTTTATTCTTTATTTTTTGGTTTATTTCCATTTTCTTATACGTATTATTTTCATACTTTCAGTGTTTCATATACTTTCTTTATGTATCTAGAATACATTGACTCTCTTCTTATTATTCTTATTATTATTATTATTCACCGTTAATTGATGAACTAATACATAGGTATACGTATATTATATATTTATATATATGGTATAAATATATAATATACTATAGATATATATGTAAACAGTTATTATTGCCTGGATTGATTGAAATTAGATCGATGAACCAATTTGTAGAAAAGTTAAACAATAAAATCGTAGAGAAAGTAAAGAGAGAGAGAACAAAAAAAAAAAAAAAACGATTGTTCCTATTCATCAATTATTGTAAATCAATTATGATAACTAATTGCAAGATTGGTTCGTTGATCTCGTAAATAATGATCGTCAATGTTGTGTGTAGATTTTTTCTGGATTGATCTTTCCTTTCAGCAATTCAAATTGTTAGAAAAAAAAAACAAACAGCAAAAAAAAAAAAAGAAACAAGGTAAAAAAAAAACAGAAAACAGCAAACGAAACGAGAGAAAAGTAGAAAATCGTATAAACAAAAATAAACAATAATAAACAGAAAATTAAAAAAGAAAAGAAAAAACCAATCAAACACTATTGCATTTTGTACATAATAGATATAAATATATACACATACATATTTATGTATATTATTGATAGTAAAGAAGAAAAAAAAAATCTATATACGAAATAGTAGATGTGTACTATAACGTGTATTGGGTACAAAAAACAAAAAAAAAACAGAAAAACGGATTGGGTCTTATAGTTGAAATATTCTAGGTGTAGTGACGAATAGTACGATTAATGGAAATCAATGATAAATAATAGTGGGGAGATAATATAGTGTAGTCGTTTGGGGGAGGGAGGGGTTATACAAAGTAGGAAAGAAAAAGAAAAAGAAAAGTTCACGTAGAATTGTAGGATATTTATTAAATACGAATTGAATGAGATAACAAACAATGAAATACAATGTAATAATATATAATAATCATTATTATTATTAATATTGGTATTATTATTATTATTATTATTATTATCAGAGAGGTAGCCTTGAAACCTAGCATGCGCAAATAATTATCTGTGTATATAATATATACAGGATGATTCAGATTTTCATCGGCAATATTCCGAGGATAGATTTCCTGTGAAAATCTGAGACTAAATTTCCTTTACCGAAAATTCGAGGAACGAATAGTTACCGAATTACGGAAGTATCTTAGTTTACCAATCGCAGAGCTTGCGCAGATCAGACAGCCAGGTTCAGCACCGTGCCCAGAAGATTCGGCATCTGGGGCAGCTTGTACACAGAATCATCAACTTTGCACTAGACAACAAAAATTTGAAACTGATCCTCAAAATGCCGTCTACTTTTGAAACGGTGCCTCGGGCGCTAGCCCCATTTGCCCATACATGAACACGGCCCTGACCAGGTCACCGCGCAGCTTACAATCATGGCCGCGTCACATGTAAGTTCTGTGATTGGTCAACAAAGATCTTTGCTAACTCGTAAACTATTGAGTCCACAAATTTTTCCCAAAGGAAATAAAAGTTTTAGAATTTGACAAGGTATCTATCCTCAAAAATATGAATCACTCAACCTGAATTATCTCGTATATAACTTATTCATATGAAATTTTTTGAATACAAAAACACACACGCACACACATATATGCATATATATTTATATACACACGCACTCATAGATCCAAGCTCTGTCTTCTGTTCTATTCAATTTTATTTTTCTATCTCTATGATTTTTTTTTGCAAAAACCCAGAATAATTTGTTCGATATGGTTTTTTGTGAAAAAAACAAACTGTTCTTCTTCTCGTTCAAATTCTTTTCCCTAGATAGATAATTTACTGTCGATACGATATGAATTTTCTTTTTTTTTTTCGTTTTTCTTTCTTTCTTTCAATTTCGAATTGTTTGTCTGTTTGTTTATTATCTGGCTGTATTTTGTGTCGTTGTGGATTTATCGTGTGTCACTTAACATTTTCTTTGTTTCTTAACAATAATAATAATAATAATGATTACAATTTTTTTTTTCTTCTTCTTTTTCTTTCTGCGAAATTCTCCTTTCTTTTATCCACTAGGAGAACGAAAAAGAAAATAATAATAATTAACAACAGTAATATAACATAAAAAGAAAAAAGAAAAAGAACGATCGTAGTGCTAATTATTTTAAGGGCCTGAGGTCTCGTCTGTCGTCGTTGTCGTCTGTCGTGCAACAACAGATATTATTATTATCATCTATCTTATCTATTTATCTATATTCTGTTCATCTACCTATCTTATCTATTTATCTATCCAAGCGCACAATATTATGTCTCTTACTACTATTAGATAAATATTTATTTATATATACCTACGCGATTCTATTTTATCGCAATATATATATATAAATATATAAATATATATATATATATATATTCTCTTATACGTAAATTATTCTAATTGTAATTGTAATTGTAATGTTTTACAAGCCTAGGAAACACAGTGCTTATTGTCTTTGTCTCAGACCATTATGTCACCCTTATACTATATGTCCTTATAGACCTAGAGGGTCTGGGCGTCGTCTCAGACGACTCAGACCTGGAAGTGACTAGACCTAACTCGCTCACTCGACTAAACACTAAACAGTAAACAAGGTCCGCTACACCTTTAAGCTAACACCCTTCACCCAAAAACCCCAAACCCTTTTCACGTAGTTGAATGGTGGCCAGTGTCAGAGTTATCGCTCTTCTCTTCTCTTCCTCCGTTTTTACGTTCAATAAAATGATACCCACTTCATGCTGTGGCGTTCGACGTTTATTTCTACTTCGTTTTTTCATCAAATTAAAAAACAAAAATAAAACTATAACAGTTTTGTCATCAAACGAATAGCCGGAGGTGAAAGAAAAAAATATGTATTCACTATGCGCGCTAACACTGCAGTGTGCAACCAGTTTCAGATTACTTTAATCGAGATGTAACATGTGCCTGGTGACAAACGGTGGGATGATCAAATTTGATCACTATTTTTATTTATTTACTATCTTTCTTTTTCTTTTTTCGTTTGTTTCCAATATACTGCATGACTGCATCGTTTTCATAGGGGTATATTTTTCTCGATACAATCGAACTCAGTTGAGCCCCTCTTTTTTTTATTTCCAAATTCCATATCGAGTTTTACGAAATTCCGATTCTAGTTCGTCAGATTTGGAAGGAAACAAAATTCTTCGAGAGATCATACTTGACAGAATTCCCATGAATTTAGTGAAAAACTTTCAAAAATTTCATCAACGTCATTCGGGATTTTCAAAAAATTCGTATTACATTGAAATTTCACTGACTTCCAATCACTCGAAGGTTCCTGATCAGCGTCGAACCGCCATAGCATTAAGAAGGGGTGAAAAAAAAAAACAAATACCAAAAAAAGAAAAAGAAGACATTTGACCAAAGCCACCATAGCCCACCACCATAAGCCATATAGATTAGAAGCCGTGCCATGCCATGCCATGCGTGTTCGCTCTTGCTGTAGGTATGTCGTGAGTTCCAGCGCGGGGCGTGCAAACGCGGTGAGACGGAGTGCCGGTTTGCGCACCCCCTGGAGACGGTGCAGGCGAACGAGGACGGCTCTGTGACAGTCTGCATGGACGCAGTCAAGGGCCGATGCAATCGAGACCCCTGCCGCTATTTCCATCCCCCTCTGCACCTTCAAGCCCACATTAAGGCCGCACAATCTCGGGCTAGCATTGCGGTAATGCATTCTCTCTGTCTCTCTCTCTTCTCTCTTCTCTTTCTCTTTCTCTCTCTGACTTTCTCTCATTCTATTCTGTCACTATCTCCCATCTCCTGCCTTGACTCATCAAGCTGCTACTTCTACGCAGAGTCTATTTTTCTTCTATTAGTTAATCCCTAAAAAAAAAAAACGGTTCCTAGGTTTTGTTCATTCTTTTATTATTACTGATTGAACGCTTAATTTTTGATTTCGTGAAATTTTCCAAAAGGCCCGAGATGAAACTCCAGGACTTTTCTGATTTCCACCGACGAAGATGCACATTTTTGGGTAACGCATTCACTTGGGAAAGGACGTTTTTTTAAAACTTTATTATACTTGATAAAGAATTGTTTGAAATTTCAGCTTCAAAATCGTTTTGGTTTTTAATTCTCATTCAATCATTTTTTCACTCCTGGTTTTTTGTTTGTTTTTTGTATTCGAATCGATTATTCCAAGTATCGTTTAGTTTTTGGTTTACTTTTTTATCTTGGTCTCTCCTCCCACCCCTCTCTGTCTATTACTTTCTCTCTTTCTCTCTCTCCGCTCTATTCTATTCTATTCTATTCTATTCTATTCTATTCTATTCTATTTTCTTTTTCTTTTTCTTTCTCTCTTTCACAATTTCGACTTGCGCCCCCCAGTAACCTCTCTACTACCTTTACACCCTTATTTTTTTTTTCTCCTCCTGGTTTGCGTTGGAACAAGCTTTTGCTGCTGCGCTGCTTTTTGCCATGTCGCGTCTCTTTTCGCCTGAAAAGAAAACGGTAAAAAAAAAAACAAAAAAAACGAAAAGAAAAGAAAAACAAAAAATTACTTAGAAAAATTAACTCCTTCAAGCTATAATAGTTCTTAGTTGGCCACAACCCTTTTCTGATACGTAGGAATCCTGACACATTTAGTCACATGAGATAAATATATAAATATACAGGGTGAGTTTTCTCTGGTATCGCACGAGGGAGGGTTTTGTCATTGCAAACGCTTCGCCCCTTTCTATTCATAATTATTATCGTCGTATCGAGAAATTGCATTCTCATTATCACGCACCCTTACGGAACAAAAAACCCTCAAATTTAAGGGGGTAAATTCGTACCCCTTAGGTTCGGGGGTTTACCATGAAAACTCAGGGTTTACCCTGTACTTGGTGGGTGAAATTTGAGGATGAGCTCTGAGTTTTCATACTAAACCCCCAAAACTTGAGGGGTACGAATTTACCCCGTTAAAATTTGAGAGTTTTTTTCCGTGAGGGTGAATAGAAAGGCGCGGAGTGTTTTTGCGTTACCAGAGGAAACTCACCCTGCATATGTTTATACAGACTATGAAACATTCTCGCGTTGAATAATCAACAGATTTCTTTCACCCTAAAAATTAAATTTAAATGAAAATAAAAAATCCATACATATGAGAGTGATATGTGAGAGTGGCTAAACGTTGCGCAGTGGTCATGAGGTTTTCAAACATCTTTTCATCGTCGATTAATGATCAGTGTTTATTTTATTATTTGTTTGTATTTCACTCTCTTTCTCTCTGTTTCATTTTATTTTATTTTTTTGCCAAAAATTCGTTTCATAAAGAAATTCTCCTTTTTTAAACACTGATTACTAATTAGCCTTGCAGTTGAATAGGTTGAAAACTCTTTAACTCAGCCAAGGTGTGCATTATGGCTTATATCTCACGAACCGTTCCTTATATCGAGATCAAAGTGAATATCACAATGATGAAATCTATTGAATTTTGTATAAAAAATTTGCAATACAGTTTTTCCGTATCTTGATTGTATCTGCTTGTATTTCGAGTTTGAAATTTGGGAAGGGCCTGGAATAAACGTAATTATTGGTCACACAATCCGCGTGAAGATATACGGTGAAATCGATCGAGATATGAAAAAATTGTTTAGGACCTTTTGAATAGAGAATTTATTGAACTTTATTTCGAATTTTTCTACGGTTTTCAAGATATCATGACAAAAACAACAACAACAACAAAAAAACTGGATTTCTTTTCTATTGATCAATTAAATCGGTTTTATTTTCGTTTAATATTTTTTTTTCCATTGATTTTCAAATATCCCAATCCCCAAATTCCCAAATTTCCAATTCCCCTGAGTATAATCTGTGCTTTTGTGTTCGTCTTTATTAAAACGAAAGAGAAAATCCTCCTGTTTGACGTTTAGCCGTGTCAGTAGTACGTAGTGTGTTGTAGATTTTGGCCAATACCATAAAAGGCATCATATTATTATTATTATTATTATTATTATTATCTGTTGTTGGTATTATTTATTCGTCACCATCGACACCACTGTTCTATTTTCTCTATTTCTAGCAGCCTATCGCAGCAATCCAGGTGCAAATATATACCTATACCTCTATACCTCATAGTCGCTAAAAACACCAATTCACTTGAATCAGAGAAATTTCTTTCTATAGATAAAACTGTAATATATTTTGTTGTGTCACCGTATACGCATTTATTACGCTTCGTTTCTGCTTGTTATAAAAGTGAAAAAAAGAATAATGAAAATAAACAACAACAAAAATTATGTGTTGCAAATTTTTCAAGATGCAATTATTCTTACATTGTATTTCTTTCCAGAATACTTACAGGAGCAGAAACGTAGCTAATAAAATCGCGTGCCCTGTAAATAAAAGTAGCTAAATAACCCAAACCCAAATCACAGAAAAAAAAAAGAAAGAAAAAAAAAAAAAAACTACACAAACTACACAACCCTGCTGACAAGCTGCGCTGCACGAAACCCCAGCTATAAAACCCTGCTGCTGTTTGCTGCCCCACACAAACGCTACACAAAAAAAAAAAAAAAAAAATAACTAAAACTAAAAAAAAAAAACCAGATTACCTAAATAGTGGAAAGAGAAAAGATTTTGTTGTACACTTAATTCGAAAGTGGGTATATTCAATAGGAGGTGAACAAAAAAGGAATAAATGAAAAAAAACAAAACAAAAATCGAAATCGTTTGTTGAAAATGAAGAAGAAATTTTTTTGTTTGTTTATTTTTATTTTTTTCGTTATCTTGTACGATCAAAAAGAATAAATTGAAGATGATCGTTAAGGGTGAACGCTGTGCCTCGAATGGTTTGATGATTATTTTTTTTTTTACAAATCGCAAAACGATGATACTGACCGTCATGAAGTAAGTATTGACGGATTAAAAACGAAAGTATCGAAGGGAGTATAACAGAATATCCGATGATATTATTCGATGAAATATAGCGAATTTGAGAGAAGTATGTAACAGTTGGGGCACAGTTGAGGTAGTAGGTGTTTTAGAACAAAAAAAGATTCGTCGATGACTGTTCGATGATTGGTGATGCAAAAGAAACTAGGATGAGAAGTGTTCGAAAACGAAACGAAGATGATAATAAGCTGAGAAACAAATCCAAAACTAAACAAACAAAAAAAAAAAAATAACGAGAAAAATAGGAGAACGTGTTTCAAAATGAAGCACGACAAAACGGAGGATACTCGAACTTGATCGATTCCAGAAGAGTTTGAAAAAAGAAATCCGCAGGAGTGAGTCAGTCAGTCTGTCGTTCAGTCAGTCAGTCAGTCAGTCAGTCAGTCAGTGATTAGCGAGTCGAATTCTCCTCTATCTATATTTATCTCTTTATCTCTCTCTCTATTCTCTCTCTGTTTGTCTTTTTCTCATTCACTCACTCACTCATCTCTATGTGTGAAAATCAGCCAAGTTTTGTCAGAGAACCAACGAACGAACGAACGAACGATCGAACGAACGAAATGAAGGCGATTCTGGATTCCGGCAGGCAGACCAGCTTGTTGGCAGGGAAGTCTCATTCTCTAAAAGAAAAAAAAAAGAAAAAAAAAAAAAATTATTTACTCGAATGGGTTGCAGTTCGATAAAGGGTGCATTCGGGTAGTGTCCTGACAAACGTTTCAACTTTGACAAATATTCATGCAAACGCAGTTTTATGAATTCACGGATATCATCTTGAGAAAAAGAAATTCTTTTATCAATTTTTGGTTGTTCATTAAATCAGTGAATCTTGAATGCACTTTTTGGAATTGAAACGCAGTAAAACTCGATGTTTGTCAAGTGTAACTCCACTAAAGATATATACATAAATATATATCACACACTTTATTAGAAACTGATCAAATCCACGCACACACACACACAGTAAAACACAGAGAAAAACACTTTTGACACAAAATAATCATCAATAACACCGACACATACACACATATATACACACACAATGAACACTCGCACAATGAATAATGTAAAAACTGTAAATACTGTACAAATGATGCATAATATGATGATCATCAGGGGCTTAAATTCATGTGTCTTTGATGTGTGTTTCGATTATTTTCAGGGTCCAAGGATCTCGGATTCAATTATCATGCACTGATTAAGTGTATTTCAGCTCAACGATCCTGGTTCCAGTCTAATTTTTATTTTATTACACGCCCAGATCATTTCAGGTGTAATGCTGCGCAGATATCAGGCCTCGTCTTCGACTATACCTAATCGTTTTAATCTAATACGTTTATTAAAATGTGAAAATTTTCAGATGTTTAGTTTTGTTTCTCTTTTTTTTTTTCACTCTCTTTAAATCACATCCATATCTAAAAAGATTGTGGTTACAGTTTGGCCAGATGTATACCTGTACCGTGACGAATGACAACTGATTTTTTCTATATATATTGTGTAAAAGAATAATTGAAAGCAATGATAATATGCCAATATAGTAGCCGAAATAAATGATTAATGATAGATAAAAATAAAAAAATACTTATGCCGAGCCTCAACTGGTATTTTTTTCTTTTTTTGATTTTGATCTTGCCCTCTCGCTGGCGATGCTTGATGCTTGCTGACCCCATACGCCCCGTGCGCTTCGCTACCTGCCAATTAACGCCTGCCAATTGCCATCGTCTCGGTCTTCGTCGTGGTCGTCGTCTTCTTCGTCTCTTCGTCCCAAAACAAAAAACAAAAAAAAAAAAAAAAAACGTTCATGCCTATCGATCGAAAAAATAATATCATTGACGATGATACTACGATAAAAGCAGACCGCTACAGTACAGACAACTGTACCCGGAATGGGAAACGTTGGAGGAGTTACCGGCGTGCCAACTGGACTCCAGAATGCAGCTGCAGCAGCCGCTGCCAATATGGCTGCCGTCGAACTTGGCAAGAAACGGATGCGCGATCCAAATGACGACCTGCTCATGGTACCACAGCTTTTGCATGGAGTACACTTTCGTTTTCTCATAGGGGACTTCAAATCTGGGAAGGTTGTTCCGTTTGGTTTCTATAGTCGAACGGAAATCACACGTCGCAAAAATTCAGGCCCGCCGATGCACGGATTTATGACTTTTTGGTCTCCAAGGGTCCGGACAAAAATCCTCCATCTTATGACCATAGGACTTTTTGATATCGTCAAAACGGCTCTAGTGATCACCGTTTTTGAGCCAATAGTACAAAAATCAAAGACTTTCAGTCACTGTTTTGCAATTTACTCGCACGAAAATTAGTCCATCAAAAAGTCCTGCGGTTAGATGATGAGGAGTTGGTTTCAGGTCATTTAGAGACCAAAAAGTCTGAAATCGGTGCATCGGTTCGCCTGAACCATTTCGACAACTGATTTTCTTTCGACTGTGTCTCACGCTGAGAGGCGCGGTGGCGTACATTTTACAAATTTCACGTGGGTATTTTTCTGGGCGTAGTAATGAATTTCCATAATAAAACTGGGTAATTAGAAACAAAAAATAACCTTCCTAGAACGTCCCAAGTAGTTTGTACCTACTTTTAAGTTTGAATAGTGTCACTGCGATTCTGAATACACCGAGCGTGCCAGAGCTCTAGCTCGTCCGACTCTTTTTCGCTGTAATTTTTTTGTTTTCTCTCTTTCTGTCTACTTGCTATTTATTTATTCATCTCTTTGTTGAAGACAAAAAAAAAAAAGAAAACGGGTAAAGAAAAGAACTATTTTTAAAACGACAGAGGTGGTGCAAATAATGATTTTTTGTTCGAACGGTTGGAGAAGATATAAATTTAAGATTTTTTTACGATACTTTTCACCGCTTTACATTCTCGATATAATTCAGTAAATTTGAATTCATTCATCTTCCGACCGCAACAAGTACTTAGCGGATGATCAAAGTGATGAAAAGTCCACTTCTCCGAAACCGTAATGAAAAACAATCATCAGATGCCCATTTCCGCCGGTGCTTAACATACTATTTACTATTTGCTTGTATATACCATTTGATAAAAATCGTTGCTATCGAATAAATGAAACAGTCACACATTTTCATTTTCTGCTTTTCTCACTCACGCGACTCACGCAGTTAATTGTGCAATGTGGTACACGTCCGGAGCTTACGCCTCGTAATGTATTTATAGATCGCTTACAGTGTAACTGTACATACATATTATATGCGAGCACATTTATCACTCGGGGATCTTGACCATTCAAAAAATTCATCGAATAATTTGAAAGAAATCTTGAATAATTTGCATCAGAATTATTCAGAACCGATCAGACTATCCATGAAGTCGTTGAAAAATTTAGAACAGTCCGAAGGTACTTGAGGATAGAGTGAAATGCTGATAAAAAACGATATTCCGGAAACGTCCTAAAGTCTTGAAACACGGTACAAACAATTTTTACCAAATGGTCGACCCCAGGTGGTATATGTGTGCAACTGGTATGAGGTGGCTTGCAGTTCGCCATATGAAAGATATGAAATCGTCGAAAGTATGACGAGTGACGTTGATTGGCAAACTGGAAAGCTCATCATCCATACCGTTGCAAAGTCCCTCGCAACGGCGCTAATCGATTGCATATAGCTCAGCTGCGTGTGATATGTGATCGATAGTTGCCCACCACCAGCGTAGTGTAATTATTTGATGAAAAGTGACATTCGATGAAAAAAAAAAAGAAACTTCCGACTAACTTGAAGACCCGATATTCCGAACCCGTTGATTAAAAGTTATTGAAATGTCGATTCGTCAGTCAAAGGCTCTAGAATATTGAGTCGAAAGTTACTGTCTGTGTAATAATAAGCTTGCGCCGATGATGCATGTTGTGCTTTCGCGACTTGATATCAATTTGCGGTGATGGTCGATCGCCCTGACGCTTTTAACGAGGCCAAAATGTGTAGAAAGAGAAGCAATACGACTTCTGTAAACGTCTTTTTCACGTTCCTGATATCTATGCTCACTATAATTTCTCTGCTACCATTCATAAAATCTGGCCAGGCATCGAGTTGGTCAGAAAGCACAGTAGACCGCTTCAAACACACACTGGCAATACACATCAATTTCACATTCAGTATTAACGATGAAAAATCGACAATATGAAAATAAATAGACAAAGTCCACACTGTTTCTTCATCACACATTAACACCATCGTCAATCCACGTGCCATTCGACGGAGTGGTAATCAATTTCTAGCAAATTAAAACCATTTTTCCACTCCGTTAAACATTTTGGTACCTGGGTGGTAAGATGCAATAGAAAAGTGTACTGTCGAACCTGATTGATTGGCTTACTTCCCAAACCTCAGCTTTAAAGCTTTGCATTAAATCGTTGCAGCTTTTCTTCTCTAATGAATATCGGTATATCTACATAGATCAAAGGATCATAATTTCGGCTTGGTGGTTATATATCGCTTTGATAACACCGCGGTGTTTTTATTTATCTATTATTTTTATTGAATCTGTGATGTTTCTAACGAAAAACAAAAAATCGTCTTAATTGAAATTTGGCTATAATTTATAATTTCGTTTCTTTTTCTTTCTCTTCTTCTTCTTCTTCTTATTCTCTTCTTAATATCTCTCTGTGTTTTTCATTTTTGTGTTTTTTTTTTCTTGCAAAAACAATCTTTTTAATGGAAAAATAACCTTGAGGCTAATAGGCAATACCACGGCGCTTAGAAGGCTTTTTTCATAAAATTATGAATACTAACAACGCGTCGATCAGGATATAGATTGAAAAAAGAAAGAAATCACCGCGAGATAAGAAACGGTATGGTCATTATTGCGACTCAGAACGAGACCGACGATCTTTGGACCAAAAAATGAATAGATGAAAAAAAAAACATCCCCCACCCCCCAGTTACAGATGTCAAGAGCGAGACATCGCCGGTGGAAATACCTAGTCAGTGGCCAGATCATCATGCGTCATCGGCACAATAAACACAGTACCTCAATCCTAGTCATAACAAAAAGCTGTCTAAAAAAATTTAGAAAAAGCCTTTCGAAATCTTGGCATAAGCAAACGCCTTGAAAATGTAATGTCTTTGTTTCAGATGGACATGAAATCTGTCGGGTCTTTCTACTACGAGAACTTTGTAAGTGAAGAAACCACTTCCACTCCCACTCCCACTCCCAAAACAACAACAAAGACATCCAGTCATGTTGATCAAGGTTTAAGACCATCCGTGTGATCAGGATACCGCAAATGTACATCTCTGTCCGTTTAAATTCCAGGCCTTCCCAGGAATGGTACCCTACAAACGGCCAGCCGGCGACAAGTCAGGTATGCCAGTATACCAGCCAAGCGGAGCGACGACTTACCAGCAGCTGATGCAACTCCAGCAGCCCTTCGTCCCCGTGTCATGTGAGTACGCTGGAACCCCCCCGATACCTTCGCTACCTCAAACCTCTAACCAATCCGCGAGTATTACCGCCGTAGCAAACAGTTCTTCTCTCCAATCAGTCCAGGGACAATCAAATCTCAACCAAAGTTCGTTAAGTCTTAGTGAATCAAATGGGGTCTTAGTGGACCCAAGCAATCCACCGCCACCGCCGCCTGGCGGTGATCAAAAACAGTCAAATTCAAGCCACGACAACGACGCTAATCACAATAACTCATCCGAATTGAATCACTCCACAAACTGTTCTCCAGCCGCTGCAGCAATGGCAGCAGCGGCTGCAGCCAATCAGCTTTCCTCACTACCCCCAATGTCAATGTCACCAGCCATGACATCGATGGGTTCTATAATGACCCCGATGTCATCTATGCAAGGTTTGACCTCTATATCAAGCATGCCATCAATGGCGACAATGACATCCTTAGCGAACATGAGCTCGATGGCGAATATGGCGAACATGGCGAGCATGGCCCACTACACAATGGCGAACATAAACGCCTTGAACAACTTCAACGCGGTACAAAACTTGCCAATGGATCCGGCAGCCCTTGCTAAAGAAGTTGCCCAAAAGAACTACGCGAAAGCCGTGAAACTTTCGGCCTCACAGTCCCAGTATGCCATAAATCCACTTACCGCTTTGAACTACACTGGTGTAGCGTTGAACAAACAAGCCCTCAGTATGCCGCCGCCGTCATTACCTGGCACACCACAACCCAGGCAAACTGGTGGACTGGGACTGCATGGACTGGCCGGAATACCGGGCGCTTTGGCCTCGCCTTTATCAGCTGGCATATTTCACTATCCAAGACCGCCGCCTCAGCCGACACCGATCAGTCATTACTCTTTGATCAGACCCCAGATGCTGCCTGCCTCTTACATGCAGGCCATGCCACACCTTGGCGGGATGCAGTCTTTACCCGGTAATCCATACGCCATGCAAAATCCGTACGCCATGTTGCCTGGGATGACTGGAGTCCCTGGTCACTCGGGCGTCCCTCCAGGTGTCGCTAGTGTTCAACAAATGGCTAATGCCAATTCGGCTACTATCGCCGCTCAGCCACAGGTCGCACTTGGCTCTACCAATACTGGTGTATCGGTTATGCAGCCTTATAAGAAAATGAAAACTACGTAGACGGGGGGATTTTTTTGAAAGGGAATATTATACCGTTACAGCGATATATACGCTCAAGTGGCGGCGCGCGGGCGCGCGAATTACTTCACTTCGTTCAACATACACATGGTCACAGTTTAATGATGGGGGATGGGGGAAGGGGGGAACAAAAAAATGAAAAAATTTGAGTATATTTTACGTATAACTTCATCAAATTTTGACGAATAATTAATTTTCTCTTTTTGTAAAATTTGTCGCAAAACTTTCCGACTTTTCACTGAATTTTTTTATTTGTATGCCCTTTATATCGTAAGGGTACGGTGGTTGTTGATCGAAGTGAATAATATGATCGGAGTAACTAGCCTATCCTAATAATTACTAGCATCGAGTAATGTTGAAAAAGTAACAGAGATATAGTTTCATTTTCTAGTCAGACATTGTCGGTGAACAGTGCCTTATAACCCGGTCCTACTCAGTCCCTAATTAAATAAAAAAAAAGAAAAAAAAATATTAAAATTAAAAACTTAAAAATAATAACGTTACAAAGTAAAGCGCAACAAACCTCTGACGAGTGTGTTAATTGTTTTATTCTTTTTGCTTCTCTTAATATTTTTTTTTTTTTTAAGAAAAGTAAAATAAAAGATAATAAATTAAAAGAAACAAAACAAAACAAAACAAACAAAGTTTGCACCGCGACTTTGAATAATTATTAATATTATTATTTTCATTTTATTTTTAATTTAATTTTATCTTAGCGTTCGTCGTTGATTTTTATGTATATTCAGTCAATTGTTTAGTTACTTGTTTATCGAACTAGTATATATACTATTAACATGTATAACGATTTATTACGTTTTAAACTTTGCATTTTTCTTCTTTATTATTATTATTAATGTTATTATTATTCTCATTATTCATTCATTCATTTATTCATTCGTTCATTCATTCATTCATTCATTTTCTTATTTTCACACATTTTATGTGTTTTACGTTATTTTTGGACAGACCTCGAAGGTCAATATTATGTATTATAATTATACAACAGATATAAATATTTTAAAGATTTTATTGAGAGAAAAGAAAAGAAAAGAAAAGAAAGGAAAAAAAAAAAAAAGAATAATAATAAAATAAAACGATATGATCGGTCTTATTTTTATTTTCTGTCATGTAGGTATACTATTTATAGTCTGTACTATTCTATATTTGTTTTTGTTTTTTTTTTGTGTTTTTTTGTTATTTCAACCAATCGACAAGTTAGAAGAAAATTGAGAAAACAAAAGAAAAGAAAACCCATTGAATTATATATAAATAAAAAAGAAAATAAAGAAAGGCAAATCCCGTTCGATATAGTATATTATATAGTTACTATATGTTAGTTACGGACGTTTGATAAAGTGTCCGAAAAATGACAACAAAAACAAAAAGAAAAAAAAAAAACAATATCGAAAGAAAGAGAAGATGAAGACAAAAGAAAAGAAAGAAACACAAAATTAATTATTAAAAATCTACGATACATACTATAAACTAATATCAATTATTAATTATTATGATTATTATATTATTATAGTAACTACTATTATTATTACTACTACTACTACTACTAGTACTACTACTACTACTACTACTACTATCGATATATGTATACACATATAAGTTGTCGGTAAGAAAACGAAAAAGAAAACCCAAAAAAAAAAAAAAAACAGATAACCGAAAAAAGTTCCCAGTAGTGAAACGAAAGAAAACGTATGTTTCCTAGATAACCTTGCCCTATATTCAAAATATATACCTACTACTTATATATATAGCGTTAAATTAATAGTTACTACTATTATTATTATTATTATTATTATTATTATCCTTATATATATATGAAATAGTCTTTTTCCCGAAATCCACGGATTCAATTCGGTAGAGTTATATGAAATATGAAAGGTGGCGAGTACTGAAATGAGAACAAATATAAAAAAAAAAAAAAAAAAGGAAGAAAAAGAACGAAAAAAAGAAAAGAAAGTGTATATAAATATAGGAAACGAGAAAAACAACAACAACAAAGAAAGAAAAAACAATTTTACGAGAATTGAGTAAAGTGAAAAGATACCTAAGCGACGTAATAAGGAGAGCACTACGGTGTGAACGAGAAAATGAAAAAACAAAATTCCAGCAATGAAAGTTTGAATTTTGAAAAAACAAATAAAACAAAAGGACGGAACAAAAAATAATATAATAACGATTTGTCACCACATACATAATTATTATCATTTATACACATATATATGTATAATAATGATAATATCAATAATATGCATATATATTTTATATATATATATATATATATACATACATACATATGTGTGTTTGTGTGTATAAAAAATATATGTATACATTGTATGCATCTATTCGTTAAATGCTCGCGTACGTGCGCGCCGATCTATAGCTTATATAAGTTTATATATAAAAAAAAATATATATATATCCTACCTCGGATATAAAGTTTATATAGGTATAAAATCGTAAATATATGTTACACTTATCTGGAAATACCCAAGATCTGGATCTGTAATTAAAAAATCATCGAAAATCCACGATTTTACGAAATTCGAACGATGACATACACATAAGTATAACTCGCATACATATTGTGCGGATTGTCTGTTCGAGAGAAAATATTTTGAAGAACCTAAACCACCCTTTCCAAAAAAAGAACATGAATAGTTTTTTTTTTTTTGTAAATAATACGTCCTACATATAAATACAGGGTGAGTTTTCTCTGGTGTCACATTAGGGAGGGGCTTATCATCACAAACACTTCACCCCACCTATTTATAGTTGTTGTCGTCGTGTCGAGAAAACTCACCCTGTATATGTAAAAAAAAAAAAAATCAACGAATTACACAACAGACACAAAAGTCAAAAAAACTAAACCCATACACAAATTTCACGACTACTATTTAGTCGGTTATATATACATTATTTATACTAGTAGAGCCTGTATAATAGTTGAAAAACGAAAATAAAAATAATGAGACGGTCGTTAATATAAGATTGAAAATAGATTCGGTAATTTCATAAAATTATTAATTATTACTCTTTTAGTTGTTTTTCTTTTTCTTTTTTTCTTAATATTTCTTTTATCACGCACTTGAAACATATAGTTGATATTCTTTTTGATTAGGCCTAAAAAAATAAAAATTGATTCGATCAACTATTTTCGTTGAATAGTCTTCCAACTATTACATGTTTTATATAGTTTTTTTGGAAAGACGAATCATTTTCAATCTCACAATTAGTAGAAAAAAAAAAAAACAAACAAAAACCAAAACAAGAACAGAAATTAATCTAAATAAAATTAATAACGATCGTTACATATTATGTGATAGCTTGCGTTAGTATAGTATATATGGTGTAGATGCAGTAGCGCGCGTTATACGCTTTTTAAAAATACATAATACCCATATAGCTACTATATATTAACTATATATAATTCTGTAATCCAGTTTTAGAATGAATTTTATCCAATTATAATAGTATATTATATATATATTGTATAAATAAGATAAATAGTAAACGGTTTAATATATATATAAAAAAAAATGATCGAAAAACTGAGAGAAAACATTAGTAAAAAAAACAAAAAACAATACGTAGTGTAGATAGTGTGAGAAATAATGAATAAAAAGCCAGCGAAGTGACGGAATTGCCTATAAACCCGAGAGTGAGAGACTTCGAAAATAGTGAAATTTTCAAAGTTCTGGTTTTTTTATTTCTTCTCATCGTCATTTGCATAATCAACAAACGACATTTTTGTGTCACCAGCTGTTGATTTTTGAACAATTTATTTTCCAATGGAATTGAGAATTTTTTCAATTTATTTTTTGTTATATTTTCAAATTTCCCACACCCCCAACCCTTGGTCAACGACAAAACTCTTGAAAATTCTCGCATCTTTTACGTGATATGGTTTCGATTAGTTGATCCAAACAGAAAGAGTAAGACTAAAACGACATAGAATTGAGAAGAAGAAAACAAAAAAAGAAAGGATACAGCAAAAACAAAAAAAAACAAAAATACAGAAAGAAATACTATAATATAAATAAATTAAAACCATAACTACGCCTAATCGAACAACAATAACAATTATTCGTTCAACCAAAGTGTACGTAAGCATCGATGAAGAATAGTTGTTTAAACAAAGAATACGCAACTAATTGTCTCAATAATCGAATTACAAAAATTACGTACTATTTGACTAGAATTTTTAAACTAATTCACAAATGAGTCTTACGAACAACTATATCGGTTTTAGGGTTATTTACCAAAGAATAGTATTATACTATGTCGTTCTGTTTTGTTTTTTTTTTGTTTTGGATGGTAGATACCTAATCGCGTTATAAAATTATTCCAGAAGAATAATAAGTGCCTTTTATTGCACCAACGTATGCCAACCCCCGCCTCCCCCCAACTGCACGCACTCGATATTAATATAAAATGAAGTGAAATCAATAAATATAGTTCTTTAAAAATAGTAAAGATTGAAAAAAAAAAGGAAAAGAAAGAAATGTGTTACTCTTAAGGAATTTTTTTGATAACAAGGGCCTTAAAACTGAAACGAAAATTCCACACATGTACATATGCGCGCACACAAAAACATATTCGATTATAATAACAAAACAGAAGACGACTAAACAACTATTATGAAAAAAAGAGAAAAAAAAAAAAATTACGTCGGGATTGATAGAGATAGAGATAGAGAGAGTGGGAGTGATAAATAAACAGCTAAAGATTCGGCACACACGTACAAACGCAAAATAAAAACCCTATTACCTATTATATGACTATACCGTGAGGAAACGTGGAAAGAGCTGGTCCCAAGCGCGCAGGCGCTGATTTATTCGAATATCGTTGGCTGGCAGAATCGCACTAGCAACTCTACCAACCTTTCAGTAATATCCCTAGTACTGCCGTCTGCTAGATTCACAACAAATATAACCTATTCCTGCCACGGTCCGCCGCCATTTGTATGTGACTACAAACGGACAAAAAATAGCAGACAGACTCTAGGGATATTCGTGGCAAGTCTGAAATTGGCGGCCCTCGTAATAGTTGGATAAATCGGCGCCTGCGCGCTTGGAACCAGCTCTTTCCACGTTTTCTCACGGTATACATATATTAAAAAGAAAAAAAAATGTATATATATACATATATATCCATATTATATACAGTAAATATTAGAAGATAAAAAGTAATTATAATTGTGGCATAAAGAAAAAAGGAAAAGAAATAAAGAGAGGAGAAAAAAAAAAATACACATACAAACACAAAAAAATTTGAAGGGACAGAAAGAGAAGAACAAAAGCGAAGCGAAAGCAAAAGCGAAAGAAGAAGAAGAAGAGAAAAAATAAAAATGAATAAAAAAACAAAAACAAACTGAAATACTAATTAGGAAAGTGCAACGAACTATTATCTTTATTATGTCTATTACTAATAATATAGGAATAAATTATTGAAGAGAAAACAATAAGAAAATGAAGAAAAAAAAACAAAGAAATTAATTAAAACCACAACAAGAACAACAAACAACAACAACAACATTTTATTATGATATATATACATAACAATATATACATTTACAATGCGCATATAATATACAGGTAGTATTTATTATTGTGTAATGTGTACTGTCTCTAATTCTTCATATTATGTACATTTGTTGTTATATACATACATATATATTACCCTATCTATACTATATACTATTTACGAATTACACATACGTTTCTCGGCCTCGGAATTGCAGATGCAACGCTTTGAACAACAACCGCATGCGCTCAGTATATATTTATATAAACGTCCATATATATACATATATATATACATACATATAGACAGTCTTTATACCTACATATGTCTGTTCGTTAGTATATTATGCGCAGGGGGCGCGGGCGCCTTAATTAATATACACATGTATAGTATGTATGCCCTTAAATATTGGAATTGAAAAGAAACTTATTGAGTATACAGGGTGAGTTTTCTCCGGGGGTCCTAAGAGGGTGTGGCTTAAATCGTATGAGACTCCAACTCCTTCTATTCATACTTTTTATTATCAGGTAATAGTAGCTGACAATTAGTTAGAATTGTTATTCTGAAAATTACAAGTATGAACGGAAGGAGGCGGAGTCTCAGCCGATCTAACCCACACCCTCACCGGAACCCCGAAGAAAACTCATCCTGTATATGTACACAATACTGAGTATTATAGTTGTTTTTTTTTTTCTATTTTTTTTTTTTTTTTGTACAATGCTTGATTCATGTAATATAATAATAATAATAATAATGATAATAATATTTTAATAAAATATGATATATGATATATAATATATATATACGTATATATATAATATTAATAATATATAAACGAATTGCGTCTGCATTTTCGCCTGGCCTATTTTCTTTCTACGAAAGAACCGTCATATATTGAATATATATAGTATAATACATACATATATACATATATATATATATAAAATAGTAGTCAGTCACAAAGTCGTCTTCTTCGCGCTGCGCTGCGCTGCGCAGTCTTCAGCCCACAGTATTTGTAATAATTAATGCTTGATATAAAATGCATGAATATTTGTTTTATTAATGCTTCATATATATCTCTTATTTCATCTATATATATATATACAAATCTCTATATACAATGTCTTATATATCGATTACAATCCCCCCCTCACTTTCACCCAAACCCTTACCCAAAACCAAAAATTTGTTCACATTGTATTCTACTTCTTTCCAATTCTACAAATTTCTTCAGCAACCATTTCCCGGAAAATCTTTTTCCCCTCTCCTCTTATTAGAAACGAAAGTAAAAAGAAAATGAAAAATATAGTCGAACTGTACTTCTTTTCACATTTACTTGGAGAAACGAGAAAAAAAACAAAACAAACAAAGTAAAAATCACCCAAATTCCTCTTAAATTGTTCTGTTCAAAGTTTAGTCGATTTTCAACTAATGACCTATGACTTTTCTTTCCTGCTTTCCATCCTAGATTTCCTATTTGGTAATTTGAAAATTATTATCTACTATATATCGGTATCGTACTATGATAATATTTTGTTTTTGTTGTTGGTCGCATTGTTGCCCCGCTGCAAGTATTACAAAGTATTTCATATTTATACATTTATATATATATATGTATCAATCGGTATATATATATAAACAGTGCAGGGTTATGTTCGAGCTTTGCTTGCGACACCGGCGGTGCGGAGACGTTGTGCTTTTTAATAACCACCACCACCACCACCACCACCACCAACCACCAACCACCATCACTACCTGATCTATTCCTATGATCATCATCTGCGTGTTAAAAAGAGAAAAAATAAACAACAAAAAAAAAAAAAAATCAAAAAATAAGAAAACAAAAAATATATTATCAGCTGTGACCAAAAACCAAAAACTATAATATATAGTTCATCCTCGTAGATAGATAGATATACTATTTTATACGAAATAGTCGTTGTTTTGTTATTTTTTTTAAATTTTTTTAATATTAATATTATTGTTTTAAACGAAAAGAAAAGAAAAAATTAAAATAATTCATCGACGATGATTTTTGACGATATTAATAATAAACACCGACAACAAATTATACTTAATACTATACCATTTTCATACACTTATGTAAATGGGGGTAAAACAACAACAACAACAAAAAAGAAAGAAGAAGAAAAGATACTACAGTCACCTAATTTCCAAAACTCGAAACCACCACTTGGTCTCATCGCCACATTGCTTTTTACTATTACTCTCTATCCTCTATTTTTGATTGGTATTTTTTTTTTCCTTTTTTTTTTCTAATCTCTGAATCGTCTTTTCAATCGGAAAGATTGTCTCGAAAGCACGTATATCTCTCTACCCTAAACAGAGACAATCTTTTCTTGGCAATATTATCGTTATTTTAACCCGTTCAGGATGGGAGAAACTTTTTGAATGGTTCGAGGAAAATTTTTGACCACTATTCTGAGGCTGAATCCGTGATCAGCGACCTCGAAAATGCTCAGGAATCGATTTTCACGAGAATCGGAATAGTTGATAAATTTTTGTCTGACATTTTGAATTTTGAAATTTTGAGGTCAGATTCGTGATTAGTGAGATGAAAAATCCAGGGAGAGTGGCTTCTTGTGATATTAACTGTACCGCATTCCTCCCATTCTGAAATAGTTAACTACTAAACAACAGTATAGTTACGCCTTCACAATCCTTTGTTCCTATTCCGTACATGAGGCTTTAGTAGCGTTTTCCATCCTATAGAAACATACATACCTATATCATCTCTGCATACATAGTAATAATATAAATACTTTTTCCTCGATTCGTAAACAAACAATAAAAAACAAAACAAAACAAAAAAAAGAAGAAGATGAAGACAAAAAAAAACAAAGAGTATTTATTTATTAATTCTATTCTACCTACTATATTAAATGTAATTGAATTTCGTAACTGGCATCAATAATGCTTGTGCAATTATTATATGGCATTCAGTAGCGCACCGCTGTACGCAGTAACTATTGATGATGATGATGATTATGATTATGATTATGATGCTGATTATAGTTATAGGGGGTAGAAGGTAACTAAATAAATAGTATATAGATCAATTACGGTTAATAATTGAACAGTGTGAATAAAAATACGTAATCGGTATTTGTTTGATTATAGTTGTTTAGTAATTTTGTTGCTTCGAACTGTTATCATTCACCGTAATTTATCTTTGTAAGTTTTGTAAGCTGGAGGTTTAGCTACTATTAAGTTGCAGCTTTGTTGCGTCCAGGCTTGCTTAAACACGCATCGGATTCTGAACCAAGATTCTGGCAAGATTGTCTCTACTTCTTCTCTGTGTCAAAGAGTGTAAGATAAAGTGAGTGAGTTCGTTCGTTGTTTTCATCGGAATCCCATACACGTTACGTAGGTAATATTGCTCTGCATCGCTAATTTCGATACTGCAAGGTGAGGTGAGGAGTGTAGCTGCTTGTGTTGGTAACTAAAACTCTTTCTATTATTTTTCAACTACATACTATACTATACTATACTATACTGTGTATAGGTCACACTACATACATCACATCAAATCCACCATGATTTTCTGTCGAACGCAACATGCTGCGAGATTCTTCAAAAACAATAGTTGTAATGAAAAGAAACGAAAAAAAAAATACACAAAAGAAAATAGTAGAAATTGTATACAATAACAACAGAAGAACAGAATCTTGTGATAACATTGCAGCAGTGTTCAAAACTATACTATACTATTTACACATATATATCTATTCTATTCTATTCTCTAATCACAAGTCAAAATTCGTACATATATATTATTATGCACGTTCACTCGACTCCATAATGCTATGCTTTTATTCTAAATCAAATAATGCATGGTTATTGTCTTGGAGTTATCATGTATCGACTCATTATTATTTATGAACCGCAGGTCAGTGTTGTCATCTGAAAAGACAATTTCTTGTTCTTAAATCGTACCCTATGTCATAGTTTGTCATGGACATAACAAACTCGTCTAGTTATGTCCATGTATCCGTTGCTGTTGGGCACGAGGAAACTTACGTCTTAAATTTTTGCAGCCATAACAAACTTGGTCGGTCATTTTTTTTTTTTGTACGAACAGAACAAACTTGTGTCCATAGTATTTTATTCAGCTATAACAAATCTGGACTTCCGTGGACATAAGTGACTCGTGTCTTTATTTTAATGAATCTCAAACATTCGAGGCATCGAACAAAGTCATAGTAAATATACAATATCGAACATAACTTTGCTAGACATAAATGACTCGTGTGGTTGTATTCTTATTAAATTTTGTTTGACTCTCAAGTAGATAATGATCATGTTTGTACTGTTAGTTTAACAAAATACTGTGTACTTTCGGACGAAAAATAAGGAAAATATTTAAGGTGAATGGCGCATTGCATTGCATTGCATAGCATAGCATATAGCATTGCATGAATCCATTTTTACAGCCAATAATCATTGGACCTTGGATGAGAAGTAGTATTCTGAAAGGAGATAGAGAGAAAGAGGGAAATCAAGGTGTTTGAACCGTTTATCATCGATCGATAGCTGCAAAAGCTCTGCATGTAGCTAAATATTCATGATTTTTCTTTAATCTTTCTGTTTCATGCCTGCCTCTCTGCCTGGACGCTGTACCAACTATCTCGCCTGAAAAACAAACCAAAACAAAAAAAAAAAATACAAACAAATTGCATTATCTCTGAATCCTGCAACTCGCTTCCCCCTACATCGATCCTGATAAAATGGCACCATCCCGCATCCACCATCACAATATGATTCCTCGCATGATTCAACGCAATATCCTTTCATTCTATATATTTATATGCAACTATGTATTCTTGTTATTATCCACTGGATAATTTCTCCTACCCCAACGATTCTGTTGATTAATGTGGCGATACCACAAAAACAAAACAAAAAAAAAAACAACAATATTTCAACACCGTTCCTAAATCCGTACTAAACAACGTCAACATTTGTTCAAACAAATGTTACATGTGATGTAATAATTTCACATCCACGATTATATTTTATTTTCGTTTTTTTTTCCTATAAACTTTTCTCTTTTACCCATCCACACCCTTCAATACCAATACCCACGCCTGCACACACAAACACACGCATACACATACACATGCATAAAAAAAAAAACACCAACAACAACAATAATAATAAATATTGTATTTGTTCGCTGATATTATCATTGTTATCGTAATGATGTTATATCTACCAACAAAATAAAATGAATTTTTTTTTTTAAATACAATCACCACTACAACAACAACAACAACAACAATACGATAATATATTTGGTGTTGGGCTGTTTTTGCAATGATTATTATAATGTTATTATATCGCATAATTTACATTGGATATGTATATTTATTCTTCCGCTGTGGTAAAAATCCCTGGTCGTCTTGCGGTTGTACGCCAAAATGTGCCGATTGTTGCGGTATATATTAAAAAAAAAAAACTACAATAACAACAATAATAATCATTATTGTTTCCTTACGTTTATTTTTTTTTTGTTCTTTTTTTCTCCCGCTTTCCTTGCAAAATATTTCTGACTTATGTCTTTTTTGTTTTTAATTTTTTTTGTTTTTGTTCTCCATCTGAAACGCGAACCGCATCGATTGATCGTTGAATCATATTGACGTTGTTCAACCACGGTTAACATTATTTATTTATTTATTTTCTTTGTTCGTCAAACTATTAATATCACTTGTCACTTCACATGGTATCATTGTTGTGTAACTCTGCCTTATATAATTATTTTCTTTTAATATATATATATATACATACATATAATATGCAATACCTTACAATATTTCGACATATTTGGATATTATCAACCGCTGGCTTGGTATGTGTGCACTGCCGCTGCATTATTATGCCATTGCCCTCGCCCTTACCCCCCCATATCATTATCGTAATTAATTGATTAATTAATTACTTTCTTTTCTCTTTGTATATCGTTGTTAATCATATTTTATTAAAACAAAAACAACAACAACAACAAAAAAAAATCGCCACCCCGGTACATGATCAACAATATCAACAAACTTTGAACGATTTCGTAATAATTTATTCTTTATTCTTCTTTTGATTTGTTATATTTAAACAATATACATATAAACAATTACGTAATATATATATTCACTACCACATCGATCTCAAACAATAAAAACAAAAAAACTATCAACTAAAAACAAACAATTAATTCAAATCCAATTATCAACATTTTTATTCATTTCTTTCTTTATTTATTTGTGTTATTTTGTTGTTAACTTATGTCTCTTTCGTTTTATTTTTTCTTTCTTATCATAAAATAATAAATCACCACTACGATTATAAATCGCGCGTTGCTAATTCGATGTAATCAAACCAAAATTTCATTTTTTTTCTTGTCTGTTTGGTGCATCATTTATTTTTTATGTTTTTTTCTTTGTTTTTGTTTTTGTTTCCTCAATTACGTTCGCTATAACTAATAAAAATCTTGAAAACAAAACAAACAATATTCCATATAAATATTGGACCAACTATGTTTTATACATACGGATTTGGACATGTATCTGGGTGCCAACAAAAATAAATAAATAACAAAAATAAAAACTAAATCAACAACGACGTATAAAATATATGCTATACGTTGGATCGGGGACCGAATTGGAAAATTGAAAATATGGTAATACAAAACAAACAAAAAAATTTGAATGATAATAAAATTAAATGAATTCAAATAAATCAACAAAAATGAAAAATAAATAATCAACGTTGAACAATAATAAAAAAAACTAAACAACAACAACAACAAATTAATATATATATTCATTGAAAATATACGTATTACGAACACTGCCTCGTTTGCTGCATGTGGACCGCCTTAGCAGCCTTAGCCACTGTCGGGGCCCAAGTGGTGCCCCAAAACGCTCACTGTGTCGTCTACACAGACAGCTGCGGACAGGTAGACTCATTATTGTAACCAGTTTTTATCAAGTATCGGGCCTGCATCATATTAATATACAGAGCTTCTTTTTTTTTTTGTCTTTTCTATCTACTATATACCTTTTTCTCTTTCTCTATATATTATATTATATCACATAATATTTTGTATGAAAATGAAATTTGTTTTTCTTTCTTCGTATCTTCGAATAAAAAAAATATAATTTACTTTTTACTCCACATATATATATGCATGTCAACAGATATATTCTCATCATCATTTTTGTTGTACGACAATTTTAATCGCCTTTCTTTCTCGTTGTTGTTCTTAATTCCTAATTGTTTAAATTATGATAAACGTGATGTGGTTACAAACAAAAAAAAAATAACAATATATTCAATTATCTGTCTCTAATTTTCTCCCTCCTATATGCATAAATATATACATTTTTTTTTTTTCATTGTTTTTGTATCCTCATTCAATCATACCAAATGATTTTTGTAACAAATGCAATAAGTGTGCAGGCCCGAAACTTTTATTGCCGCTAACACTCAAGGTTGCCGTAGGGATTGGCTTTTTTTTTTCATTTACATTTCTGTCCTTGTTGTTGTTGATACTTTCACTATTTATTTATTTTTTTCCAACTAGTGAAAATAACATACCCATATGTATGTTAACATTAGAGTAAAGAAAAAAATTGCGCATGATTGCGAATTGTTGTTTTTTCTGTTGTTTTTTTCTTCTTCTCTCCATTCTGTTGTATATAAGTTTGAATCAAAAATTTATATATATATATATATTTATGTGTGTATGTGAACGTAGAGGAGCTTCTTCTCCCTCGTACCTTACAAAAGGAAAGAAAAGAAAGAAAGAAAAAAAAAAACAAACAAACAAACAATAATTTCTCAACGGCAACTTTGGCTAACACGTAGCTTTTTGGGGGAATCTCCCTCACGACTGCCTCACCGCAACCTATAACTTATTGAATAACCACTGCCTTATATATCTGGTGTTTGTCTATCATTATTTCGTTATATGCTACCATTTATATATATATATATATACTTGCGAATACCGAAGACCAAAGAACAAAACCAAAACCAACAACAACATTGGATAAATGAATAGAACCAGTTGTGATTTTTCCCTTCTTTTTTATATATATATATATTTCAATTGTTCCCCCGGTCACAAATACATACCTGCACGCACACTATTATATGCATATGCACACGACAATACAATATTCGCTAATTACACGCGTGTTTCTTTTATTGATTTTTTTTCAGTGAAACAAAAAGAAAACAAGAAGTAGAAAATTTATAGTACAGATATACATACAATAAATCTTACAACATCGGTACTTGAATATAAAACAAAAACAAAAACAAATAAATGAGTAAATAAATGAATAACAAAATCCTGATACCAAGCATCAAAAGCAAAAGCAATTGCTACAAAACGAAAAAACAAAAAAACAAAATCGTACAACAATACTATATAGGTATATACATAGTTATGGTTGCGGAGCCGCAGTTGTCTCGACTAGTATGTTGAATACTTATTTGCAGTAGAATATATATATATGTATATATATATATACAAGCCATTTGTATATATAAATATATATGTATGTATATTAATTTGAGAGCTTACAATTACCCCATATTTTATTACATTATATACCTTATCTATATACTTATTGTGCCAGCGCTATAATCATACATATTTATGTATATATTAATATGTATATTCAATTCATATAATATATACATAGATGTGTATACCTACCACCTGTGTAACTCGGTTTTTTGCGTGGAAAACCATCTATATATTCACACACACATGAAAAAAAAAAAACACTTTTTCTGCAGCTTGGTAGTGACCTATATATTATATAGCGAGTGAATGTTTGTGTTATTTTGAAAATTGAATTTTTGTATTATTATTACTATGTATTATTATTATTATTATTATTATTGTTATCATTCACGCAGCAAACCGATCGATCAGCTGGGAAATAGGTGCTGTTTGGCGAAACATTTAATGCTTGGGTGATATGAAACGTACGATTGATCGATTGATTTATTTATTCATATTTTTCTTTGAGTTTTTTTTTTTTCTCCCGTGCCGTAATTCGCACATGTTAGATACATACATAATACATTATGTATTCTCGCGAAAAATACAAAAGCTTCGATATAGTTTCTTCTCTCGGACAATTCGGTGATGATACACCCATAAGTCGTCGAAAACAACAACAAAGAAGAGTAAAAAAATTGATATGAACAAAAAATCTGTTCTCAGAATGTCTTCTGCGAGTCAATAAACGTCCTCAGGAAGTCACGTCGTGTATAGGAGAACATCTCCTCATTTGTTTCTGTTGTTGTCATGACAAATTTGTGTCATAAGTTTCGTGGACATAACAAACTTGAATAAATTTTGTTTTTCTTGCTTCGGGTTATAACAAACTCATTTCACATATCTACATATATTTTTTTTCGGACATAACAAACTTAATTCATCCTTTCGTGGACTTAACAAAATTATGTACCAATTTCTGTAGGCATAAGAAACTTACGTGATAATTTTTGTGGACATAACGAACTTATATCAATTTTTTGTTCTTTCTTTATGCTTCTGGTCATAACAAACTTATTTCATATATCTATATATTTTTTTCGGACTCAACAAACTCATGTTTCAATTTCTTTAGTCAAATCTACTCGTGTCGTAAACTTTTGTAGACATAAGAAACGTGTATGTCATAATTATTTTTTCAGTCATAAGAAATACTCATACAATTCATTATTGTCCACACGACCGCCTCTTCATGATGTAAATTTCTTGTTGGACATAACTATAGTCTCGAAAGTCCATATATTTATGGAAAGAAGACAATCAGAAGTGACAAAAGTATACTGACTCATGCATATTATGTTTCCCTATAGACTTCTATTGCTTTTAAGACTCGTTTCGAAATTTTCGACTTCTTTTTGTAAATCGCAAGAAAACAAAAACAAATAAATACATCCGACGACTTTTGGGTGTTTCTGTCATGTCTGGGGTGCTTTTTTCGTACACACAAACACACACACACACACCCACACAGGCAAACAAAAAATAAAAACATAACCACATAGCATACAGCAATTTGATTATTCACATTTATGTTTGCCCGGTTATTAAACAAATTTTTTATTATATTGTTTTCATTTCTTCAAACAAAAAACCAAAAACTAAATAAGTCACCCAAGCATCACCCCCTTTCTCCCGGGCCATTATTTGCATGACCAGACTCTGTGTTCGTAGCAAATTATACCTCTTAATATTATACTATATGCAATTGCAAGAATTATTATTATTATTATTATTAATTAATTAATTAATTAATTAATCAAATGAATAATTACAGCCGTTATTATTGACGACATAATTTGTTCTTTTTTTTGTTTTTCTTCTTTTTCAAGTTTGTGTTTGAACGATTATCAACAATATATACATATGTTTACTTTCATTTGTCGATTCGTTGAATATCGGAATCAATTGAATAAATATAGCTGCAAAGTTCAATCATACTTTTTTAGTTGAAAAAAAAAAACAAAAAACAAATTGAAGAAAGAAAAAAAAAAACAGCTATTTGCACGCTTCTATTATGGTGAGCCTTGGTATATATATATTTTGCGCGATGATTTGAAAACAAATATTTTGGATTTTTTGTTTCTTATTATTATTACTTTGTTTCTTTGTTAAACATCTATGTCTATGATAGTAGAATTTGTTATAACGCTTCTATATATATATATTACATCTAACGTGTTAATCTATCTTTTTTTTTTCTTTTTTTTTCTGTTTCTCTTTTTGTTGCCTAACACTCAAATCATCTTCCATATACATATATGGAATTATTATATATATGTATATGTAATATATATTTTTCTTTCAATGTTCCATATGTTTTACAGTATTATTATTATTATGATTATTATTATTACTATTTATTATTATCATTAATATTATCATTACTATATACTTACCTATGTATTTGCTATTTTTGCATTTTACATACCTAACTGTTAAACACATCGAAAAAAAAAAAATATATATATTCTAGATAGCGATCGATCGATATATAAATAAATAGTAGGTTTTTTTTTTTCACTTCAATTGCAACTGCAACTGCAACTGCAACTCTCTAACTGCATATATTCATATATATATATATACTAATAACATACTTTTATTTGAATAAATATATATATTAATGTTTGTTGTGCTATTTAGAAAATCCAGTGCTGTTATCAAGTTCTATATTTGTTTTTTATTTTACATTTTTGGCCAATCTTTGAAATTTCAAATAAACCAAAATAACAACAACAACAAAATTCATGTGTGCCTGTTTTTCTTGTCGATTTTTTATTTTTTTTATGCATTTTTTCTTGTATAAATAAACTTTCTAACGATATAGAGTAGAGATACAGGTGATTAAAACACATAAAAAAAAAAAACAGCTTTTATTTTATCACTTTATTATTGTTGTTATTATTATATATCACATATACGATTTATTATACAAAAGTCTAGTCAACGTGCAGCTGAATGGCCCGTCGAGGAGTGAGGAGGGCTATATTATATATATATTTATATACATATCTATGTCTATACATATTATATTAGATATGAGAGAAAAATTAAAAAAAAAAAAAGTGCACTGTACGCATATTACATAATTATCTAGGTGTCTTTGGAATTATTTTTTCAATTTTATTTATTTGTATTTGTTTCTCAATCAGAAACCAAAAGCATATAAAATATTCAATTAATTAGCTACAAAGTCACACGAATTATTTATTCTATCTACAATGTCTTTCGGTATTAATTTTTCAATTATTCTTATGTTTTTTTTTTTTTCATTCGCCTATCTACCCGACACATGCACAAAAGAAAAAAAAAAAAAAAGAACATAACAAGAGAAAAAAAAATGAAAAATTTTTGTTCAACTTATTAGTTTTATCTAATTGTCAAACTTTCACACTACCTATATAAGCGCCGGCAATAAGGGCCCCCAAAAAACGTTCTACTGCAAATCAAATGTTTTACTATAACCTGCCCGAACAACCAATGATAGAAATCCTAATGATTGATTTTTTTTTTTTACATTTCTATTTTCTTCGAGTTGATCGATTCGTTGGTTATTCGAGTATGTAAATAATATTATCATAGATTATGTTTAGATATTAATATAATAATTAGTTTTAGTACCGTAAGTTGAAAGAAAGTTGATAAAAAAAGAAAAAAAAAAAGAAACGAGAAAAAGAAATCTTGAAATCAAATCCATATGTTTAGAGCATGTATAGAGATAAATCGATTGTTCTAAGGAGCTGGACGATTGTATCTATATAGCCCCTAAGAAATTATTAATTAAGATATTAATCGGGCTCGTATAAGCCCGGCATTATTATCGATCCTATTGTATAGCCGAGGGCATATTTTATTTCAGTTACTGGACACCCTCCCGGTGTGCCAAGATTTTAATCGGCAGTTGTGCAATCGACCCGCCTGCAAGTTCATCCATCTCCATGACGGTGAGTACAACATTGATAAAACAACAAATAAAGAACCTCGTTATCTTCGAAAATCTATTATTCATACGAATCTACGTTATACCGGTAAGTGCCGGTACTAGATTGTTCGAATTCGAGTTCTATTCCAAAATGGCCGTCTCAGCAAGGTCCGCGCTCTCCACTTCACGACTTTAGCCTAGTGCTGTTACTAGCTGAGGTTAATCTTCGGTGTGATTTGTGTTCGGGGCCTTTCGGTAGCGCTGGCATGATTGAAAAATTGCAAAATCGTACGTTTTTGATTAATAATGAGAGCGTTAGGATTCAAAGAAGCTTTCCAGCCGTTCTGATCGGCCATTTTTCGTCAATTGTATTTTATATTTTTTGTGTCCAAAAATTTGTTGATAATTTTTTAAATTATTGTTACAGGATGTGTGGAGGTAATCGAGAACCGCGTGACGGTGTGCAGAGACGCGGCTAAGGGTGCCTGCGTTCGTCCCCAGTGTAAATACTACCACATACCCGTATCCCTGCCACCGGCGCCCCTCATGGCCCTCTCCGCCTCTGTTCCAGCACCTACCACAACCAGCACAACCCCTTAGAAGTTATATTATCTCGTAGCCTAATGGAAAAAGGAAAAAAATAAAATAAAAAAATAAACATACAAACAAATAAAACAAACAAATAAAAATAAAACTAACCCAGAGTTAGTCATCGAACCGTGTGTTAAGAAATATCGAATGTTGTTCCTTTTTTTTCTGTTTTTTTTTGTTTCTTCCATAATTTTAGCTGCCTACCCTTGATCATTCTTAAATTTAGAGATCAGGTAGCACCCGCATAGGCCATATGATAAATACAAACAAAAAAAAACATTATCGATATCGACTATACGTAGATATATGTATAAAACAATTACTTCAATTAATCAACGAATTACAAACGGGATTATATTATATACTCATTGTATAAAAATGAAATTCCAAGTCCACCAGAATCTCTTTTTATTAATTTTTTCAGTCTAAAAGAAAAGAAAAGAAAAATTTAATTATTAATAACAACACGAGAGAAGAAGAAACTAAACGAAAAAAAAAAAACAAAAAACTGGTGCTATCTCGTTTATTTCAACGACTATTCCTTTTTTTTTTCTGTATCACGTTCAGATCTAGAAGAGAAAAAAAAAATATGAATTCAAAAAGTCTGATTTTAGATATTTTTTGGCCAATTGTGGTTTTTTTATTTTCAAACTTTTCTTTTTGTCTTGGCATTCGAATTATTCATTCGTTATCTTTACAAATGACTTACCTACTATGACACACACACACATCCACACACATAACTATTTTAATTTTAATTTAATTAGTATATAAATACCGTATAGTACCGATAGTCGTACGTCCTAAGAACGTCCTAGTAGTTATATTATTATACCGTTAGAATTCAGATGAGAAAACAAACAAAAAAATGTATTAAAAAATTGAAAAAGTAACAAGAAGAAGATGAAGTAAAAAAAAAAAAAGAAAAAAAGAGAAAAAAACTTAACCAAAACTAAACTATTATAGTAGTTGATGCTGGTACGCCGATCCAGATTTAATGATTAATGAACACGTGTGATAGATATTACTGCACCCGGCTCTAAGCAGTGTGTGCAGTTTGTCGATAACTAATCTCCGGCTTTGGTCAAATTATTATACAACAAAGAAAAAAAAAAAAAACTACGAAAAACGTAAGAAAAAAAACAAAAACAAGAAAACAGTTCTCCATTAAAAAAAAAAAAATAGCGAACTTCTCTTACACGCTAATTGTATACAAATGAATGACCGCCCCATATTGTGAGTTAATAATTTCTATTGTTATTATTATTATTATTAATTATTACTATTATTAATTATTCTTATTATTATTATTATTATGTTCTACATTTCATTTAAAAGTTTTCATATAGTTATATCGTTCGTGTTTTGTATTTACTTTCGTATTTGAGTTGTTTTTTGTTTTTTTTGTTTTTCTTTTTACCAACAAAAAAAAAAAAGAAAGAAAAATATTCATCAACTTTTATTATTTCTAATCGTTAATATCGTTTTCGTTTCATTCTATTTTATTCTAATTTATTTATTAGTTTTTGTTTTTTTTGTTTTTTTCCCCCTCCGACCCTTACACATAGGCACACATACACACACACGCACACACACACACGTATGGCGACCTGATCTAATGGCGGGTAACAACAACAACAACAACAACAACAAAAAGAAATTGAAATTGAAATGAAATATTCATGACAAATGAGATTTCGGAAATTTTGTCGTTCAATATATTGCAAAAAATTGACTGAGGTAATCGAGTTTCCAAATTTGAGCCCGACATGTCGAGACGTTTATGATTTATTGTCAAAAAATTATCCAAATATACGGTGCTAATCAAAGTTTGGTTGGGTATAAGGTGGCACATAATATACAATACACAAAACTATGGGATGAATATTTTACTGGGTCTGATTTGGGAGAAGCTTCGACGTACCGAGATCAGACCCAGGAGAATATTCACCCTCCTGTGTGTACATGTGTTTTGAAAAAGTTATATAAGTTTTTACCCGACAAAAGAACGATAAAAAATTTTTGCCAACTAGTGAAATGATACAATGCGTAACAAAAAATTTGTAACAAAAATGAAACAAAGAAATAGAACAAACAAACAAACAAACAAAAAAAATGGACAAAGTTAACTAAAACAACTCTACCTAATTGGTACGTGACCCGTATGAAAAAACAAAAAATCCATAAATAGAAGCGTTATAAATATTGTTTGATAAACACGATATACACACACACACATACACAAATATATATATATATATATGAATATATATTTAAATAATATTTAAATGAATATAAGCTGTATAAGGACAACTTATTATTATTATTATATTATATTATATTATATTATATTATATTATATTGTATAGTATATAGGTGATTAGGCTAGCTAGGGCCCGCGCGCGGGCCACTTTGACGAATGAATGATAATATGATAATATGATCAGATTTTTTATACTCTAAAAGAAAGAAAGAAAGAAAGAAAAAACAAAAAAAAAACAAAAAAAGAAAAGAAAGAAAAAAAAACAATATTAACAAACTAGCAAACAAAAAACTAGAAAAACAAAATCCAGATCAACACTAAAAATGTTATTATTGTTATTATTTTTAACTTTCTTTTTTCTAATTTATATTATATATTACAAACCTTGATTTAAATATTATGAATAATAAATTTACAAAACTTTACATTGTGGAGAGACAAAAAAAATAAAAATAAATAATAGGTAATAACAAAGTATGAGATATAAAATTAGAACGCGGAGAAATAGAAGAAAAACAAAAAAACAAAGAATTGGAAAGGTGGGGATACAGACGAAAATTATTTATTATAAATTATATCACGACGGGAAACTTAGGTGCCGTTTTACCAGAACTTTTTAATATAATCGTTATAACTATTCAATAATTGTAACGATCATAATTATACACTATATATTAGAGATGATATTAGGGGTCGCGCGAAACACATACTATTTTAATTAATTAATTGATTAATTGATTGATTGATTGATTGATTAATTGATGTAATAATAACACATAATAATAATAATAATAATAATGAGAAAAATGAAAAAATAAATAATTGAAGAAAAAAAAAAATAGGTACATATATATAAATATATTATATATATAATAGGCGGACAGATTTTCTGTCGTGGACGTTAGGTATGTATAATAATTGAACTAAAAGGGAAAAAGAAAAAGAAGAAAAAAAAGAAAAATATTAATTAATAATAATAATGGATATAATAATAATAATCAATGACTATCGCGGTTATTATACATCCGATAACATTATTATTAGTAATTAGGGATAATAAATTCTATATATTATTATTATTCATGAATATAATTCATAGTAATTAAACTTCGATTAGTTATTGGAACATTAAACGACGACTAGATTAACTCGGTGCGGGCCGGGGGACCCATATTTTATTTTTATTTGAAATTAAAACTGACGACAAAGAGAGGAAGATTTTGTTTTTTTTTTAATTGGGGGTGAGACGATCTCTATTTGGCAACTAATCGCTGGTGATAGTAATAGTAACGAGAATTGAAAAAAATTCCTTTCCGTTCCATTTGATTTTACAAAAATTCCTTTTCGTCAACTCGATACAATTGAAACTCCCTAGTCGAATCGGTTCCAACTTATTTTGCGATTCTCGGTCGTATTTGCCGGCAAAATATGAACAATTTTGATGTTCTTCGGTCGTGCCAGAGACAGAGAATCGAATAAAATTTGAATTTCTTCGAATTCAATAACTGTGTGATATATACAAGAGCCTAAAGTAGTGAGGTGAGCCAACATGGCCACCGCCTGCGACCACTACGCGAGTTGGAACCGAGTTTGAGTAGAGTAGAGTATTAAACGGTACTGTACTTTTGAACTAGTCATTATATTGTGTTATAGGGTCCTTCTGATAAAGCCCATATTAGTGAGCGCCGTGTGGTTTTTTAAATTATTCAAAACAACAAACTAGATATTATAGATATAATAACGAATTAGTTTATCGTAACGAGACGAAGATGAGTAATAAGAGTAAGATTAGGAATGATAGTAATATGATGAAAAGATAATGAAGAAGAATCGTAACTACCTAATAAATAAATAAATAAATAACTAATTAAAATATAAATATATATATAATAAATATTAAAGCAAGACGTAAATGTTCCTGTACAGCATTTAAGAATCAAATATGATTACTGACACACATTTTAAGAACCTCGAGAATCTTGAGGAAAAAAGAAAGAAAGAAGAAAAAAAAAACAAAAACAAACTAAACTAAACTAAATTTAACAACAACAACAAAAGTAAAAAGGAAAGAAAGAAAAAATAAAACCTTTGGTATTAGTAGGGAAAGATCGAGGTAGGCGTATAGATACGCTGAAAGTTCAACTGTAAATTATTTCCTGTAAATATAATAATAAATAAATTAAATAATAATAAATACTTAGTTAGGTATATACATATACATACCTATATGATTATATATATAGAGGTTACGTAACGAACTACTTTATTATTATTATTATGATATTACGCATAATTTTAATTACAATAATAATAATAATAATAATTAATACCTGTATGTATATATAAATATAAATATTATATATATGTAATATTTATATATACATGTAGTGTTATGTTTAACAAAAAGATAGGAAAAAAATAAATAAATGAATAAAAAAATATATTAATAATGATAGCAAAAGAAAAAAAAAAGAAAAGAAAAATAAACAACAACAACAAAAACCAAAACCGTCACTTTTTTAAATAATTCAAGGAATGTTATTTTTTATATTATTATTAATAGATAGAATATTCGACGTGTACTAGATAGCTAGACTTTCTTCTTCGTTGAGTTTTTTTTTTTTTTTTTCTTCAATTTTCAAAAATAAATTTACTAAAAATACAAGAAAACAAAAATTACAAATCAAAACGAGCAAAAGACCGCATATGTTTCGATTAATTCATTGATTTGTTATAATACTAATAATAATAATAGTAATAATAATAATAATAATAACCGATTATAAGAATAAATTACATCATACAGATTCAGAACACGTATATAATAATTATATACATATAATATAGCGTGAGTTCTTCTGACGGTGGAACGATCTGTGCGCCTATGGGCAGTCGATTTGATTCATAATTTGGGGGTGGGGATGGCCGTGGAGATATACAGAGGTCACTTGAAAATTGTGTAATTTAAATTGCCTGTTCATAGGCGCACAGATCGTTTCACCGTTAGGAAAACTCACGGTATTATATATATACATATATTATATTATATTAATAATTATCAGATGTCTTTCCCTTCAATACCAAAACAACATAATAATTCTGTTATTAAAATTGCCACATATATACCGCATCATGATGAGGATGAGTGAATAAATGAATGAATAAATAAATAAACCAAGCAAGCAATTATTATAATATATCTACATATTATGATATATATATGTTATATTAAATAATATACCTAGGTTTTGAAAGAAAAAGAAAAAGAAGGAGAAGAAGAAGAGGGAAAATAGAAAGAAAAAAAAAAACAAAATGATATAAAACAACAGATTGCGAGAATAAAATTGCAGATATAATAAGGAAACACCAGAGTTTGAGCTTCCTAACCTAACTTATCTTATCTAATCTAATCTAACGTGAATTTAAACTAAACTAAACTAGACTAAACTTAACCTAACCTTACCTAACCTAACTTGAGTCAAGGGATTTAGCAGCTGCAGCAAGACGTAGATATTTATTTATTGTCTTCATAAAGCTTAGATATTTGCGCTCGATATCTTTATTAAAATGTTCGTTATCGAAGATATTTAACGAAATACCAGAGAAAGTCTATCGCTAATTGTGTCGAGTCACCGCTAGGCGGTGCCTCATTCTCGCTGTTAAAGACATACGACCTATCAGGACTTGGACTAAACCTTGATAAACGTATAGGAATCAATTCAAATTACAATAAAAAAATTGTTTAGCCGTTGTTTATTTTCTTTGTTTACAAGTTCATAAGCGAGAAACAACAACTGTTCTCTGGTATTTCTTACTGTTAATGATATAACTCGAACGTTATGACCGCAGCGTCGCTTTCAAATTGCTGTTGCTTGATATGAATATAATATATGCGCACCTGCACCGTGCAGCAAAAAAAAAAACCGAAATTTGTGTCTGATAGAGAAAATAGAAAAATCAATCTCCCGCCTGTAAATGAACAAACAAATTCAAAGTATTACCCGCGCGTGCATTATGCTGTATATCTGCTCCTGCGCTATGGGAATTCCCCCACTCGCTCCCTCATATGACTGTATCAAGTCACAAGTCCACTGCACACTGTATGTGCGCATCCCTTCCAAATAATCGAATGAATCTACTCGCGCATGCGCCGGGTATTTCGTCAGATATCCTTGATCATAATTGTATTTAAATTTGAATAATTCCTATATACACGCCACGTGACGTGAATTATTATTACGATTATTATTATTATCATAAATAGTCAGACTGATTTTAGTGCCACTAATGGTAATTCGGCTAACTTTGCGGTTAGATTTTCTAAGGGCACTAAAACCGAGTCAGACAAGCCTGATTAGTGACCAAACAGTCCTAATTATAACGAATACAATATGATATAATCGAAAACGAAACATCGGACCGTCCTATTCTTTATTAGGAAAAAAAAAACAACTATAGAGGCATTAGTTTAACCGTAGTAATAATAAATTTTTAGCTTTTAATATTTGAATTTCATTCACCATTCAACACCTTATTTATATATATATACTCTAATAAGTCACGTGGCAAAAATTAGTTGATTTAATTTAATTTAGTTTATGTTCTTCTTGTTTTTTTGTCGGTTTCATTTGCCTACACGGTTTTGTTTCTGAGAAGAAATATTCGAATTTCGAATCGACGTTGATATTAAAAGGAAAAACAAAGAACAATTGAAAATACTGTGTAGGTGTAACGATTTTTATGTACAACTATTATTAAACATATATAGAAAAAAGAATCGAAAAAAAAAAAACAAACGGAATCTCAATGTTTTAAAAAAATATTAACTATATCTGTAGCATTCGATGTTGTTGTCTAAACTATACTAACGCGACTAGTTTATTCAGCTAGAATAGGGCTATGTAACTAAATAGATATATTATATAACTATATCCTAGAAAAAAAAAAAAAAAATTAATCACTTAAACTCTCTATATTTTAATGCCTAGCTTATATTTCGATGTTTGAAAACAAACAAACAGAAAGAATAAAAATAAAAAATATATATAAATACATAGTAGATATGTAGTTGTAGAGTTGATAGTTAGGATTAGTTGTGTCGCTTTGATATACTGCTAAATATACTGCAGCACAAACGCGCTTAATATTGCAAAAGCTTATTAGTTTCCCAAGATATGTCCCAGAAAATGTTTTTATTTTTTAAATAGAAGAAAGAACAAAATAAAGAAACAAAAAACCTTAAACAAATAGAACAGAATATAAAAACCGTTGAATAACACAGCAATGGATTTGAATTTGAAAATTATTTCAAACCTGAGTGTTCCTTTATTTAAATGAAACTAATAGGATATTAAATTATACTCTTCACTCAGCTATAACTATTACATTAATTACATTAATATATAGTATGTGGCATAAACGGTTGTTCATCCCCCCCCCCCCCCCCTTCCCCCTTGACTACAAGTTTTTGAATGATGAAAATAATTAAAAGAAAAGAGAAACGAAAATTTTGAGGATAAATAAAGAATTAAAAAACTAAATTATACTAATCAAAAACTATTTGAGGTACAGTAAACGCGTTGAGATGTTAATTTATTTGGGGTTTATACAAAAAATGATGAGCGAAGAAAACAAATTAAAAGAAATAGAAAGTAATCTTATTATATACATTATACTTATACAGAATGAAGAAGTTACTATAATACACACGTATAGTTGGTCCGATCAACATAGTAAACTAATTTAATTTCATAATAATAATATCTAACATAAGATAAAATAAAGTAAATAAAAATGAGAATAAATATTAACTAACGTCGGACGTAAACCTCGATCTTTTTCTTGAAAACTTTTGGATCTCGTGAATCATAAATTTTATCACTTTTAAGATCGACACAACGCGTCTAACTGACTGCAGTGATGTAACTATTAAACATTATATTTTCTTCACGGTGGGGGTGGCTCTAAAGTTGCAACTAAATAATACCTATCGCTAATGAATAACTTCGAAGTAAACTTCGTTTCGTCAAAACTCGTACAAACTCGCAAGGAAAACATCTGTTTTAAATTATATTTTTCATTTTTCACCACGCCCTAATTGTACCTGGCAAAAATCCGAGTCCAACGATACCAAACAAAGTACCGTTCTGATGACTGAGTGACGAGATATGGCGTCTTAAGATTTAGCAGCGCATTTAGCGCGCCGGGCGCGCGCGCGCACATTGCAAAGCGCAATGCACACTCGCTTTTTCAAGTGGCTATATCTCGCGATTGAGTAATTCGAATCATACTTTGTCGGGTATCGTTGGATTCGTCTCAAATCGGGCTAAAACTTTCGGATGAAACAGAAGGTAAAGGACGATTAAAAAAAAAAAAAAAAAAATCAGGATGAAAGAGAATTCTTGTCTTTCGACGTAAGCTTAGTAAAAATGAAAGGATAAAAAATTGTCATTCATTTGTTTATATCTATACGATTACCCGAGATGAAGAAAAATTTGATCAAAAATTTATTATCATTTGAAATGACTAATGTTTCGTGATATTGTGTACAGGAGAATTTAGTTACAACCTTTATAGCTACTATGATATAATTCTTCACCGACAGTTTGTGATATATTTAGTAAAAAAAAAAAAGAAAAAAAAAAGGAAAAAAAAATGGGAATTAAAAATAATTAAAAAGAAAGGCAAAGCAAGATGGAGAGAGGGTGAGAGAGAAAGAAAGAAACACATGGTTGTTATTTATATTATTAACAAAGCGCCTAGCGGTTCCATTACACATATTGTAATCAAACACAGTAAATATGCACGTACACACACGTGCGGGTTTTGACTACTGCAGTAATTAATTACCTTAATATATATATATATATTTATCTAATATTAATAGAAAACGCAACAGACTACAGAATAATAATAATAATAATAATAATAATAATAATAATAATGATTATAATATTGGAAAAAAAAATTGACGAGTCCATGATTGTTTTAAATTTCAAATAAGTAGCAACAATAATGTTTATAATTTATTATTGCCATTATTATTATTATTATTATTATTATTATTATTATTATCATCATTATTCGAAATGAAGATTTTTATTTGTTGTAATATTGTAAAAGACTCGTGTGTTTTCTTTTCTTTTTAATTATTATTATTATTATTGTTATCATTATTATTATTATATGTATTAATTAATGAACTTTACTATTCGTTTTTAACCCTCAAACACCACACTCCCGGATCCAACCGTAACTATCACACTGGGTTAGAGTAACCCAGCGTTTTGTCTTGCGAATATCTCGGCATCCAATATACCGATTTGGATGATTTTTTTTTTTAATCGAAGTGTCAAACAATCAGGAAAAAAAAAATGTCTGCAGAAAAAAGCAATGGGTCTCATAGCTTTTAAGATATATGAATAAATCTTGGAGAAAATGTTTTCAAATTTTGAAGTTTGAATAAAGGACTGGGTTACTGTAACCCAGTGTGGTGTTTGAGGATTAAGTCACAAGAGTTAGTGAATACGATGTAGACGTAACCGAGTATAAATGGTCTAATAGTAATGGGCATGATATGAATATGAACATGTTACTTCTACTTATTAATTAAATGAGAGAGAAAGAGAGAGAGAGAGAGAGAAAAAAAGGGGAAAGAAAGAACGAGAAAATAAAAGAAGAAAAAAAATAAATTAATAAATAAAATAAAATAAAATAATAATATCATCGGGCGTCCCGAAAGAGAGAATAAGAAAGAGATAGAGAGAGAGAGGTATGAAGAGTTGCGAGATTATTTTTTCAAAAAACCAGTGTAGAATATATATAATATAATTTATAGTATATCGCTTGACAGCGAATTGAAATGAATATCGTTTATGATATTAATATGACGAAATGTAAAATTCTAAATATGAGGTATACATAATTATTGATTCGGAGTCTGTATGTATATTATGAAAAAAAAATAATAAGAATAACGAAAAATAAGATAAAATGAAGCGAAAAACTGATGATGATTAAAAAAAAAGCGATATAATAATATAATATATATATTATGCATGTTATTTTAATAATAATAATAATTATTCTCACTGATTTTTAGAAATTCCTCTCGCCCTCCTTATTCTTTTTAATAGTAACGGGAGACATAAGTACGTGATACATAATATATTATGTACGGACAAACAATATTGTATTTTGTTATAGAAATTTAAATGAAAGAAAGAAAGAAAGAAAGAAAGAAATAAGAAAATAATTGTGAATGAATAATATAAAATTAATAAGTAAAGTCGAAGAAGAAGAAAAGGGAAGATGAAGAGAAAAAAAAAATAAACAAGAAGAGAGAAAAGAAAGAAAACCTAATTAAACTGCGTGGACGCGAGGTAAAAAATAAAAATAAAAATAAAATAACAAAAAAAATAAGAATAAATATAACACATTGTGATTGATCGTAATTGATATATTATGATCAAATATGAATAAAATAATAATAATAATAAAATAATGATAAAATAAAATGGCCCACTGGTTGAGGCCCTACATTTTCTGAGTACACTATGAATAATAAACATTATGTAAAATTGACTGAAACTTGAATTCATTTATTATCATTCTAATTTCTATCCCGAAATCAAAACCAGAGAAAAAAAAACCTCTTTTCTTCCTTAGGAGAATTCAAACTGCTTCCCGCACCGCTTGGTGGGGGTAAAAATAGTTCGCAAACTTGACGTCGAGACGCTAACATTCGGTTTCGCCATCTGGCGAAATATCTGGAAATTATATGACTCGTTGTTGGTATAAATTGAACGTTAGAAAACCAATTTTCAGCACTTATTTCTCAAAATGTTGGCTTGAACATGGCGATTTGAATTCAATATTGTCAATACGCTCATAAATAAACTGTAACGAACATCTCGACTGACTTACAACCTTTTGTCAATTATTCTTTATCATAATTCTTTCCCATTTGACTGACCCATGTGGACATAGGTTTCACTATGTGTGCTTCAATAGTATTTTGCCTGAATGGGTCAGCTAGCCAAGCCAGACAATGAAATCATCGTTCGACTAAAACCGCAACAAAAATCTTCCGCTAAAATAGTTTCGATGCATTTTTCGAATAACAAGTATACAGATCTGATACGAGACGTGCACGCATCATCGACTAAATATAGAATCAGCAGATGCACATGTATCAATCCTGTTTAGTAGACACCACGAGATCGAAGACCGACTCGGTATTCGAAAAGGCGAACGACTATCGTGTCGCAATTTTTTTGGATAATAATGATTGCGAAATTTTTGACGAAATTGTAATTGGAAACGTTATGCAATGATCGGAATTTATTGAAGCCGGAAATCTCTGTTGAAATCCTATTGAATAAATCTTCGAATATCATCGGAATATTGAAATCCTTTTTAGAGGAAAAACTTTCGAACAAAACGTAGGAAAAACAATTTTTATTAACTGCATGAATACACCGAATACTTGTATGGTAATTTGTCTGTCCAGACGCCATTTGGAAGGGGTATAAACTCTTCCATATATATACCGAAGGCCATAAGGATCGGCACAGTCGTCCACCATGAACCAACGTACAGTAATCTTCAGCCTCCTTGTCGTCCTGGCCCTCAGTGCTTGTTCTGTCGCCGGATATCCAGGTAAAATATTTGTGGAAATATTTGTCGTACATTATTTCACGTGTGTGTGAGATTATATTTTATCGGAATTTTACAGGGTATTACGACGGCCATGACGATTCAAACTACGGTTTTCCTGACGAGTCATGCGAGTTTTGCGACGATTCAAGCGAAGAGATTCACGGGGGAACAGGTGGAGCGACAAAACCGGAGCCGATTGAAAAGTCAAGCACAACCACAAGCACAACCATCCCTGTAGCTGAGACCACAGCCATCCCTGGAGCTGAGACCACAGCCATCCCTGGAACTGAGACCACAGCCATCCCTGGAACCGAAACCACAACACTCGATGGCGGCAAGACCACGACGAAACCCTCTGCATCCGATATCCAGGCGTCTATTACAGCAACGGTACAAGTTATAGCGAATGTCACAAGTTTAAGTTCTGGCTAATAAATGGCCGAGAAAAATGCTGCTTGGCTTTTGAATTTCTATCTAACAGCCATATCCGATGATATTTGAACTGTACTATATGCATTATTACTTTGTTCAGACTACTGCGATAGTCGCTCAAACTCTAAGTTGTACTTTATCTCGTATTTTGACTTCCTGTAACAAGTCTCGAAGTTTGAATAAATTTTTTTTTATAAATTGATATCGATGCCTCACTGTTTTAGGCAAATTTTATTTCTATGTTCCTCGAATGTTATCCTCGTGAATATCCCATCCTTCTCAACACGTCGAAAAATCATTTCAGGGTGAATGCTGGACCAATGATTATTTATGAATTGATTCATGAAGCAGATGAGTCGGTTTTTCCCATTCTCGCAAATATTTCACGAGGAATTTTGTCGCAAGGAAAGAAACAGGAATTTTTTCCTCAAGGATTGAAGTCATCTAGTTATTTTTCTAAAAAAAACTATATAATGGCCGGATTTGAATATTAAAAAAACGTGTTTCAAGCTTCAAGCCGGCTCTCTTAATGCTTCTTAATTTATCAAGGTCTGAGGGAAATATCCTGAAGGAAAAAAAAGCGGCAAAACAAGACCGAGGTCATCAGATCTCGACGGGATCATCGGTTTCAGACAATGACGAGTGTCTCTGAAATCTGATTCGGATATCATATACTGCATTTCGTTCCCTTCGGGTAAGTATAACGATCCCAGTGGAGTGGTCTGAGAAGAGCAAAAGCCTCGACCTTATATCATATTCCAATTATTTCGATTTCTTTAGCGGGTAGCGTCACGAGTTTATACAGCTGCGATAGTCGGAGAACAAAGTCATCATTCGATTACATAGTTTCAATAGATTATACCTCATTCGATGGATTCCACGAATAATAAGTATACTCTAATTTCGGACGTACCGTATGATAGACTAAATATAGGGTAGACCACCATACCCATTACAATGTAAATCATACGAAATACAATGTAAATCATACGAAATACAATGTAAATCATACGAAATACAATGTAAATCATACCCAATACAATGTAAATCTGACCATAAACGTTACAAAGCTATTTTAACAGCTTTAATCATTAAAAACTTCACTTTTAAACAATCAAGTACTGTAAAAGTTGGGTTTAATATATGCTGTAGGGTATGTTTTCGTAATTAATCCTATAATTCAATAGATTTATAATGCCAGAAGGGAGAGAAGCATTAGTCAAGCATAGCCGCAAACGGTACAGTAGCCACAAATGTCACGTCTACCCTAGGTTCAACTGATCATGCATGGTATGAAAAGGTAAACCACTTTTCCAGTTTCACGAGATCATGAGAAATCCCTCTGAATCATTCATCCAAGCATTAGAATTGATTGGAGACATGTAATTTATCTGAAACCTTCCGACAATCGGATAAAATCGTTTCATGTAAAAATATCAAACGCGCAGATATCAAGTCTACACAGCTGTGTCTTTCCACGTATATTTTGCAAAATACGAATATTTTACACATCGATTGATCCGAGAATTCCGAGCCTACATCATCTTCAGCTGTACCAATTCTCAACAGAGCATTTAATGATAATAATCTGCTGGATTGCAGACGGTATTTCTTCAACAGAAACAACAAACAATGAGATGCAGAGCATCTCGTATTATTTTCGTTGTTGTGTTGCTACGAACTGAAAGTCGTCAATTTTTTGCAACATTGTCTGCAACATTGTCCGCAAAATTATCCCTGAAACTGCGAGATAAGAAAGTCCAAAATTTGGAGATATTTTGATGGAAATGATCAGCCCAAGAAATTACCACATCTGGTTCAAGTTTACAGAATTTGTTGATCGACAGATTGACGATGAAAAGAAAACTTCCACGTCTGTGTAGATTCGAAATTTTGCCAAATCTGCGATAGCGGAGACTTGCGTTTATCGTTTGCCAATTAGAATTTACACTCTTGACATACTCGACGCTATTTTCTATAGCTGCTTTCCTCTGTTTAGTATAAATAACCGTGTGACAGTAAAATATCAATAACATCTCGCGACTGGCAAGAACTGATAAACAAAATAGAGATGATAGACAGAACTAATTGTTTATGGAACAAAATAAAGAAGGGGTAGAATTTCCTGTATATAAAAGTCGTCGGACGCGATAGAGACGAGTACAGAAAATTATCTAACGTTCGCCATGTACCAACGTCATACTATCGTCCCTAGTCTGCTTCTGGCCTTTCTGGCCTTTATGGCCATAGCCAGTATTAATCCCAACACAAGTGCATACGGTCGGCCGCAACTGGCCGGCGGATTGGAAACCATTCTCAGCGGGCCAATCGGTACAGTAGAAAAGTTGCTCAGTCCAGCTAGTCCTGTGGTGGTACCCAGTCTTCCTGCGGTACCCACTCTTCCTGCGGTACCCACTCTTCCTGCGGTACCCACTCTTCCTGCGGTACCCAGTCTTCCTGCGGCACCTCTTCCGGCTGATCCAATTGGTAGTTTAATTCCGATGCTCGGTTAATTATGATCTGGAGATCGTAAGCTGCACTCCAAGTACAACCGACGAAGAGAAATGAAGGAAGGAAGGAAACGAGAGCAAAAAGAAGAAGAGAATAGCATATGGTCTGGAAATGTTCCAGGCTTCAATCCTTGATTTATGAAAATTGAATAGTGTTCAGTGGAAATTTGTAACTCATCATCGGTTCTTTTAATAAAATGGTAATGAAAAAAAAACCCTTGGCTTTAAAATTGACTTTTTGTTCAAGGACCCCCCCACCCTCACGTTCTTATAAACTTTTCAAAATTATTTAATTAATTCTTCTCGGCCTTGGAGAAGATTTTAATTTGTTTCGATTCTAAAATCTAAAATCCATACAACAGATTCGCCAATTATTTGCTAATTAACGTCTATATTCACGCCTTATTGAATATCCTCACTAATTATATCATCAATACACCTAATATACACCAAATACTTGCATGATTATCTTTTTGCGTGCGATATGACTGGAAGGGGGCGAATTTCTTGTATATAAACCAAGGTGCCTGGTGGGATGAGCATAATCGTGCATAATGAACAAGTGGAACGTGATCCTTTGCCACTTGGCTTTCGTGGCCTTCCTTGCCTTTGACACCCAAGCCCTGATGGAAGATGAAGGTAATTATCGTACTGTTGTACATTAATACTGGAACTGGTGAAAATTTTATTCACTATACTAAAATAGACAACAATTGTGTTTCAGATCTTGATCAGCTCAACCGTGAATGCTGGGGCTATGTTGACCTGGGTAAATAAAGAGCGTCCACTTTTCAAAGATTGTTCGAGTCAGGGTAGATAGCTCGTTTTTAGTGAAAGCCAATTCTTGTCGATTCCTTTTTCTTAAAATCCATGAGAATCTGCATGACGATTTTTTGTCCGAATATAGTATAGGCAAAATCTTATTAGACAATCAGCGAATTTTATTGAATCTTATCAACACACTAAAACGCAAAACGATTGTTTTTCAGTGAAACATCGAGTCAGCGTCGCAGTCCAATCGATGAATGGAGGTAAAAGCGAATGGCCATCTCTTCTTTACTAATCTCTATGAAAATCGTTATCTTCGAAACGAATAAACGTCTCTTGTTGAGATACAATGTAAATCATACGAAATACAATGTAAATCATACCCAATACAATGTAAATCTGGCCACAAACGGTACAAAACTATTTTAACAGCTTTAATCATCAAAAACTTGACTTTTAAACAATCAAGTATTGGAAAAGTTGGGTTTAATATTTGCTGTAGGGTATGTTTTCGTAATTAATCAAATAATTCAATAGATTTATAATGCCAGAAAGGAGGGAAGCATTAGTTAAACATAGCCACAAACGGTACAGTGGCCACAAATGTTACGTCTACCCTAGTTATTCGTTGAAATATAGTTGAAATCGAATCTGATTGAGATATTTGAAATTCTAGAAGAAATATTGTCGCAAATTTTATCACTACACAACTCACAACGCACAACGGTTGTTTTTCAGAACTTACTGGACAGCCCGAGCCAATTAATGCTATAGGAGGTAAGAAATGAGTGTCCACCTCTTATTTTCTGCGCTTCGTATTTTGAATATGACAATTCCCAATTTTAATTTTCATTAATATGTCGATAATTAATTTAACACGATGATTTCTAATAGAAAATTTTTCAATGTACCTGAATATAATTTTTTTTTCAACATTTTGTCCCGATAACTAAAACGGACGGAAATTGTTTTTCAGCTTGTCTGAAAGCCGTTTCACCCCTGAGTTATGTACAAGGTGAGAAATTAGTGTCCTGAGCGTATTATTTTATTATATTATTAACATTAGCCGAGTTGCTTCTACGAGAATTGGGAATAACTCAATAATGACTCGACTTGTTTTTCAGATTGGCCAGAGATGTACAAAAAAGAAGAAGGTCTTGAAGGTAAGAACAAGGGTCCTGCACCTTATATTTTTCTACACCGTTTATAATTGAAGATAAAAATTCTCGCATACTATTTGTTTACGTCATAATCATGTTCGAAAATAATTCATTGTCCCATATAATAGTGTCTCAAAAAATTTGAAACAATTTTCTAAACTGCCTAAACTGCATCAGAACACTAAAATTCACTTTGATTTATTTTCAGATTGTCTGCGAAACATCACTTCCGTCGATAGATTTTTCAGAGGTAAAAAAATCGGTCTCCAAATCTTAGTTTCAATGAAAATATTCATGACAATCGAACAATTCGTGTCAAAAACTTATACCGACAAAGTATCCTTCTGGACGATTTGTTTTTAACCATTCAAATCCTTACCGCCATACAATGTAATGCTCGATAATTTATTTCCAGATGTTTGTCACATCTTTTGTGCACCGGAATACGAAGGTAAAAAAAATTATTATTCCATATCTTATTTTCTAATACTGTTACGAATCGACAATTTTCCAAACTGCTATAATTCTATCAGCACACTCAGACACATGACAATTTTTTAATTTTTTTTCCCCAGATATGATGACCGGGTCATTCGAATCTCTTGGAGGTAAAGGATGAGTGACTACCTCTAAATTTTCTCATTCCGTTCAATTGGAGATAATAATTCTGTGAATCGGAGTGAAATTTGCATCAAATCGTCACATTTGAAGACTTTTTTCACAGGATTATACAATGTCTTTTATTTTTCCAGTTGATGTTTGTGAACGCAGTCAAAATTAAGCCAGCGGGACAAATTTCTACCGATTTTTAATCAGCGACTAAACAACATGGACATCCGAGCTATATATTTACTTCCTTCGTACTGCTTGTAGTTTTTCAAACCCTAAATTTTGTTCTAGGTATATTTTCTTATGACTTGTTAGCAAGCTTTTTTATTCTAATAAATTGAATATTGGAGTTAAATCAATGCATCATTTTCATTTGACGATACATAAAAAGCCCATCCATATTTTATCCAAAAAAATAGGAATTCGTACTGACATTTGCCTGACTAGTATCCACAGTGATGCACAAAGTGCCGTCCATATATTCACTGCGAGATGGTAAATTCAACAGAAAATTTCTTTACGTGTGCCTATCCTTGTCAATTTGGTTCGATTTCTGAATCATAAGTCAAATTTGAACACTAGAAATTTCTAATAGCTTTCCGTGACATCAAATAATATGATTTCAATCCGTTAGAGATGAGGAAGAATATCGATTTTAAATTGTTTTCGTAGTCTTCCGATTGCTTTGCCGATCACGAGTTGATCGGGGTAATACAGGTGGCAGTAAGACGTCGAGGCCATTTTTCACTTACGCAGTTTTCCCATACTGCGTCAATTTCGCCACCTGATTCGATACGTTCTATAAATACTCAGTATTCTATAATATCAGACGCACGATCGTCGGCCAAATATTGGTTCAACGAACTTATCGCGAATTCATACGAAAATTAAACCAGAAATTTATGTCGTATTTTAATTTGTATTGCGATACCGAAACTGGCTGGGTATGATTGAGAATTTCATTTAAAACTTCTGGAATTGTTACAAATTATTTAAAAATCCGAGAAGCAAGCATTAGGAATTGTCGAAAGGAATTCTCCCTAATCCACACCCTTCGCAGGGAGATTTGTTGCTTTCGGTAGATTGATAAAACGAGTCGAACTAGAAAAATATATCGTGTCAATAAAGACGATGATAATATTCAATATTATTTGAATCCATTGATTACTTCGGTTCTGATGTAACGATTGCACAAGTGGCTTCAAGACAGCGAGGCTGTCATCTATCTACGTCAATTCAATAATTGCGTAAATATTTTTGGTCTAATGCGTATTTTAAATCAACAGACGCCTCAGCATCAAACAAATATCGATACAAAGCCCATATACGATAAATGGAACGGATAAAAATTGCATGAGTACGAGATTTTCGTTTTGTTCCTGTTTAAATGAATAGATAAGCGGGTAAAATTAACATCTATCAAATACATTGTAGTGAATTTTACAGGTAAGACTCTGAGCTAGATGAAAAAAGATGAAAATAGTCATCAGATAAATTGGGAGCCAAAATATTTGGGAAAACTTCGTCTGGGTCAGTTGGTCCTAGTGTGGCGTTAGCAGGGTTGAAAAAGCACGTGCGTCTACCAGGGCGAGATCATTGAAATTAATTTTTTCGAATCATTGAAATCATTTCGCAATACCGTCAAAGTGTTTTGAAGTTCGATTCAGTCTTTTGTAATCCCTAATCCATCAGCTGTGTCAATTGATCGTAAAGCGAAACGTTAATATACGTGAGACTTATCCAAATACCCCACTAATTCCATCATCGGTATACTTAATTTCCAACAAATACTTACACGTGTAATTATTTTTGCATTTGGAAGGGGGCAGATATGGTATATAAAGCCAGGGGGCCAGAGGGATGAGCACAGTCATACATTATGAACAAGTTTGTATCAGTGATCTTCGGCATCTTGGCCTGCGTGGGCCTCTTTGCCCTCAACGCCCAAGCCCGGCCACAATTAAATATTCGTAAATATATTGTTTGTGCAAATATATTGCCAAAATAGAACTAGTTCCGAATCAATTTACAGATAATGTTTCGGTAGTAATAATAACTGTACTTGTGTATGTTAGACTAATTTTTCCGAAAGATTATACAAGAGAGAATCGGTGTTTAATTTCTTTTTTCAAAAATGGGTTTAACGCATTTTCGCCTTGCGGCAATACCGATAAAAGATCATTGAGACACCGGTGCCGATTGATGAATTTTTTAATTATTTTTTTCTCTTTCAAAATTACTTGGAAATAATCGTTCAAATAATTCTTTGATCTTCCTTAATTTTCTCAGCAAATTAACAAGCGCAACAATTATCTTTCAGTTTCATCTCTAGCCTCCTCCGCAGCAACCGCTGTCAGTACTGCAGGTAAAACATTAGTGTCCACTTATTCTTTGTTAATCTCGTAGAAATTGGAGATAAGAATTCTCAAATGACAATCACATCATTATGTCATACTTTCCAAAAGTAATTCGTTATTTAAGGATTTCCAAAAAATCCGCGAAAACAAATATCTAAAAAATATTTTACCACAATTTTTAAGACTACTAAAATTTTCTCAGTAGACTGAAATGCACAATATTTGTTTTTCAGCGGATACTGCAGCCGGCCTCGCCGATGGTCTAACAGGTAACAAATCAGTAACCACCGATTCTGTTTCGATGACGTTAAAAATTATGAATTGTTCGGAAAATATCTAAGAAATATTTTCAGACAATTTTTGTAAGTACGAAAATTTTTTCACTAATCTAAAACGTACAATTATTGTTTTTTCTTTTCTTAGGATCAAGTAATACGAATGCGACGGGGACTGTTGCTAGTGAGTAAAAATCAGTGTTCACCTTTTATCTTCTACTTTTTAATGTAAAAATTGAATGTAATAGTTCTCAAGATTAATTAGTTGAGAGTCGATGGCTCGTTCCCATTTCGAGACTGACTTTTTTGTCATTCCTTTTCTTGACAATGAACATTTTTGCAACGCATTAGACGTTGGAGAGTGTCACAGAAATCTGTGAAAATCAATTACAATTTACTGTCCGATAATATTCGCGAAATTTTTATAGACTATTTTCTGAACTGCTGAAAATTTTATCATCACCCTAAAACGCACAATTATTGTTTTTCAGTTGGTATGGAAGGCATCGAAAATGCGAACGAAGGTAAAAAATTAATGTTCACGCTTTATTTTCTACCGCTACGAACTGCAGATAATCTAATCCTCAAATCCATGATGATTTGTTGTCAGCAAGAAAATTCGTGAAGTATTTTTAGACAATTTTTGGATCTGCTAAAATTTTATCACCACACTAAAATGCACAACGATTATTTTCCAGCTATGCAGAACGTGGCGGAAGCTGCATTTGACGGTAAAAACTGAATTCATTTTTTTATTTTCTACCTCTAGACATTTTCAGGATAATAATTTTCAAATAGTTCTGCCTTCAGATTATAATAATCGGTTTCAGAAACTCTCAACTTAAGAAAGAGATTAGTTTATCGGAAATAACTTTCTATATAAAAATGTTGAAAAAAAATAATGACTCAAGTGAGAACCGATGGCTCGTTCCCAGTCATGACTAATAACTTTTAAAATATCATCTTTAAAAAATGGTGATGCATATTCTTGCAATACCCTGAGCGCCAAAGTATTTCGGTGAGATCAAAGTAAATTCGTGATAATTTTTGTTCCTGAAAATGTCGGTGAAATCTTCTCATAAAATTATTAAAACTAGTCAAACTTTATCACTAATCTGAGATTTACTATTGTTTTCAGAGGCTCTAAAGGTGCGGGACACCTTCCAGTCGATGGGCCAATCGTGGGGTAAGAAATCTACTCCTCATGTCTACTTCTCATTTCCTCATACAATTAATAATTGCATATAACAAATCTGAAATAATTTTACTATCAGATCAAATCTCGATAACGTAAGCTGTTTAGTTTTCGGAAATAGTAATGCGTCGTCGATGGATTCGTTTCTTGCAGTCAGTGCTAACAACTAGTTTTGACTTTATTTTATTTTTTTCTAAAATTTTAACGCACATTTTTGCAATACAGGAAATAGTAATAAGAAATTCATGAAACTCCACGGTTTTTGCTGAAAAAAATTCGAGGGATATTCTCAGAAAAATGCCAACGTCATTATTTATCATTCATATTTTATTATATTTGAACATTTTATACAGGATTATAACATATTTTTTTTTTCCAGCGACTTTCATGGCTAAGATGCTGGGTAAAGCGGCGACGAGTCAAGTGACAAGCACTCTGAACGGATAAATTTCTACCAATTTTGAATTAACATCTAAACGACATGAATATTGAAAATAAATATACTTTTATTAAACTGCTAATAGTTTTCCAAACCATAAGTTGTATTTTCTGTTTTTATATCTGACTTGTTTACAAGCTTTTGGATTTTAATAAATTGTAAATTCGATTTGTATACCAATCCGTGACTTGATTTAATTGACTACGTCTATGTAACCCATCCATCCATATTCGAATCCCGATTGTAAGTGTCCCACCTCAGCGGGAATAACGACGAACCATAATCTAGGGAAAAAGGACTCTGGGAGACATCTTTCTGCAGAGAAAGACGACTCTGGGACACTTCGCTTGATGTTTGAGTTGCTTGTATGCAGGCGTTTTCCCTTTCCTATGGAACGCATCCACGAGTACACCCTAGTGTTTGTAAATGACTAATCAGGAGACTCGGGCACCTGGCGCGTGGCTAAAGCAGCCTCCTGATGGGTCGATTTTTAAATACGACGCTGCGCGAACCAGGCATAAACCAGGCATAAACCAGGCATATACCAGCCATAAACCAGGCTTTATTCGGTTTCTTACAATACTGTAGAGTCCTTCTATTTCCAGGAACGGTCTATACCAACTATATATTTCCATTTCTACCAGCGTGTGGTTCCAATGCCGACTTGATTACTTTTCAAACAGTCCGCACTTCGAATATAGCGTCATCTTTACCGTTATTTACAAATTACAAACTCGATAGAAATTACGATACAGACGGCATTTGCATTTGTTAAACACGTGTATATAGAAATATAGTGCTTTTACTTGACTTAGAACTCTTAAACAGATTTTTAACTTTTAAATTAATCCAGAAACAAAAAAGGTACGAAAAACGAATCACAAGTGATTTTTTTAGACCTGATTTAACTTTATTCTGTTACTAAAATACAAGATTTTTTAGGTTATTCGTCCCTTTTTTGAGGTTATCTGTCTCATTATCACCCAGAAATCAGTCTCTTTCCTTGAAAACACGATGTAGAAACACTTTAAGATAAATAAAACGTGTTTACTCCCGACTACCTTTCATTTCCCACATGTTATACCCTTTTTGTTCGTCTAAAACCCCGATTTTTGGGGTTATAGGTACCTTTTTTGAGGTTATCTGACTAAATATCACCCAGGAATCGGCCCTACTCCTGTAAAACACAATGTAGAAACATTTTTAAACAAATAAAACATATTTATTCCCGATTATGTTTCATTTCCCATGTATTATACCCTTTTTTTTGTTCTCAAAACCCCTGCTTTGAGGTTATTCATCCTCGGTTTGAGGTTATGTGTCCTATTCCTTCAAAACACAATGTAGAAACACTTAAAAACGAATAAAGCATGTTTGAATCCTATTATCTTTCATTTCGCACGAATTATTTCCCTTTTTTTGGCCTCAAAAAGCCGATTATAAGATGATATTTCAGTTTTTTGATAATATCTCGGTTATTATCACTAAAGACAGACTCAAAAGCGTTCTAAAACGTCTTTTGAACATTATGAAACCCATATAACTCTATAAGAATCTTTTTTTTGCAATTTTGAAGGCCTCTCTTGGCTTTCGAGGTTATGATTATAGTTGTGAGGTTAGATTTCGTATCTCTGTTAATAGAGCCTCAAAAACCTCTCTTTTGACTATATAACACATCAAGAAGCCCCCATAAGCCCATTCCAATACAAATTCCTGCTCAAACAATCCAATCATCTTATTAATTTCATCCAGGATGACGACGTCGCTCGCAGCGCAGCTGCAGAAGCTCAGAGCTCCTCAGACCGCGCTATTATTAGAGAAAAAAAAACGACCCAGTCTTTTATTCGATCCCAAAGAGGCGGCTAATTTGGACAGAGAAACCGTTTTTGAGATTGGTAATCAAGCAGTTATCTTCGTTATATTAGCATGCTGCTTCTTAGTCAACTAATTCTCTAGAACATTTGTTCTAATATGATTAAAAATCAATAAATCTAATCCAAATCAGCTTCTTTATAATCTAAGGTCTTGAGTTGAGTCTATATTCTCCTCTATTCATCCAAACAATAATTCTGCAGGTAAAAACGGGCTTGATGAGTTGATAAAGCTGTATCCACCATTTGAAGAATTCACAAACCACCTATTCGCCCAAAGTTCAATTAGACTGGAAAGATCAGTCCACGACGTGGCTCTGAATGCGAAACTAGACGCTCAAATAAGACGCTTTCTGATCCTCCTTTCGCCTTACTTCCTCCTCAATCCGGCGCACAAAACTCTGGAATGGCTGATCCACAGATTTTATATCCACGAGTTCAACAGAGATCAGTTTCTGATGCTCATACTGCCTTACCACGAGACCCGGATGTTCGTCAGGTGATATATCCGCTCTCTTTTATTTCCAGAACTAAAATAAGCCAAGAATTCAGCTCTAAATCCTCTTTTTTCTCTTTTCCAGGGCTCTACAGCTGGTAAGAGTCTCGGAGCCCAGCGACGATTGGTACTGGTTGATGCCGCTTCAGAAACCAGGTGTTCCTCTATCAAAAACTACCTTAATAAATAGACTATCGATCGACACCGGTCTCTTAAAACTCCTCTGCGATCACATATGCGAATCGACAGAAGTCTACGGCCCTCAAGCTTCTTCCCTCGGGACTCTCTGGGCTTTTTACACGATGTCTTTGATCGGGGCTTTAGATATATCAGAATCAATATCAGAGAATCAAATATCGCGCATGTTAGTACCTCTCAGCAAAGGCCTCTCAAGTTCGGTCCCAGACTTTGCCGCTAGCAGCTACATGCTGGTGGCAAAGGTCTCCAGCAAAGTTAAACTTAGCAAGATTACTCTTGCCTCTATTCTGAACACTATGCTCGATAATCCGCCGCTCCCACACGAGTCTATACTGCTCACAGTCTACTTATTCAACACACAGATAGACCAGCTGAGTTCAGTGGACGTTAATCTGATATATAAACTCTCTAAGCTCAACTGGTTCCCTGAGACATTAGGCAAAGTTAAATCCTCCGGCGTGAACATCCTGAACTTCGTTGTAGTCTTGCTCGCTTCTTGTGTACGATTTGTGCAGCAGAAGGAACTCGAAACGGCCGGAAACGTCGAGAATATGGTGAACAATGTATTGGGAGAGATAAGGTTTGCCGACGAGGAAGTAAAAGCGATTCTAAAAAACACTTTGCAGCTTCACGTCACTCTGGAATCGATTTCCAAACGGTCTACCAAGTTTCTGGTCAACTTTTTCAACTCTATAGAGAGACAATACCCGGAAATCTTCGACGCTTACCTAAAAAGCCTGGTAAAGAGGGGAGAGACCGATCAAGAATCGCAGAAGATACTGGCTTTGCTTCTCTTATGGCACGCGGACATCCGCAGTGCTCAGGGAACCATGCAAGTCTTGGAACAGCTGCACCACGTCGATCCCACGCAGAGGATATCCGGACTGAATCTAGTGGCCAATGACGAGATCCAAGTCTCAAAGAACTACAAGCAAATGGTTAATGACGCGCTTCGTGCTAGATTCAGAGACGATAATGAGGAGGTTATACTTACTTTGCTGACAAAATTCTCTACCGAAAGACTCCGCGCAATATTTACTCTTGACGTATTGATAGACGAGCTCCTCAGACTTCTGCTTAAGAGCAATCCCTACTCACCGAACCTTTTCGGAATCCCGGCGCTAAGGCTGCTGCTTAATTTATGTAGCCGAGAAGACACTAGAGTCTTTATAGCAGTCCTGCCTTATCTATTCCCAAGAAATAGGGATGAGGTGGCGATCTCCCTTGAAGTTCTTGACTCTGATTACGCACAGAACAACCGTTACATGCAAATGGTGAAGAGCGATGGGCTCGGAGGACCTGAAGCCATATCGTCGGCGGCTTTTCACAGAATTTTAGACACTAAATTGTTGCCGTCGACCTCCAGCATCTTGGCAGTCCTTAAGGAACAGGAAATCCATGGAAATGCAGCGAACATGTTCTTCAGCATGATTTTGCTAGGATCTGTGTGCAGGGTTCCCGTCGGCTCACTACCTCACGCTGTGGCAAAAGACATTATCGACATAGCTTCAAAGGTCGTTAAAGAATATCCCAAGGTCAAGCTTCTGCCAAATTGCAATCAGCTCAATGGAGACAAGATTGTAGATGCCCTGGAGCTTGCTTCCAAGGGGGTTCTCCCTCTGCAAGTCGGAACTTACGTCTTAGAAATGGTTCACAGGCGGCTAGACCTCAGCGCTAATCCCACGCTCGATTTTGAGCGGGAACCGGAGCGCAGCGCGTTGGTTCTCAGTCTGTTGCAGATATTTTTCGAGGGGATAAACAAGCCGGCTTGTTCGACCCACTATCTTTGGTGCTTGAAGATATTCCTCAAAAGACATTTCGCGAATGTCGAAGACACTATCTGCTTCCTTTCTCAGCTTTTCACTAAGCCTGTTGCCTCTCAGACGTCGCTTCACTGTCTACAAATCACTTCCTCTCTTTTAGACTCCAAGAATTCCGTCCTATGGGCATTTAAAGACTGCACTTTTGTCCCCAATCTACTCGTGGCCCTAAAAAGCGAGAATCAGGACTGCAGAAAAAGCGCCATAAAAATCCTGGACAAACTCTCCAACACATTCAATCTCTCCACCGAAGGGTTCTCCACTCTCCTTCACCAGCTTTCGAAGAGAAAATTTGAGGTCAAAATGGACCATGAACAACTATCGCTAATTCTTTACACCCTTCTCTCTCCCGACCCCGACGTACAAGACCAAATATCCCCGAAACTGAGGTCTAATCTTCAGGAAGGCCTAGCTCTCCTTCTCTCAACGATTGTAAGCATCAATACACCAATTCACACAGTCTCTCAGATCCTGGATCTCCTTTCTCATGTTAACGGACTCACAGTTCTTCAGAATCTAGCGCCACTGGGTATAACTCTGCTAAACAAAGTCAAGACAGATCTTACTGCTCCTAAATTCGCTGGGAATGCTTTGAAGAACATTCTCCAGAGATTTGACGCCACCACTGCCAAATCTTTGACAGATCCGGTCGTCTGGGAGCTATTTTCCTCGAGTATAAAGGACTATACATCCCCTGTACTCGTTAACTTCGCCTATTCTCCGCCTAGCGTTATCCTGATGAAGCAAATCGATGAGAATTTCTTTGAACAAGTTGGAAGGCTAGCAAAAACCTACCAAGCAAAGATCCTGGGGAGCTTGATAGACGCCGTAACCGACTGTGAGATAAGCTCTGTCGTCGCTGCAGGTAACAGAGCGGTTAGGAGGATCAGACTCAACGCGCAATTGATTATAGACGAGCTGGTCTTGATGAAGGAGGCCAGAGCACCGGTTGTTGCCTCCGAGCAGAAGAAGAACAAGAAGCTGGTCGACACCACACTTAATCCAGGAATTGTTAACACCAGGGAATGGAAGAGAGGAATAACGCTGCTTGAATTCGTCCAGAGAGCCGATAACGTTGAGAAAGAAGAACTGCTGCTCCCTGTTCTTTTCCAGCTCCTGGGAATGGCTCTGAAGTTTGAAGAACAGAACGTGTTCGAATATACGAAGCAGCTTCTGCTCTCTTCGATCCTTCATTTGACTAAGAAGCCTGTGGTGATTCAGCAAGCGCACAATCACGTGGATTTGATTGCCCAGTGCATCAGGACTTCCCAAAACCCTCAGACTCATCACCACGCACTTCTTGTCCTAGTGGAATTATTCAAAGTTGCCGACCTCCAGAGCGCGCTCCACAACATAATGCCTATATTCACCTTCATGGGATGCTCTGTGCTGAGGCAAGACGACGCCTACTCAATCCAAATCATATCTAAGACCATCGAAACTATTGTCCCGATAGTTAATGCGGCAGAGGACGAAAAACACGCCTGTGAAGTGCTCAGAGTCTTCATAACTTCTTTGCCAGACATTCCTGAGCACAGAAGAGGCCCGTTATTCGACAAGCTTCTCCAGCTGCTGGAAAACCACTTGCATTTGTTCTATCTGCTGACTTTTGAGAGCCACGTTCTTCATCTGCATGAAAGAAAGGAAAACCCTGATAAAGAAATGTCCTCCGAGAAGCTGGAGTTCGCCCTGAACATATCTCACGAGTTTAGCCCACAGCAGCTGATCACCGTCTGCTTAAAACTCGTTCAATTCGTCCGGGCTTTGCCTGTGGAAGTAGAAGAGAGCCAGCGGAAGAAATTTATCCAGTTTTCTGGAAGCCATATATTCGACGTGAACAAAAACTCGGCCAAGCAACTGAGGCACTTTAAATACGCCATTGTGCAGTTTCTCACTACTCTGTTGTCCGCTTCACAGTTTGTGAATAAAGTGGCTGAACTCAGCCCTGAGGAGACCATGAATTTGCAGAGCTATTACTACCGGCTCATCGTGGAGCTGGTTATGTGCATTCAGCTCGTTTCCAAGAGCGTAGATCTTCACCAGGGTAAAGCTAAGGGAAAATACTGGAGAGTGATGCTCCATTACTTGTACGACGCGCTTGATAACGTCAACAGTCATCTTCCGGACGATATTTTCGTACAGAGTGTGAAAGAGCTGATAGAACACGAGGCTGTAGCCGTGAGAAGAAAGGCACTGGATCTACTGATCACTAGGCTTCAGCAGAAGAAACTTTCGGAGATGGACAGAAAGCCCTTTACAACTCTCATCGAACCCTTGATGAGAATACTTCAAGCAAAACGAAAACCGCAGACTCAAGAGCAGGAGATCATTCAACAGACTGTTCTGATCAGCCTTAAACTACTCGCTAAATTATTGGCTGCTGAAGACAAGCCGATATTCGAGCCTGTAAGTCTTGTGATTTATTATCAAAGTAGTCTTTGGAAATTTATCGACACTTCTCTTTCGATATTTAGGTCCTGAAGCTAACAACAGAGTTGATTCGGTCTAGAGAAGGGCCTGTTTTAGCCAGCGCAGTCTTATGTCTAGCAGAATTATGTGGGACTATGCGTCAATTGGCAATTCAACAACTGAATAATTTTATGCCAGTGATATTGACCCTCCTGAGGACTAAATGCCACCAAAAAAGTCCTGACATTGTTGTAATCAGCGTCGTTAACGCATTACAAAAGATCGTAGATTCCATAGGGAACTTTTTGTCCTCTTATTTGGACCGACTACTATTTGAACTCGTTAGTCTTCGTGCTTGGTACAGCGACTCTGAAGACGCCAAGGTAAGAAAATAGAGAAAACTGGCTCAAAGCATTTCTTGAAATCGAATATTTTTCACAGATCTCTCCCATAGTTCAGCGGCTAAAGATCACAACGCAAAAGCTCTCGTCTTTAATACCACTGCGGGTTTTGTTACCAACTGTGACAAAGACTTATGACGTTTTACTGGCTCAGAAATCCTATAGTTCTGTTGACCCCCTGATGGTAGTGCTTTCTGATTCTTTCGCCACCGCATCACCGCAAGACCTCAATAGCTCAATACAGGATTTAGCTGGGTTCTTTCTCAAGGTGCTTCAGTTCAGGGAAGACCAAATACCGCAGACTAACATCTCAGAGAGTAAAAATTTACAGGATATTGCTCTGGTGGAGGAGAGCGCTAGCAAAGCTCTTGTCAATTTGGTGCTTAAATTGAGCGAGGCTACTTTCAGGCCTCTATTCTATCGCCTCTATGATTGGGCTGCTAGAAGTCCGGCGCTGAAGCTAAGAAACATTACTTTTTACAGGTAATATTGCATTGTGTTAGTTCTCTTCTGTATTTATCATCCGTTATCTCAACAGGTTGTCAGCAAACATAGCTGACTCTTTGAAATCTCTGTTCATACTGTTTGCTGGGCATTTCTTGAAGCACGCAGCTAATTTATTGGCCAGTAACAATCCATCGGTAAATGATGAAGCTGAGGAACTCACTCTGAGCTCTGAGGTACATCAGATTGAGTTAGTGGAAGCGATACTCCTAACTTTGTACAGGGTCTTCATGTACGATCCTCATAATTTTGTTAATGAGGAGAGATTCCAGACTCTTTCACAGCCCATCATAGACCAGGTGATTAACTAACGAATGAATACACCTGAGGTATTAGAGAAACGAGAATATATTTAACTGTTCCTTTATTTTTTACAGTTGGAAAATCTCATCGGCGGTAAAGAGGCGTACGAAAAAAGAGCCAGGGAATTAATCGTGCCTTGCATAGCGAATTTTGCCGCTGCAATTCAGGACGATTCGTTACACAAGCAACTGGTATATCAGACTCTGCTTAAAACTAGACACGTTAAATCGTACGTGAGGAGCAGCGCGTTGAATACTCTTGTAAGAAATCGTTTATCAGATATTACGTGTATTGGGAAAATTAAATGATCGCGTTTTGTTGATCCTTTTTGTTGAATCCTATTAGATTTGAATTTCGAACATTTGAAAAAACAATTGTGTAACTAATTGGAATCTGTTCGTAGGTAGAGATAGCGAGAAAACTGGGCGACGACTTTATGCCTTTGTTGCCAGAAACTGTACCGTTTTTGGCCGAATTATTGGAAGACGAAGACGAAGAAACTGAGAAATTGGCTCAAGACGCAGTCCGGACTTTGGAAGAGGTGCTCGACGAGCCTTTGCAAAAATATTTTTAACTGTTTGTACGATTCGAAAAAAATAACGAATTAAACTCTGTATCCACATAATGATAATAGCGAAAAATAAATCTAAATATGAATAAAAATAACACACTGCGTTTTGGATTTTTTTAGTTTTTTTTTTATCCTTTCTCCTCCCTTCGTTTAGTTACCTTTTTTTTCTAGCAAAAGTTCTGCGTTTATTACATCAATATATAACTTAGCCATTATTTGGACGAAATATATATATTATCATATTCTTCTATACATACATATATATTAGGGTGGGCCAAAAAAAACTTTTAATTTTTTTTTTCTTTAGTTACCATGAAAATATCGTCCAAGATGACGAAAAAAAAATTCTGTTAAAGTTTGAGCTCTTAATATTAATATTAAGAGGTCGCTCTTCGTGATCTTTGACTTCCCATTTAGATTTAATTTTATTGTGCTCGAACGAGTTATCGGCCAGTGGAATTGAATACATATACTTGTAGGGAATTAAACGATCTACAAAAAAGATCTGATATGATTTTTTGCTTACTCGACTCGTTTAAAAGTTATTCGAGGTTATAGCTCAAGCTCAAATTATGATTGATGCATCATTCATAATTTGAGTTATTCGAGGTTAGCTCAAGCTCAAATTATGATTGATGCATCATTCATAATTTGAGCTTGAGCTATAACCTCGAATAACTTTTAAACGAGTCGAGTAAGCAAAAAACCATATCAGATCTTTTTTGTAGATCGTTTAATTCCCTACAAGTATATGTATTCAATTCCACTGGCCGATAATTCGTTCGAGCGCAATAAAATTAAATTTGAATGGGAAATCAAAGATCACGAAGAGCGACCTCTTAATATTAATATTAAGAGCTCAAACTTTAACAGAGTTTTTTTTCGTCATCTTGGATGATATTTTCATGGTAACTAAAGAAAAAAAGAATAAAAGTTTTTTTTGGCCCACCCTAATATACATATATAGATATATTATATTATATTATATTATATTATATTATATTATATTATATTATAATACAGCGTTATAAAATATTCATTATAGTAGTAGGTAGTAATGGACATTGAAATAATAAAATTACTTTACGTGTTACATAAGTTACAATATAAATTATACAAATAATGATTATATCTCGCGTTATCGAAAATATCGTAAATTTTTTCCTTTATAGGCTTATCCCGTAGCACGCATGTAGGACATATCGAAAATGCTGTGTTGTACGATAAGATACCCCATGGGGTATCTGCGCGATGTATTGTATCAGTGTTTTCCCTGACACGTATAACATGCACACGATTGTTTATTACATAATTAATACGCATACACGTCGTTATGATAAACAATTTTTTGCCTATTTTTACTCATTTCATTTTTTTTAAACAATACAATGAACGCCGCGGTATAACGTTTTTTCTTTTCTTTTATTTTGATTCAAAAATTTAAACTATTGACTGTGGGCTTCGATTATTTTATCGTTTCGATTCGTTATTTAAGCGGGTATATTTTTCAAAGATCTTGATCACTAATAAATTCATCTTATAATAATAATAATAATAATAATTATCGTATATAGGTATATTATAGTATATCGTAGATCGTATAATTATTTGTTAGGCCGTGTGACTACATGGTGTTATACATAAACTTATACGTATAATTATACAATAATAATAATAATAATAATAATAGTAATAAAAATGAAAAATAACTATATGCTTAAATATAGTAGCCCGTGTGGTTTTCTTTTTATTTTTCTTCCTTTCTTTTTACTATTTTATTAATCTTTCGCGCGTATATATATATATATATACATATATATTATTTTATATACCTATATAACTATACAGATGATCATATATAGCATATGGCTTAATTTTCGCGTGTGATATATACATATACACACACACATACATACACACACAGAACACACACACACACACTTCTTATTATTATAGTATATAGTCTTTATTATATTACACTTGACGATACTCCTCAATTGGACTTCTTAACGCCATTTCTTCACCTCCTAATCCTCCGTCTCCTCGACCAATTGACGGTTGTTTTCTGAAATATAATTAACAATTCTTAAACGAAGAACAACAATTATATAGTCGTGAAAATTTCATCACATCATATTCAAGTTCAGATCAATCTATCAATTTTACAATCAATTAAATGCTTTTAATGCTTTAAATGCTTAAAATTTTCGACGTCAGTATTGAAGAACGTGCTATCCCAAATTTTGCTAGAAAAACGTGCTATCTCGAATGGGGACAATATTTTCATTGATACATATCTGCAATATTTATGTGGTAGTTGGTTTTTATCGGACAAACTGTGCAGCAGTAATAACGTACGGATTAATTAATCGCGCGATTCTATAGTATACACGAAAAGTACACCCTAGGTAAATTATTCATAGTATCTCGATGTGTATGTGTAAGCCCTTGTTAATAAAATAAAATATATATTGTGTATACATACCTCTTTCTATATTGAAAGATTACATAGACGATTATCGCGTTCCCAATGAACAACAAGGCGATGAAAACGCTCGGCAAAACTATGTCTGTAAACGAATAAGACGAAGATAAGAACGTGTTGTATTAGATATTTTATATTTTTTTAAATAAAATAATGATTTATAAAAAAGGTATAAATTTGTGCCGATCGTATACGGAAGGGTTTATATATATTATATTTTATTTAATATTCAATTTATTTCGTTTATTTAACTTGCCTACGACGTAGTTTCCGTCTTCCATGTTCTTGTCGTGAGAAGCGGGCATTGCGTTTGCGTGTTCGTTTGATCGTTCCGCTATTCCATAAGGTGGTATATAGATACTTTCACCCAATCCAGAATCGTCGGAGAGACTCCTGGTGTATGGTGATCCCGATTCACGTTCAGCCTTCAATAGTAACGCCGACGTATCTGTGAATAAAATAATAAAAATCCCTTTTGTTAAATCATCATCGTCAATAAAGTAGTCTACTATATTTAAAATGAATGATATTAGAGTTTGCTCTTGAAGCGCCTGATCGCAGGCAATGCCCGCATGGAGACGGCTGTCCCAAAGCAGATGCGCGCCAGTTCCCGGGAGATTTGAAATCATCTCAGCGCTTTAAGTCTTTAATTTTAAAAACTACGGTTTTGTTACGAATATTTTGATCATTAGTTTGTAGTATTATGATCGGGCTATTCTTAGATCAATTATATACCCTATTCTAAACAGTTTTATGTACGTAGAATTTTGTTTTCTGCCAAATAAGTCCGCGGAATATTTATATATCAGTTTACTGTGACGCGGGTCTTTGATTCTTTTACATTCCAACGAAGAATTGATTACGTAATCAAACGACGTTAACGTTTTCTTTACGGTCGAAAAATAATATTATAATTATATTTACATTTATAATTATATTTACCGCGTTGTTAGAGGTATATTTTATTATAAACTCTTTACGAAGCTTGCGGATATATGATATATAGAAACCGTACCGAAATTCGAATACTTTATCATACTTCAATTATAACTTATTAAGATATGGTTAATAATTTTTAAGATAATCGTTGATTTCAGTTTTTTTATTTATTTTTTTACAAGGATTTCGGTTTCGTAATATACTATACGCGACCTTCGAAACAGTTTGGCTTCTTCGATTTATTGATTACCCTATATATTAAACTTATAATTACATAGTATATATTCTAAGTACGCGAGAGCCAAATTAGAACTAAAAATAAAGAAAAAAATAGAATAAAATCTACGAAATAAAAATAGAAAACCATTTTATCACGATTTCGGTATCGGTTTAACGTTCTACGTGTAGTCGTCGTTCTTTCACAGTCTACGTCATTGATATATATATATATATATGTATATATGTATATTCAAGTTTTGGCATATATCCAATATAAGCAGAAGAAGAAAAAATAGTTCTTGCATACCGTAGAAATTTTTGGGGCATCATTATAGCGTGTCTATCACGTGATACGTGATACATGTATGGATACAATGTATGTATGGATACAATGTATGTCTGGATACAATGTATGTCTGGATACAATGTATGTATTTATTCCAGTGGATACTGTATGAGAATAAATAATAAAAAGAAAAAAAGAGGGAAAAATAGAAAGACCAAAGAAATTTAAGATCTACTGTGTACATCCAATACGAATAAATTATTGAATCGATAAATGTAATTAAAAATTTTTAAACCAATAAAATAACTAAACTTGTGTTTGTTCTTCATTTTTTCCTTACCGGGACGTAAGATCGTATCTTGCATGACGCCAGCGAGTCGTTTTAAATAGCAAAAGATAATGGTAAGTAATTCATAACAATATTATAATGTAATCTTTTGAATTTGAAGATAGCGCTTGTTCTCTGTACAGGTCCCCGCCGCCTGAGCTATTCATTATATATACATATATACCTATATACTCATTGATTATAAGACGGCGCCTCGCGATACCCGCGTTGTAAATTAAACTCTCGAGTCTTGCCGTCTGAAAGATAATTACTACGACTGTTTCGTTAAACTAATGATCAAACATAAGAAATATAAAATTCTTGATTATTGTCGCTGTCCAATTATGTCGTAGAAATTTCATTCGAAATCGACGAATTCATCAGCCGAAGAAAAATAGCGAAAGAAGAAAGTTAATTAGCTGCGTTATCCAAATTAGATTAGCTTATGAATTATGGGGAAAAATTAGACAAGGGGAATTGAAATATCTGGAAATCGTTAAGGAAATGAGTAAATTCCATAACGATCTGGCTGTGTCTCTGTGTGCAGCGGAAGATGTCTCATTTCTGATGTTAAACGCACGTGATCGCGCGAACATTCATCCACATCGTATTTTGCGTGTGGTAGTAAATGTATAGTAACCGATAAAAATCATCTGTGTACGTATGCGGTATAGAAGTTGAAGCTGCGGAAGTGGTGACGTAAATTGTCGAAATATGTCGTAATACATGAATATGGTTGACAAAAAGTCGACCGATAAACTGTGGCGCCGTTTTTCTTCTCTATAACGATTTAGGCCATTACGTATCCGCGATCAATTCGTTATTATTGTATAAACGTGTAGTTTTTCACGTAGGCCATATAAAACGCGGCTACAACGCGAGGCGAGGCGAGGCGATCCAGCGTCCTTGTCAAAACAATGCGAGTCGAGTCGTGTCGCGTTGCATTGCGTTGCGGAACAACGACATTAAGTACCGACAATAAACGACAATTTAAGTTACAGGCGGTATTTTTATAGACTAATTTCAAAACAGAAAACAAATTCGTGATAACAACGAGCTGTAATAACATCCAACGATGAAAAATGATAAAATTATGAATACAAACGAAATAAAATAAAAAAAAATTTGGTTTTTACAATAGATCGTGAATACACATTGTAATATACGTCCTGCACTCACCTATGACGTTCGCAGCGGTCTCAGCGAATATGCGAAACATTTTGCTGGCCTATTGCGTGCGCGATTAAATGATTAAAATTTTTTGTTGCCAGATAGGAAATATCAATGATTACGATAACAAGTAGCAGTTGTATTCCTTTGTTAACTCCCGATCACCACCATCACGATTTTACGCTATATCCAGAAACCAACGGACTGGTCTGCGTCTGCCACTCGCTAGCGTCGCGTTCGCGCGCGCGCGCCACTGCTCTTCTCTCACAAGCTAAGTGCTGCAGTCTTTCGGTTATAGATAGACATATATGTTAACCGTTAGCGCGCGCTCTCTTCGCTTCTTTTCTTCTCCGACTCTCCTAGCTCTCTCTGTCTCTTTCTGTCTGTCTTTCTTTCCTTTTCTCTGTCTCGACGAATGTGTATTTTATCGGTAGGCAATGGCGACCGGCCTTTTACAGTCGAATATATGTTTTACCGAAGGAGGAAAAAGGCAAGTAAAAATTCGTAACAACGAACAACTGTACTCGACAACAGTAGGAACGAATCTGGTACAAAGACACGAGTTATTTTCCCGGCTCGGTTAACCGACGACTGAGCTACTACTCCCACTAATCTGATCTGAGTAGCTGGGAGTGAGTTTCGGGGGGTTTTTATTCGTCTGCGTGACGAGAACGTGTGCCATATACATAGATAGTCAATCCAGATGCTCTTTGGCCTGATGCAGTCTCTTCATTTATTATTATCTCCGCGAATTATTTATTTCTCTTTACAGAATTATATATCTCTCGTGCCCTGTACTTACCACGAGTTTATAAATACCAATTAATATAAATATATGTATGTCTGTGTGTTAAATCGTAGTTATAAAACGACGAACAAATATCGATAATGTATAAGAAACGACTAAATAAAACACTGTATAGTGTGGCGTGGTCGGCAATTGACGAACGAGAACGGCGGAAAGCTAGAGGCGATAACGCGAGCTTCTCGCAGACAAGGAATTATTCCCCACCACATAACATAACCGAAACGATGCGTAGATGTAATATGAATACATATAGGTATGTATCTTTCACGGTTCGGCGCGATCAGCAGCGCGCCACGTGGTCCGGTACTTCTACACATATAGTATATACTATATATACTCGAGTTCGCATATTCGCGTGAGGGGTTTTATAAAATCCAGTATAATCTTGGGGTCGGTCATTATCTCGAGTTTTATTTTTCTTCTACTTCATTTAAACGGATGAGTGATTATGAATGATCAATACGTTTCTCATATTGAACATGTATACATTGAAACCAGTCGATGATTGCGTGGCGAAGAAACGAAACGACAATACATATAAGAGTTCAGACGAACCGATATTAAGCTAATAATTGTACCGTTTTAATTGAGTATTATCGGCACAGATATTCGCCGTCTACTTTGCAACTTAAGATTACTAGTTTGACCGTAACAACCTAACCCACACCTTAGTTATCATATCCACCGCTACGCATGTATAGTATATTGTGCTGCGTGCGCGCGGGAATAAGCGACGGTTGTTCTATATCGACCGCTTCTGAGAGAAAGAACGTAACTCCCGAAGCGCGCTAGTAAGAACAAATTTCATGAATCCGGCTAGTATGAACGTATCTCGCCGATGCGCATAGTATCGCCCTAACTCGGAGATAGCGCTAGTACAAACGTAGTTGGCAAATTGCGCTAGAATAAACGTAACTGGCGGAAAACCTCGTAAAACCGTATCTCGCTATTACGCCGAGTAGAAACTCAATTCGCTAGCAATACAAGTAGGTTTTCTGCTAGTTGCGTTTATTCTAGCGGAATTTGCCAACTACATTTGTACTAGCGCTAGCTCCGAGTTAGGACGTTACTATGCGCATCGGTGAGATACGTTCATACTAGAGGTGTGCGGTATTGAAAATTTGATACCGATTTTCGATATAGGTTTTTCAATCGGTAGTTTCGGTTTACCAAAATATCGAAACTTCGGTGAATACCGAAAAACCGAAATACCGAAATTTTGGTGAATACTGAAAAACCAAAATTTTTGTGTTTACCGAAATATCAAAGCATCGGTAAGTATCGAAATACTCGCCAGGCCTTATAGGTAGTTAGGTATTTCGGTACCCAGCAAATATTGGATGTCTACCGAAATTTCGGTATTTCGGTACGAACCGAATTTTCGGTATTTCGGTACGAACCGAATTTTCGGTATTTCGGTACGAACCGAATTTTCGGTATTTCGGTACGAACCGAATTTTCGGTATTTCGGTACGAACCGAATTTTCGGTATTTCGGTACGAACCGAATTTTCGGTATTTCGGTACGAACCGAATTTTCAATAATTCGGTACATACCGAGTTTTCGATATTTCGGTATATACCGAGTTTTCGATATTTCGGTATCGGTACTGACAGTCGATATCCATACCGAAACATTTTGAGAGAACGGATACCGAAAATTTTCGGTATACCGAAATACCGCGCACCTCTAGTTCATACTAGCCGGATTCACGAAATACGTTCTTACCAGCGCTATGTCCGAGATAGGTTGTTACTACCGCGCTTCGCTAATTCCCTTTCGACATTTTAACATGTATAATTTTGGTCTCAGATTTTTACCAAGAATCCACTCGTGTAAGGAAAGTACCGCATTCTATATCACCCTGTATATGTACATATTTAATTTCATACGTTTTTCATTCCTTTGACTATAATTTGTACGTTGATATAATCGCGTCTTTGTTAGTATATGTAATGTGTAACGAGATATGTGTTCATCGTTTAATCAGCAAGCAGCATAGTTAGCTCTTCAAATAGTATATATTACACACTGATAACGAGTGAACAGCTCTGCCAAAGGTCAATCCATCGCAATCTCAGGCTCACACTCGATCGCTCGTTTCCATATAATGTGACGAGATATTTCGTAATGATAATACTTCGAGATAAGAATGGCGAGCCTTTACTCGTATGACTAATATATTCAACGTTAAGATCGTACGTTACGAAAACTTAACATATCGATGGTATTGAATCCGAACCGCACATCTATGCCCAATATTCGATATCGTTTTGAAATTCGAAGGCAAGATTATAGATGACAACTGTGCGTAGATAGATAAAGAGTGTTTTATTATCGTTGTGTAATGTTGCTATACTCACCAACGCAACTCTTCACCCTCTCCTCACTCCACAGTCCGTTTTTACACCTTATCAGCTTTGACCTGATTTTTGTATCCGGAAAAACGGTTCCAGTTTTACACAAAAAAGTCTTTACCTCAGCGGTGGCATTAACTACGTAACTTCCGTTCGGTGGCTTAACTTCTGGGCAACCAACGGCTGTAAAAAAAAATACAAAATACTGATATGAAAGATAAAGAAACACTTCGATGATAACGAAGACCGATATGATTTAAAAAATATATTGCCAAGAACCGTTTCTCAATCTTTAATCTAAAGATTCATAATACTCGTATATGCATAATAAAAGAACTGGTCTTCTTTATTACCTCTATACTGCAACAAGAATCCTCTTGATGGGTACAAGTTGCTCAAGGCTATCAGGTCCAGTGTGATGAGATTAGACTCTGAAAGCACCTGGACACCAGCCGAAGTCCCGCAGGATTCTAGTAGGGTCACACCGTTTTCTCTGACTCGGATAACGTCTACGCAGCTTCCATCCTGCTGCGCATCTATTTTATGCATGTATCCAGGAGTTAGGGATATGCATAGGTATATGTGTGTGTGTGAAGGGCTCAGTGATAATAACGACAGAGAAGAGAAATAAGAAGAAGAAAAACACGGTATTATAGCCTACTGCGTATATTCAGGTCGTGTAGGGTCAAGGAGATCCTCTGCCCTGGCTGCGACTCAAAGGTCCATCCGCAAGAGCTTCCGCCGAGATAGTAGTGCGGGTATCCTGGTGATTTAAGATAACCACCTTCACCCCCAGAAACGGAAAGCTTGGTGTTGCAGTATTTGCTGATCGCAGCCTCTAAATGAAGCAGAAATAATAAGATGAAAAGGGATTCATAATTAATTGGAAACATACTTTGTGTTACATTGTAGTTTTGTAGAAGTGAACAAAATAAGAGATGAGTGACATGTAAAGAGCATCAACAACGCCGGTTGCTGTTTATCCTGAAAACGTGACTGTGTCTTATCCCCTGAAATCTATAATACGACAACAGACGCACGCCAGACTGCTATAAGTCTAACAAAGCTCTGCACCCTCGCCCCATGATCCAATTCTTAGTTTTCAAACTGCCCCAGTTCACTGCGCAGCATCATACATAGGAACTACGTGGTATGGTACAGTGAGTTGGTATAAGTAGGGCAAGGGCGCAAGGCTGTCCCATTCAAGTGATAAATGATAATTATACTCGGTAGTAACACCGAGCACGTGTGATATACGGGAGTATGTGTAAACGTGAACGAACTGAAACGCTTCAGAGAACTGTTGCACCGACGTATATAATGCGCGAAGCGTTGCTAGTTCCAAGGCGGCTAATCCTAGTACTAATGTGCTAGTTGCGTTTCTTCACGTCGCAAGAATTGCAGGCAAAAATCAACTCGGGATTAAGAAAGAAAGGCGTTTCAGCACTTTGTACTTCGTTCTTTTTTCTCCCCGATCACCATACCGTCGTTTTATGGGATTACGATTTAGGGCGCAGGGTGTTGATTCGTGGAATGGTCTACTAGCTACTTTGTGTACCATGCCCCCACCGCCCTTTATTCCCGTTTTGGGGACCAGGGTAGCAAAACTGCTGTGAATTAAAATCCAGATCCCACGACCCTGGTCGTCATAAACAGAACCTCTGCGCCGCCCACAGGGCACGATTCCGCAACCGTGCAAGACGCGTTACGGTTTATAATCCCATGGGAAGAGTCGGACACCCTGAGTTCTGGTGCTACTAAACTACCTTTATACGATATACACTATATGGCATGCAGCTGTTCCCTACGTTGGCTACGTACTACATGATGATGCTATCTTTACCCCATTACACGATATATGGCGCACGTGTACGATGCCACGATTTGCACCCCCAAAAGACCTGGTGGTATAGATATTATCGCCTTTCACAGTCGCGACAGTGCGGTTAGAAATTCAGGTAATCGTTAGAATCTAGGAAAAAGCTTCTGTCCAGATGTGTGTGTGTCTAATTTTTGCTCTGGATTTGTTCAAACGCCATTTGCCAGTCTCAATGTTAATTGCCTACCTGGTATGCAAGCATATTTCAGCCTGATATTAGACGGGGTCCAAAACACGGCTTCAGGGTGGTCAGAATCAACGTTAAAACGGCAATGCTGAAGCCCCGAGCATCTGAAACGGAGATAGAAAAAAAATTCAGTTATTTTTTGAATTGATAACGGTTTTTCCGTTATTCAAATTCACATGGACAAGCTAATGTTATCTGAAGAGTATCATTTTCGGTCAAGCATAAATAAAACATGCCCTCACGACACATCGGACCATACAACTGACGTCAGTATTTCGCAATGATCTTCTGGTTTCGAGATCACGTGTCGATTTGTCATTTGTGATTACGAAGAGAGATTCTTCGAAGGCCAGACAACGAACTTCTGGGTACCGAGACGCATCTGAATCGTTTTACACGATAAGTTATGTTGTCTTTTCCAAACGGCTGATGCCAATCTCTTCTTATTTCGGATTTGAAGACTGAATGGAATTCTGAAGGCATAATTCGATCGATTCTTGAATACGTTGATTCTGATTGTCATCAGATATACAGCCACTGGTCCTGTGCTACTGCTACTGCTGCGTATTCATTTATAGAATTGCCAAATCGAAGCTTTGCAATGGAGCGTGAGTGTAATTGGTAAGGGTTGATTCAGCCCTTCCACAGGCTACTGCAGAACACGAGGGCGTCGAAAGCCTTCTCTTTTCTCTACCTAGGGGTGATCCCCTACTACTTATATAACGAGGGTCTACTACTAGCGCGGATTTTTATTGCCCTGCAAGGCAATAGCAGAAGTTGAAATAACCCGGGCAAAAAAATGGATCTCCCAAGATCCATTTAGATCTAAGTTTGACCAAAATTTCAATTTATTCCCATAAAGTGAAATATGAATTCACATTCCATGCATGTTGCGGCGCACCTACATTTCAGAAACTATTATGCAGCGCTGTTTAACGCAGCGATATTTCAGGAATGGAATTTCGCACAACTTCCTTAGCTATAGATTGATATTTCGTCTAGCGAAGAGTGAATTAAGCCTATTCGGCACTTCCTGCGAATCGTATAAATCCAAGCACAATGATATTGCAACGATAATAATTGCCGAGCTGCCGAAATTAGCCTGCGGAATGAGAGGCGGTATTTATAAACTATCCATGCTCCTGAAAACTAGTGCAATCTGACCCTGCATATGAGTGGGAGTGAAGCTTTTCTCGTTGAATCGATTGAAGTCTCGCTACTTGACCGAATCGCAAATTTGCAATCCATGTGGCGATCGTGGAACCGCAGATACACGCAAAAATTCAATCGTGGTTTAAAAAAAGATATGTGGTCTCCCTCTTCTCGGCAAAGAGTTGTGTTTATCAACGCTAGTATACAGTAGTGGTATAGCGAGTAGATAGTGTGCTAGTTGAAAAGCCGCGAAGGCTGTTCCTCGGCTTGATAAACTACACGTGGAAATTTAACACTCTTATTAACTCTCTCTCCTATAGGTACTGGAACTGAAAAGCAACTATCTAGTGTTCCGTGCGGCGACTTGATCGAGTTACCATATTGCAAAGTAGGATAAGACGAAGAGGAGGAAAGGAACAGCATTCACCTTATTCCCTTCCTTCCTTCCTTCCTTCTTTCTCCTTTCTTCCTCTACCTACCACATTGTCTCATGTCTCTGTGTTCAAAGATACCAACGCAAGTAACTCGATCCACCGGAACCTCTTCAAACGGTCTTCAAGAAATAAAGGAACTCGCGGATCTGCACTTGAGGAAAAATGCTCCGTTGCATATTCCGGATGTAAAAGGAAGGCTATGAAACTATCAAACCCACCTTCTGTTAAGTGATATTCTGAGGTCATCAAGGTCCGTGTCATCGTCATCATCGGGGTAGTTTCCTCTTAGTTGTTTCACTTTGATTTTATTTTCCTTCAGGCTCTTCCCTCGCCTTTCGACGTCATTTCCGCAAAGGTCTGATCGGTTAGCGAAGTAGGTAGCTTCAAGGATGATCAAAAAAGCCCTGAGAGATCTGCACGTGAGTCTAATCACGCCTTTGGAACACGTTTCCTGTTCCACAAGCTCCATGTGTCCACCGGGTATCTTAACGCCGGTGAAACTCTGCGGTTTTGACAATCCGGTTGATATTTGAAGGAACTTATCACCGAATATTAAAACCATTAGGAGCAGCACCAGGATCATCGGCGTTCCTGGCGCCATGACATATCATCACAGACTCTTCTCTTTCGACTCCGGAGTATCGGATATTCGTTTAAATTTAGTCCCCAGAGTACTAAAAGACTCGTTCACTGTAAACCGATAATAATCCGATCACTTATACCCGGAAAACCACTTGAGACTATCATAGCACACTGAGGAAAGACGAAACCACTTGTAGTAGAAACTGCGCTGCGCTGCAGTGCAGTGCGTTATTAATATTCTTGATCAAAGGTCAGAGGTTGATGAACGTTTCGAATATCTTGATGGTAAAAATTGAAATCGCCATGCCGTACCGCACCGTATTTCCAAAAGCTCTCCGCCACTTCTATTGCGGTTTAACGTTTGGCACGTATCCTCGGTTTAATTGTGGCTCCCTTTGTTTATTATCCCATTCCGATTGATAAACCGATCGAGTGTTTATTTGACTTGAATAGTATAAGTCTGAAGTTATCCAGCATGACTTAAGACTATTATTTCTTAGGCTTATATTCGCCGTTTAAATACCAACCGATAATAACGATCAAAGGTAACGGCATAAAAGACAGAAAAAATTTCATACCGTCAGTCGTCGACGTCGAGACGCTTTGCCGGCTAGACGGACACTGAATAACACGAGGAGAGCGTGGGGCTGCTCTTCAAACCTCTCATACAGTCTATAGGTAGACACGATATGCTGTATGCTAAACTACTAAATCTATGCACCCAACACCCCGGCGATTACTAACAGTCAACTTTTCAAACTGGTACTATACCATACTCGCCCTGCCCCCCCTGCCCCCCCCTCATCCCTTCGCCAGAGAAAGGCACGTGTGTCATGGCCGCTAAATTTTAGACCTTAGGGGTAAGGGCAGCGGTGGCTTTGAGGGGTTTACTATGGTGCCAGGGGTGCCTGTTCGTTCGTCACGTTCGTCACGAGGGTTTGTTGTATTATATTCGCAATTCCAGGTGGCACGCGTCCCTGTTACTCTCTCGTAGGAATTGTATCCTCAAATACCGCATTCCTATTCCTCCCTGAACTACCCTTGGAGAAAAACTCTATTACTCGAATACCGATCATGGGTTCCAGGTACGAGTCCCCTTTTATTCTCGCCTAAAATACTCAAAGACTTTCTTTTTATCGCCACTCAACAGTGGCGAAGGTGCATTGTTGCAGCACGTGCACCCATCTGCCTATCAGGAACCGGAAGTCCTCCTTCGAACAAAGTTCTTGGAATATCTTGGGCCAAATATCGTTTGGAAATTATTCGATCGTCAATTTGGCAGATGGAGTACACGATTCGTTGGACACTCTAACTACAAGTCGTAATAATCAAGGGTGTAAAGTTCGTTTGAATAATGTATATCGATTATTCACATCATGGTATGAAAGCTTGTTCCTGAAATTGTACTGTGATCACTTTTCAAACTGGTATAAGTACGCGCATAGCGCATGTGTGTATTATGGGTTGTACCTTGGCTCGAGGGGTAGTTTAAAGTTTGAGTAAAATTATGAAATAGAATATATCCAGGTATATAAGAATATGGATAGTTCAGTTTCTAAAGACTGTGCAGACTACAGTATACTAGATTACGTAATATTCTTGGCTAACAATAAGTTAACGCGTTTCGCGTTTTCTTCTTGTAGAGATAATCTATGCCACCGACTAATATTATTATGACCTAGTCGTTATGGCAGTTGGCTGTTTACCAGAAAATCATCTCTTTGTGTCGATGGGAGTTTGGAGGCTGAGACTTAGCCTCGTAATAAATTATTTTCATGATCTCGAGGCCAGCTAAACAAAAAAAAAAAAAGAAAAAAATTACAGGGGTAAATTAGTCAATAAATTAATTAGTGTGTAGTTACCAGTATATGTACATTAACGATTACACATTCGTAAATTTTGAACCGTTATTCGATATAGGTATACGAGGCGTGAGGCTTCAGTATGTGATATTTGATATGGAATAGAATACTCGCTGAACCCCAACGACTGTCTAGATACTGTTTTATTAGTATAATTTTAATCAACAGCTGTCTAATACAGATACATGTATGTATGTATCCAATGCGGTAGAGAGATTTCTTTCAAAAAAACTATAAGATGCGAATCTAAATCGACTGCGAAAAGTCTGTCAGACTATCTTATCGACTAGCATGATTTTCAGATGGTCGATAAGTTAGGTTGCGATCTGTCGGTAAAATGATTTCGAGACGATCGATCTAATTTCAAAATTTCATAATTAGATTGTGATCCGATTTTTTTTTTTTTTTTTTTTTTTTTAGTTTTTGATGATTTCTAACTACTTTATCGGCCGAGTGGTTTTTTTCACGGTCGATAAGTCACATTAAAATCTGTCGATACGACAGACTCGTACGATCATTGAATTCTCCTAGTTTCTACGAGCACACCGGGAGACCGTGCTACAAAATACACCATGCAGTGGCGCTTGCAGTGACGACCCTACGATCTATTTTAGCCGCTAATTTCCTAGAGGGGGGATTCAGTTTGAGAATCTCTGAATCTTAAATAGTAAAACGTTCTCATGTTAGCGTAAAAACTGCTTATGATTAAACGTAATTCTCGTCTATTATAATATGATAACAAATTGGATGTATCATTTTTTTTCTTTTAAGTTGCTTTAATGAAATAATATACAGAATACACAATATATGTCCATATACATTGCACTGCGGATACGTGTCTTATTCTCTATATATCACAATTCATAATTTTCTTCATTTTTTTACTTTCCATTTTGTTCTTTTTTTTTGTTTTTTGTTTTTTTTTTTTCTCATTTCATTATAAAATAGAATATAACATACTTTCAATATTAATTATATCCTTAGAGATTCTATATTTATATATATATATATTATATAGAATATAGTGTTGTATAAGTATAGGTAGCATTTGTAGGTAATACATACATATATGTACTATGCTATAGTATAGCAATAATAATAACAATAATAATAATAATAATAATGGAACCAAACCAATGAATTTTTTGTGATCAATTATTACTTATACATCGGTATAATTAATCAAGCTATATATACTGCAGTTTTGATGAAAATTACAATTACATGCATATTAGGCGTTACATAGAATATAATTATTATTAATAATAATAATAATAATAATTAGTGTATCATTACAGTAAGGTACAGGCGTTTTTTTTTTCTTCTTCTTCTAATTGTTTGTTTGTTTGTACACACAATCAATATTATTTATAGTTACTTATAGTTATTTATTCACTTGGTATTTTGGTAGCTACGCAGCAGGTGAATACATAGTATATAGCGTATACAGTATATATTAGGGTGGTTTTTTTTAAACGAATATTTTTTTTTTTCAACTCCCCATTGAAAATCTTGTAGTAGACGTCGAAAAAGGAATCCTGTCCAATTTTTAGCTCTTAATTCAAATTCTAAGTACTCGACCTTTTCTTTTTAAGTTTTCCCATGCTAAAAGCATGTAAACATTACGAATTTTTCTTTCGCCGCGCACAACTTAGCCGCATCTCGATGGATTGTTCTCATCCAAGACTCACTTTACAGAGAATTTAGTGTTCTTCAAAAGTGCCTTAGGTAGTTTGGCTGTGGTTTCAACCGCTGCACCTGTGTGAGCCTTCAAAGTCGATTTTATGCATAATTCTTCTTTCTTACTGTGGGCGAATAAACAGTTAGACTTGGAGAAAAAAACTTTTTGGCGATTTTGTAGGAAATTTATTTCTCTACAAAAAAAGTCCTATGAATAAAGTCTCTCAAACCAGTATTTCAAAAGATACAAGGACTTCGATTTTTTGAAATATGAAATTCTAACAAAATGTCAAGTTCAATATTTTCAAATCAATCAAACTATCATGGACACTTTTGAAGAACGTTAAATTCTCTGTCAAATGAGTCTTGGATGAGAACAATCCATTGAAATGCGGCTGAGTTGTGCGCGGATAAAGAAAAAGTAGTAAGATTTAGATGCTTTTAGCATGGGAAAACTTAAAAAGAAAAGGTCGAGTACTTAGAATTTGAATTAAGAGCTAAAAATTGGACAGGATTCCTTTTTCGACGTCTACTACAAGATTTTCAATGGGGAGTTGAAAAAAAAAAATATTCGTTTAAAAAAAACCACCCTAGTATATATGTATAATATATTAAACGTATATAATATATAACTACAGTGTGCGGAAAAAATTAATTTATGATATGCATTAGGTATATAGGTATATTCAATTATAGTTTTAAGCATATATGCGTCTGTGTGCATGTGTTATATATGTATATATGTACATATATGAAGAAAAAATAATTTAACCCAATTATTATTATTATTAGTTTTCTTTTTGTTTCTTTGTTTGTTTTTATTTTTTATATCAAATAATGTTTCATAAAATTGGACGCGTTTATATACTATATATGTATTATAGGTATGTGTCTGAATAAAAATCAAATATACACATTTATATTTATAGATAATATATTATATAATATATAATATATTATTATACGACAGGCACTTTAATTATAACAAATCATTACACTATATTCTCTATATAAGGGTTTGTAAAAAATATATATAGGTACATAATAATAATCATAATAATAGTATATAATACATAGTATATAGGTTTATTTTTTGTGGTAGCTAACGATTCACGATTTCATATAGTACATATACAGGGTGTAAATTCTCCGGGGTCTTATCTGGGAGGAGCTTCGACGTGCCGAAGCTCCGCTTTCTTCAATTCATACTCGTTTTTGCTTCATAATAATAATAATAAAAGATCAGACCCCGGAGAATTTACACCCTGTATATATATATACTATATAAAATAGTTTTCTCATTATCATACTGAAGTATATCATGCGAAATCTACCCTTACTTATTATTTCTTGTTTTTTTTCAAGATCATATTATACAAGTATATAGTTATTTTACCTTTATATAAAGTATATATATATATATAGGTATATAGAAAGTAGTAGGTAACTCATAGTCGCGGGACATGTTCAAATAATTATATATATATAACTATGTGTGTGTGTGTGTGTGTTTGTGTGTATCATATCATGTCTTAAATTTTGCATCTTTTAAATTTATTCATTATATAAAAATTGTGTACATCGCTATATATAATTAAAGACAAGGCCGCGAGTACGCGTATAGTATAGATAGATATATAGATAATAGATGCTTTCCGTTATCACTCAAAAATCACATAATTTAACGCTGCGATGAATTAGGTAGGTATACAAAGTATAATGTATATACAGGGTGAATTATCTCCGGGGTCTGGAGAGGGTGTGGCTTGAATCGGCCGAGACTTCATATCTTTCAATTCATACTTGTCATTATCAGAATATGCCGCGTTATCTACATGATAGACGAAAATTCATGTAGCCTTGTAGAAAAAATGAGACACTATACTATTTACGAAGGCAATCATTACCCTGATAATAACAAGTATGAATAGGAGGAAGCGGAGTCTCAGACGATTCAAGTCCCTCCCCTCTCTGGACCCTGGAAAAAACTCACCCTGTATAGTTTACATATATAGGGGAGAGTGGGGCAAAATGGACCCCTTGGGACAAAAGCGTTCATATTCATGCTCAAGGTTTTTCATCGTCAATCGGTTTGTTTTCCAGTGGTCCATTTTGCCCCGCCCTCCCCCCCTATAGATATGCACGTATGCATACAGTGAGAAATATAGTGAATTAATGTAGTTATATTCTGCGAAGTGGATGTATATATATAATTATTGGTAAGTATAATAATTAATTTTCGTAATCTTGTTTCACATTTATTTTTTTCTCCCTTTTGTTTGAAATTTTTTTCCTTTTTTTCTTTTCTGTTTCAATCATTCTTTTTATTATATACCCAATTTATGAAAATCACAGGCTGATCGTCACAGAATATATTCATATAGGAATAACTAATGAAACTATAAAACACACATTCGTCCACGTCTCTCACTATTATGTCTTCCATATTTAGGTATATAATCAGCACGCGATCTGCACCGCTAATATACATTTATTTATTACGTTTGTATTATATAGATATATAATGTACACGTACGTCGATTAGATAATTAATCAAAACAAATCTTTTAGTAAACATATACTATATTATATAAATACATAAGTAAAAACCAGAAGAAGAAAAAATTGTGTTTTTTTTTCCTTTTTAACGAAAAATTTACACAAGTTTTATTAGGTACTGTCGTAACTCACGTCGAAAAACAGATGAAACAAAAGATAAAAAAAAAAACTAAAAACCAGTTCGCATTGATTATCATTCAAAAGTTGAAATTTAATTTTAATTTTACTTTGTATTTTTATTTATTTTTTTTGATTTTTAATTTTTATTTCCATTTATTACATATTCTTATTGTATTATCTCATCTTTTTCTTTTTTTCTCTTTTTCCATTCAAACTTGATATGTGTTTCTATACAGTACGTTCGTTATTAATCAATTATTAAGTACATATCATGATATGATTGTAAGTTATATTTATACATAATATAATAGTACGGTTTAAGACGTATATTGCCTATACTTAATCATTTATAAATAAGAAACGCTTTTATTACCCCATTTTTTTCCTTATTGACAATCTATATATATATATTATTATTATTATTATTATTTATTTTTGTAATCGTCATTATTGTTATTCGTACATTATTATTATTATTAAAGTTTATATATTATTTAGCTATTAAATTTTTCTTTTAATATCATCATTCTGATTATCATTATCATTATTATTATTATTGTTATTATTACTGTGATGATCATTTATTTATTCATTTATTATAATTTCATCGGCTTTATTCTCACGATATAATCATATATAGACACGCATATACCTATTATCCATCAAATTATATGTATAATTACAATCATGAACATATTATTATTATTATTATCATTATTGATATAGTTTAAACAATCGGTAGGTATTATACGCATATATAATATACTATAACACGGGAAAAGTGAGTCAACTGTTACAATGTATACGCGTATTCGGCGATCGTGCATACTTCAAAGCCGTTCATTTGATACCCATGAGTAGCGATCTACTGGTGACGGAGCAAGCAACAGAAGTATACATTGTAAGCAGCGGCAACGTTCTCTGTATGCGGTGTCGCCGGTAGACGGCTACACATAGGAAACCAATTTGCAGGCTTCGCATTCGTCAACGATACCTGAATACATTGTATGCCACCGTCGCGTATACTCTGATCCCCACTACTGACTACACGCAGAGTCAGTGGCAGAGCACAAAATTTCCCCGTGCTAGTGTGAACAAATTGGCACGACGAACGATTAAACGAATGATTTATTATTTATATTTATATTTATAAATATATCTCCGGATAATTTAATACACATATACATATATGACTGTGTCATTATTATTATTATTATTATTATTATTATTTTTACTAGGATAATTGTCATAGGATTCAATCTTCTCTTTGCTATTAATTCGCATTCCATTCTACAGTTGCGACATCATTTCTGATACTCGTTGATGCGTTTTTGACATTATTTTTTAATTGATAATTGGCTGTTTAATGTGGCTTAAGTTTTAGACAACGAGAAACCGAGTCCAATGATACCAAACAAAGTACTATTGCGTTTGATCTGTGACGAGATATAGTATATTAAAGTAAAATTAACGCCGCGGAGTTGGCGCGATTAGCGCTAGTGTAGCGCTTTTGTAGATTTCAAATAGCTATTTCGCGAGATCGTTTGATTGGAATGGTACGTTGTTCAGTATCGTTGGATTCGGCTCGACGGTCGCTACAACATTAACAGAAGGAAAAAACTATCAGAAGAATTTATGAAGATAAAAAACAAAAAACGTCGTTAAAAGGTTGCAGATATAGTTGATTGATTATTGATTATAAATTGTGGATAATTACGAAACGGGCTAACAGGCTTGTTCGAAAAAAAAATCATTCCAACCATGTCCCGCCTTCGAACCATCTTTATAGTTTTCTCTCCTTCTTCTTCGTTTACGTCTTCGTCTTCTTCTGGTCTCTGACTATCAATCCATATGGATTTTGCCTTTTTGTCTATATATCTATATATATTATATTTATAGATATTGCTGGTATATATGAGAGAGACCCAAAGACCCCGAGATGTAACCGGATAATAAATTGGCTATACTTTCTAATAACGCAACACTAGCCGCGTTTATGGCCGCGCGGGACATCGAATTTAGCAATTTGCATAACTGATGAATTTTTATTGCTTCGTACCCGTGGCTCGTCTTTAGAAATATACACGAAATCACATATCGTGACATAATCGCGCGCACTATCCCACCCCAAATTTAATTTCCTAATTTGAATCAAAATTTTATCAACTTGGTCTGAAAAAAACAGAAAAGAAAAACCTAAAAAGCAAAGAGAATATTTCTTTTTTCAAAAATAAACAAAGGACTAAACAATTAGATGGGTTACATACACGTAGACATACATATACATCACGGTAACTATGAATTAAGGTAATCGGTGATCACGGGGGATATACATATGTGTATGTACAAATATTATAGCATTTAATATGTATATAGTAATATAATATATATATAACATGTAGTATATACGACTAGACGTATAAATAACTAGGCAGCTACCTTAATAAGACCCTAATATATTATATGTTTATTATATAATATATATATGTATATATGTGTGGTGCAAAATTTGTCTCAATATTCTTCTTTTCTCCTATAATAAATTTATTAAAATGGTAGACTGGCGACAAACATAGTCTCTATCAGGGGTGGTGCCGGTACTAAATCCTCAAGTTTTAGGTAAAAAATTCTCTGCAATCCCTGTACAGAGAGACTACGAAGTTCAGGCAGTTTACCTAAAAGGCGAGAAAAGTAGTGGGCCTTTCGTTGTGCCTCAGCATTATAGGTAACGTGATCCCTTAGCGAGGCTATTATCTTCATCTGCAATTGTTCGACCCGGTGTGGTTCCTTCAGACCATGTCTTTCTGTAAAATAAGATTTCCCACCCCAAAGATATATCATAGAGTTAAAAATTTTGGTGATAAAAAAAAAAAGAAGAACAAAAAAAAATCTTAAAGTCTCTCCGTTTATTTCCGGCTCAATATATTCGAACGGTTTGAATCATGAAGAGCGTAATTCGCATCGCAGTGTCAGTCAATCCTTGAGCTAAAAGTTGGCGTTGCACGCGACGAGCGGGTAGGTTGTGGCTCGGAATGGGCCTGAATAAAGTATGGGCTTTCGTCGGGGGGTTTGAGGGAATAAGAAGTCAATCAATCAGTCCACCCTGCCACCCATTCCACTCATTAATCAATTCATTCATTCATCAATTCGACCAAAGCAAGTTATTTATTTTCATTTAACTCACCGGTAACAAGGGTGAGTGCACAAAGACAGGAGAACGCGCTGATGTCAACGTCGAGGCTGTGAAGTCCTTGGCAAAAATCTAGGATCCCATGTAGCCAGTCGCCAAAACTACGCTGGCATTGGGCCCTGGCGAGTACTACACCGTTACAAAACGTCAGTTGGGTTGCGTCCGATTTAGTTCTATATGCTAGCCGCAAAACGAACAACTCCAGACTTGCTGACTGGAACAATAACTCCTGCGGGAAACCGCAATCACGTGTTATATCACCCTTATACCTCGATTAGACGGAACGCCACTGCGTGACCAACCCTATCATCGACTCGAATGTTCGAAGACCTTTTATAATATGTAAAGGTACCAGTATTGATCGGTAAAGTTCAGCTTTTTCGAAGATATCAAAGCCTAAGACTAACTCTTCGGGGTACACGACAACATGGGGTTTTATCAAAAACGGGAAAAGGCCATTTTTGATGAAGCTTGAAGAAGCGGAATCTAGTGGAGACACTATTCAGGGGTTTGTCTGGTCGAAATGTCACGCAAATCGATCGAATAATTTCCGAATAATATTTACCTGGTCTTCTCTCGCAAGTTCCGAAAACCCTGGTATCTTGTCGGCAAAATTTCGTATGACATCAACGGAGGTGGTGAGAAGGCCGTAGAATTGTTGTATCTTCTCGGCTTCGGTAACGGGTAGTTCGCTTGGTCCCGGTTCTCTGTATTGCGAATAGTCGAGATTTGCCAAATCCGGCGTCGTGTCGAGATGGGCTCTGACCAAGGCTGTGATTAAGGAAACTGGAGGACTGGGTGGAGACTCCTGGGGGGACTTTGGCTTCGATGGAAGCCGTCCTCGGCGACCCTTAAGATCATCCGTCCTGACGACCTGGAGCGATAAAGTAAGTATCAGCATTTATGACGGGACTTAAGTTCTTCCGAGTTGTGGACTTTTCGGTTTCTCACCTCCTTGACCATTCCGACCATCAAGCACTTCTGAAACCTGCAAAACTGACAGCGATTACGCCGCCGTTTATCCACCGGGCAGGCCTTCTCGGCTAGACAGACGTACTTCGAACCCTTTTGTACCGTCCGCTTGAAGAAACCCTTGCATCCTTCGCAGGTACGAACACCGTAGTGTTGGCAGGCTGCGGTGTCACCACAGACAGCACACAGCTGACTTGGACTAGGTGGTGCGCGTTCCCCAGCACCCGGTGATGCTGAACCAACTGAACCGGATCCACCCCGAGGTTTGGGAGACTCGTTGCTGCTGTTGTTACAGAAATGTGATCTGAATAATGGGGTAAAGTTCGAGAAAAATGTGCAATCATGAATAGCGTGCTTAGCCTCGAAGAATACCTCGTGGATTCTGATCGCTGAAGAGGAAGTGCCGCTCTTCCTTGTCTCGGCGTTACTGCTGGAGCAGTATGAAGGTCCATTGGTGCAGTGGCTGGCGGTGGTACCGGTGTAGTAGCCGCAGGACTGTATACCATCGGCATTGGCGAGTACTGTGCTTCTTGTGGTACCGGTGTCGGCGTGGGAGCCGGTTCGGACTGGTAGTATCCCTGATGATGGTGATGCTGGTGGTGGTGGTGGTACGATACCGGAGCGGGGTACTCGGGGTATGGTGTACTCGAGTAAACCGGGTTGTTGTAGCAGTCCTCGTCCATCTTTATACCCAGGCCTTGCAACTCCTGTCGTGTGTATCTCTGGACTGTGTATGTCTCCTGGAAACTCGGAAGCGGAGTCGGACTGGAACCGACAAAGAGTGTAAGTTCTCCATGCTGTCAAACGGAGATGATGAATCGTGCGGTGTTCCGTACAGTTTCGTCATTATTCTATACCCACCTTAAAGAGTCCGCTTGTACGTCGCCTGGCAGTAACGCAGTGTGCTGAGAGTGTGAATTCTGGTTGTGTGTATCTTGCGGTGATGTCGAGTGCGCCGGATTTCCCAGTTGAAGTTCTGGGAAGGGGTCAAGTTCCTCTGACAGATGACCGGCGTCAATTGGGTCCGTGTAAGGCGCGGTTAGGAGGTCAGCGAAGCTGCTACATCCGAAGGGGCTCTGTAATCGAACGGTTTTTCTTCAGACGAAATGAACAGTCGACGGTGTGACAGGTTCCGCGCGGTTCACAACTTCGACTGAGAAATTTTAACGAAGATTCTAACTCCGACAGGGTATATAAAATTAGCCGAAGATAAACCATGTAGCGCTTGATCGCGGTGAATGTGACGACATTTCACAACACTTCACCAGGCCACGGAGAAATCGAACAACTAGCTCGCGCCGACGTCCTCGCATAGAAGAGATTCAGGCACCTGATGAATTTGGTCAACCAATTCGTGTCCAGAGTCTCTCTCTCTCTCTCTCTCTATCTATCTGGTGTCGTACACGTCACATTGACGTGGGTAGGTCAAGGATGTTCGAAAATGAAACCAAATCCGATAATCGGTAGAAAAAAAAAAAAAAGAAACGAAGAAAGCTACGCAATCCCGAGTCTCTAATGCGCCGATAAAATCGATTAATTTTTTCTCTCTTCTCTTTCTCCTCCTTTTTTTACATCTCATTTCTATGTGCATATATCATTTTCCGAAGACGAAAACACAACAACTGTTGTTGTTCTTGACCGGTTCCTATCATTACCGAGTAATTCTTAGACGGTTCTATCAGCTGCGCACATTTATTACAGAACCGGACTTTGACTCCGCGACGGACGAACGACGACTGAGAGATACGATAGCCAAGAGTATACATCACCTTCTCGAAGAAGAGGAACCTTGTCTAAATACCCGGTTACTAGAGGGCTTTTGATAACCGACAACACATAGTATCGAGGCGGAGCTCCGAGCTTTGCCGCGCATTTACAACGCGTCGAAGAGACTGGTATACACGCCTCCAGATACCGGCTATCGGGTATTACCGCAAACCTGGTTACAATTCCACCTCAGTTTTATAAGATTTTCGAAAATTCATCGAAATCCCGATAAGAACGAGTTCTATTCGTTACACAAGCGAGAAGATCGGTAAGGAAAGAGCCTTAGGCTTGCGAATTCTGATATACGACATTGTCAATACCGTTAATCGCTGTTCTTCTTAAATCCGGTAATGATGAGGTGGAAAACAACGGTTTCCGTTTCCGCCGGTGGGTTCCCTTTCCCTACCATACCACCCTTATAAAACGGCACCCATTCCACCCCTGTTTGTCACGTTTTTACTATCTCAGGATATTCAATTTGCGGCGGTGGTTCCGCTGCTGGTTGACATTTCCTTCATCGGTCCCTAGGGATCCGGGGCTGCGCCTCACGGGTGCCGAGCCGTGACTTGGTATATACCTTCCACCCACACTATTATCCTATCGTTCTGTAGCCCGGCTTTCTCCACCCTCAATAATTCACATTGTCCTCGATTGGACTTTTTACTGACCCTTTTCACAAGCGATTATTATATTCATAAGACGCATTTAATTAGTGACTATAACTAGGGGTGGATTGATGGAAAAGTTCTACGACGAACAAACGTATCTGGACAACAACAACAAAAAAGGGCTGGGGGGGGGGGGGGATTGGAAAAATCGTTTTTCGTTTCACCACTGACCTGTGTCTGCAGCAACAGCATACTTGAAGCGACGGTGAAGGCTGTGGTGGTCGATGCAGCGTTGTTAACACCACCGCTATGCGGGTGTGATGAACGTTGACCAGGAACCGTAACAGGAACAGTATTGCAAATGATAGGAGCGCTCGACTGATCGGCTGTGCTATTGCTGTTGCTGTTACTGTTCTCGCTGTCTCCAACCGGGGAATGCAGCTGCCCTATAAAGAAAACATGAGAAAAAAACGTACGATGAATTATTTGTTAGAAATCTGGCGATAATAGGAAGAAAAGAATGATCCCTCGGGGAAAGGGATCCGTATATGTGAGTCCCTCGAATGAACTATGAGAAAATCGGATGATAAAAATTGTCTAGGACAAAAGAGCCATACAGTATCTACGGTAGAACGCCTGACCATCGTCCATAGCGGTCATTTCTCCCGAAGACATTCACTAGCGTCTGAAGAAGTCTGGTTTTCAGTTTTATGTATAGATAAATTTGATTTTATCGAATTCTGGTGACGGGAGACTTTCACTGAAACCCGAAATAACGGGGAAACTAGTTTATCTCGCGGTTTATTTTTATTTTTTTAATTTTATATTATTCGTCCAGATTTTAGACGGACAAACCGTTGATGGAACTACAACAAGCGACTGAAGGCCTCCGGCATTGTCGCCGCGAATATATAGGCCCAGAACACACCCCAGGGAGGACTGAAATCATTGGCATTTAAAATACTACCCTGTATACCAACCCGCCTCACACCCCAACGTACCATATACACACTACGTCGATTAATATACCAGGCGTTATGGCATACATATTGCGATATTCCTAGGTCGCCAACTTTGCAAGAAACATGCGCATCGTGGTTAAAGAAGCACCGCATCACTACCAGTCAAATTTCTAAACATAATCATTTTTCTGCACACTATTTGCGACATTCGATCCAATAGCAAAGATCGCTAGTACGTACGGCATAAGTTGAAAAAAAATAACTTATAAAACTACCCCTATTTTAATCCACGTATGAATCTCTCGAGTGATTTAGTGGCAGGGATGATAGCTGGTTCGAAACTCGACACCATCATGGCAGCTAAAACCCCCTATGAAAAGAGATAAGATCTTGAAAATCGGATAAAGGTACGTCACGGTTACGTGACTTTTCATTCAATCCATTTATAGGTATCACGGTTATGCAGTGCACACGTCAAGGTGCAGAATAACACCCTGGATTGAGTCTGGTTTAGGGACTCTTCGAACGTTTAAAACGGTCCTTCTTTCCATCATCTCAGTCTTTGGATCCTTGATGGACATCCGAGGAAACAGGTGGAAGAAAAGATCGACGATCTGGTGAAGTTTTTATCCAAACAAAAAAATACTCTCTCGATGTCCTGAAGAACCTGGGGGGCTATAAGTGACTCTCGATCTTGACTCCTGGCTGTTTTTACTCCTCCTGTATAATTGGCTCTAATCTTTTAGCGCACGTGTGTTTAAAAATGAAATATATTTGACGTATAATGAGAGTTCGACTTCATGACTATGACCATGGCTATACGGACCCCATAATTCTAAGCGCCACGCGTCACGTCGCACCCACACCTAAGGCTAATTTACACCACGCCACGCCTCTTCACGTGCCATGGTCTATCAGGTGAATATTACCTGCCTTATACCCATACGTGTCAAATATTCCAACGTTATAATTCAACAGATTTTTCGACTTCCTATAACCAATTAAGCCGTTAGAATACCAATCTATGATGTCGCCAGTCAGGTTTAACAAGGGTCATATAAACCTAATCGTTCGTAGATTCGAATCAGGTATTGGAATAGGTCGTTAATTCGATTAGGCATGGGTGTATATGGCGATAAAGATCGAATTTTGTGTTACCGATTTTTTATTTTTTTTCTTCTATTTGATTGATAATTACGACCGTATAGGAAGATCGTGGCGTTGTACCATATTATACAATCTCAGGGATAAATGAACTCTTCGTACTACAGAAGCTCGTAGACTGAGAAAGTTTTTGCTATGCTTTTTGCAGCTAGTTATATGGCCTACATATATCAGCGTATTTTGTACTCTAACATGTGGCAGGCAGCCTATCATCTCAGCCCCCAGGCTAATATACAAGTTTTGATATATACGGTAGACTACGATACTGTACACGTCTTATTGAACTGCAGTATTTTAGTCACGGAGTTATTCACTTCCCACAAATAATTCGAAACGATTTCATTGATTTAATGAAAGAAAAAATCGTTTTGGGCAGAAGAAACGGGAGGAAATAATTTGTATCTGATTAATATGCGCCATGTCGAATTGAATTCTGGTTTTCTGATGTACTTTCCATTCTGAACTATCAGACTTTATTATCCTGCATAAATAGTCATTCGAAAGGAGAAGTGCAAGGAGTGAAATTAATTAATTTATAATACGAAAGGAGAACAGAAATCGTTTATTTTTTTTATTATTTATTTCTTTATCGAACCGATTTTTGTCCGCATATGTTTAAAGACTCGTATAGTAAATCTTCGCCAGCTTCGAGTATGAAGCAAGCAAGCAGGCGAGTATAAGTTTCGTGACAAGCTGCAGATGTTAATATTCTCAACTTTTTAACACCAGCGTTGATGACGGTGGATGAGAAGAAAAATGTCGAAAAAAATGTCTTGTAAGATGATGCAAAGAGACGCGTAGCCACTAGAATATAACTTGCTGTACAGAACTGCGAATAAGTCTGGTTGTTAATTATTTCGAAATTTTCTTGAATCGTCGATCTGTTGATATTGTAGCTAAAATCGTTTTCGAATATCTTCAGAAAAATATGGAGAAGTGTTTGACCTCTGTTTACAGTTTCATAAATCGTATATCTAATGGACAATAAAAGCTCCGATCATCGCCAGACAATTACCGATTATTAAGATCGGATTTATATCTGCACACATTACTACGTTATACAGTATAGTAGGTATAGTGCTTTTAAACGTCGAGGTAGGTGGATACGTACGTAGGTAGGTAGTCGGCGCCTAAAGGAATAATTGTCGATTGTACCGATACCGGTGATTCGTTCATAGATAAGCTCCTTAACTTCGTCTCGATTAGACTCAAAGTACGGCTTAGGTTCTTACAACACCAAGATAGTATCTAGGAACGTTTTATAAAGGTATACGTATCATATACATATATGTAAATAAATCGAAAGAGTTAGTAATATATCAGAATGCATCAACCGATTTCCACCGATTTTCCGAATAAAAAAAGAAAGAAAAGAAAAGGACGAATACTTCATACGGGGTACAGTTTACGAGGATCGGTTCTTTTTACACATTATTTATGTAAATATATTATATATACCTATATATGCATATTTATGGATGTCAAGGTTATTCGGAAGGCCTACGGGAATAGATTATTTTCTCAATTAATTCGAAAGAATCTCGTCCGCCTCGCCCTTGGCATAAAATATAATGAATATTTAAAAAAATAAAAAAATAAAATCAACAAAAAATGAAAATAATTAGAATCCTAGTAAACGAATGAAGTTTTGATCAACTATACGACCTGTATAGGCTCGATAAAATCTGACACAATTGGAGAAAAAGAAAAAAAGAACCCGCAAATGAATCGAATATTTCTTCATATCGTATTAGTGATATGGAAAAAAAAAAACGTATTGTACCCCTTTGAAGGGAAACCATTTATAGAGTGTTTTAATCCAGCCCCCCCTCTTCCAAACTACGATATGCGTTATTTGAAATTTGCCAGTGGCTAAATAAAAAGGGGAACTAGGTCGTTGAGACTAAAATGTTGTCAGTCAACTAGCCGCAAGCCCGCAGGACTCTGTGAGGTATAGATAAACGAATTCGTAAATCATAATCTCCTCATCTTGTAACAACCATACAATATACATTGTATGTATATATATCGGGGTTACATACATTGTCATATTACGTAAATAAAAAAAATAAATAAATAAATAAAGAAACCGGTTACAAATATATACCAAAGTTTTAATTCCGAGTTTGACTTTATGTACTTCTAACGGTTTTCGGAAATTGTACAATTTTTACGGCAAATGATAAGCTAATAATTAAAATCTAAGGTATATATATATCTATATAGTATATAAACACATGTATATATCATAGTCTATGCTTCTGCGTGCCACACGCAACTTATTCTTTTTTTTTTTTTTTTTTTGCGGTTACCAGCGGTTCGATTGAAAGTTATTAACTGTGGACGTATGGATGGATTGATTGATTGATACGATGTACACCGAGCGTTATTATACCCACTGCACCGACCTAACTGATTCGATAACTCGGATATAATCATCTAGATAAATCATTCCCCTATATCATCTTTTTTTTTTTTATCATCAAGATAAATGGGTCGTGTGTTTGTGAAAAACTTATCCTCCAGCTGTCTATAAGATCGAAGAAAACTATACGAAATATGAATTGATGAATGATTTTTGAATGCATGTACCTTTTAAGGTTATAAAAATGGCCGCCGTAGTTAAGAACAGCTGATTTTTTTGGCGGGAAGAGGCCGGGAACGCTTTAGTTCTGTTTGTTGGCTAAGTCAAAACGAGATAAAAGTGTAAAAAATAATGTGAAATCGTTAGAATTTGATAATGTCATTGATGAATAATGATGATTACAATAGTCTATAAAGTTTGTTGTTGGATTCGGCCCGCGTTTGACCCGGTGGCAAACTACCGTGGGATCAATGCATGCCATGAGAGAGTGCATAGACCGTTAAACTGTTGTAAGATGGATATATTCACATTGGTGAACCCTTATACTATTGGAAGTTGATTGTGAGTCTGTTATACGGCGGATCGTGCCTGTAATAAGCGTGCAGAAGGCATTTCCCATAAATATAAATAAGTCCTCTGTATACATGTATGTTACATACATACATTTAGGTATATATATATATATATATATATATATATATATATATGTATATGGATTGAAGTGCATTATAAGAGGGAGCTGCGGGAATAAGATAGAAGAGAATGGATACCGCACGAGTATGCGGTACGACGTGACGATAGGATATTATATCCAGAATATATCTATACCTACAGAACTATCCAAGTACATAGATATAAGAGTTATGGGGAAAGTACACAATGTGTATTTAGCCGCATAGATCATCGCGTGATCATATTTGACAGGCTTAAAACACCTCATTGCGATTATTGACTAACGTCTCCGAGTTCCGAGTTATTCAATTTTCCCAGACGTTTTATAGTCAATTCAGAGATTTTCATTTCTACACAATCAGAGACCAAAGTGTCTGAGCATGACTTTTCACCTGATCGAGCATGCAACGTCGACGTAAAGCCAGGCATTGAAGTCACTATAATCGGCGCCGGCGTCGTGGGATAAAAAGCGTTCAAATCGCTGGATTTGGGATTCCGAAATGAAATTATTTTCGGTTCTGTTCATACAGTTTGGGGATCAGGATCAAGGCTGATTAATGATGATAGGTACGATGCAGGATGTATAATCCTTGTGTAAAATACATCTCTTTAGTTGTCTATGTGTACCGGTCTTCAGATTTTTCTCTCTAGGTGGTTTAGGTACGTGTACATATATTTGCTAGTGAAACTTGCGCTACTTTCGAATCTTTATATAGATGTGTATGTATGTTTGTCTGTTTGAATTGTATGGTTGTGTTTCTCTGCATCTACGATCATCCTGTAATAACGAGTCTTTGTGGCTAAGAACAACTATATAATTCACTTTGATTTCGGGTGTACAGATCAGAGTGGTTCAATCTGTGACTATGAATCTTCTTGACTTCCAGTCTATAGGAACTTCTCATCCGGCTATCGACTCTTAGCAGCTTAAAAACACCTAATAGATCGAACTGAAACACATCGAAATCAGCTGAGAAGCTCTAAAACAGGAAGAATCATGATTTAAGACGCCGAAAGAGGCGTTTAAATGGGCCAAAACTGTCCAAAGAATGTTCAAATCGGTTGAAAAATGAGCTAAGCGGACTTAGGCACGTGTATGACTCCCGTTAATTTCCTGTGACTGTGATCAGTGACCTTCACAGTCATGAATTATTTTCAGACAATCATTAGCTACTGTCGTATTCTCGGACGGATTTTTGTCGTCTTATCAATCGATTTTATGAAATTACTGCATCTAAGTTCGTTGATAGTTTTCAATGACTTCCAATGATTTAAATTGACTTTCGAAGACTTCAAATGACTCCGGACTTAGACGGAAATTACTTTCAAACTACTGGTGGAGGCGGTGATGTCGTCTTGGACTGACTTTTGTGACTTTGATTTAAAGAACTCTCAGTGATTTATTGTGACTCAAAATAACTCTTGAAGACTTTCATCTGACTCCAGGAAACTTTAGTTTGACATTGAGGCGATCATTTCCCATTGAGATTCGATACTTTAAAGACTTTCATTGACTTGTAAATATTTCCAATCAGTTTCTAGGGTCTCAGCGATAAGATATATCAAGTTTCGATTGCTTACAAATCCTGATGATAAACTTTCTATCATCGAGTGTGCAAAAATCATTTTATGAACCTTTTTACAACTGATACCAACGCGTGCTTATGCTGACCACAGATTCTGCCGCTATAACTCGCGACATCATGACCCCGTCGGGATCCTTTCCCTCATGGTGACTGCCGAGCTAAGCTAAGCCAAGCCAAGCCAAGCTGAGCCAAGCCACTAATTGGGGCCAACGCTTCTCACATACTGGCTATAAGCTGAGAAACTTAAACGCTATTAATGTAGCCAAGGATTAAACGTCACGAGGATCCTGCGTCAAAAGCCTTTCATACCGTCTGCGAAACTCTATAAAATGTATCTAAATACTTTGTTGCAGTAATAGACAATTGCGCTTTTCACAAAGTTGTACAAAGTCACATCTCTGAGGGGATTTGTAATCGAAATTTTATTACTCGAACGTGGAATCCCTGCTGAGAGTGAGAGGATGGGCAACTAATCATCATCTCAGTACATATGTGTGTTTCTGTGTGCAGCAGGGAAAGGCAGAGCCGTTTAGCCAGAAAGAACTGTAGAAGAACCAAGCTGGTGCACGTTATGTGCGAGGCTACTGACACCGATATATCGGTACCCAAGAAATAATATGTTTTCTTATTACCGAGCCGAGTTAAGAGAACATGGACGCAGGTCCACATTCCTAGATGAATAATTTCGATGGCTCAGTATGCGATTCTGCTAGGCACTGTAGGGCGGGCGGACGAGTGATCGCCCACGCTTCAAAACTGCCGAGAGCGAAGTAATCATGGGATGTGTTATAAGTATTCTATTCAGATACTTCAGAGACTCATTTAAATGGGTGAGTAAGTGGGTGTGCGGTGAGAGTTTTCGATTTAGAAAGAGCGGTGCTATTCAAACAAAAAGCCACTTCAAGTCATCCCTGAAAAGTTTCAGGATTCTTCTATGACTTTGCGGGAAACTCCTCCCGTCAATTGTCAATCATTCAGAAGTCAAAGAACTGATATCAGTGGTGAAAAGGTTCATGCAATGATTTGTGCACGGCGAATGACTGAAAGCATTATCATCAAGATTCTCAAACAATCGAAACTTCATACATTTTATCGCTAAGACCCTCGAATATCGTTGGAAGCACTTTTAAGTCAACGAGAGTCTTGGAAGAATCGAATCTCAATGGGGAATGATCGCACAAAACTCAAAGTAAATATTCGTGAAGTCAGATCAGAGGCACGAAAGTCATTGCAAGTCGTTGGGAGTCTGGACTTCATTGAAAGTCATTTAAAACCATCAAGAAACTTGGAATGATTTATGACTGTGGAGGAAAATGTCACTCATCATAGTCACCGGAAGTTAACGGAAGTCATTGACGTCTTCCACCGTGCATTCGTCTATTTCATCATTTTACCATCTTCGACGACATTTTGTTTAACTGATTTGAACCTCTTCTGGTTTATTTTCGCACATTTTAACACCTGCTTTCAATATTTCGACTGATTCTAGCGGTTTTTGGTCTGTCTTGGAAATGTATTAACATATTCCAGTCAGGAAATCACTTGATGATCAGGAAAGTGAAGAGAGTATCCCCCACGAAATTGAGTCATCATGAAGTAATGATCTGCTTTATAGCTGTAGATTAAGTTCCATCGCAATGGGTCAAAGGGAACCAAATTTCGAAAGTAGGTATATTTATCGTGCGAACTTTCGTCCAACGAACTATAACCCACCTTCAATTGGTCTTAAATTAGTTTCGCCATATCGTAGACACCAATTGCCACTACAAAAAAAAAAGAATAATAATAATCCATCTAAAATTAAGCCAGGAATACTGGTTCTCCGTTCGTTTACAAATATACGTACTCACACATGCGCACATATCTCACATTCATCAAGGCCAATTTATCAATTCGCATATCTAGGCATAATTCAGCTCCTACACTAAAGTTGTGCAATAAAACACGGAGGGGGACATTCTTACAGAACACATATGCATAACTCCTTATACATGATACAGATTTCCAACGGTATCAGCGGTTCTGAACTCAACCTGAATCAAGAGAGTGAAAATATCCATGTTTGCAAGTCAATTTTCATCCCGAGTATCCTATTATAATCATTAAACTGTTCTTAGGCAGAATTTCATGACTTCTTCTATCACAATCAAGATTCGATCCGCGTCTTCGGTTTGTTTGATCACGTAGACGCTATGATCTTCATATAGTAAAAGTTTCAGTGAAGAAGAAGAAGAACGGAGTATAATCTCATCGCCTGTGCAAACCTCGAGGAAATAATCGGGCTTCCCTAGATCATACCAACTTCTATACATACAGCCGGCTAGATCGGCGCTAATTCCTGCAACCTGCTCTCGGCTTATGCATAGTCGATTGCCTCGATTACCTCGATCACCTCACCTCGCCTCACCTCGCCCATACGCGGCCTGGTTGCTGCTTTCGACTCGAGGTGAACGAGGTCGACTGATCGATTTACCGGAGAATTGCCGCTGCCAACGCCACGTGGAGTTGCCTCGTTCCATGCGATATCATTTTTCGCTAAGTATTGATAACGATTTTAAGATACTTGTTCCCCTTTTAGGTTATGAAAATGGCGGCCGCAGCGAATAACAGCTGACTTTTTGGCGCGAAAGAGATTAGAAATACTTTCTTTCCGTCCTAGATAGAAAATCGAGACTTATTTGACGAATAAAATGAGCAAAAAAAATCCAAAAGTCAAAGAGAGAAATCAAAATTGTCCAGGGAATTTGGAAATCTTAAACTACCACGACCTTGATTTACCTCTGAGGCATGTACCCGATCACATCATCAGTATGCGGAGATGTGGGCGCGGTGGAGCCGAGTGGCTGGCGTCACCGATGCTACTTACTACCGCTGTACTGACCCAAAGACAGCTCAGAGACAGCAGCTGCGCTATCCAGATAAGAAATACGTCCTGGAGAAGGACTGACGACATATTCAATGAAGAAGTACATGTTTTTTTCTGATAGAATTTTCAACCGTTTCGAAAAACGACTTGCTAAGTGATTTCAAAATTTTATTTTAAATATCTAAACGATTTTAATCGATATTGTGAATTTTTCCACAGATTTCTCTCAAAATTTCAAAAGGATTTCTTAACAATCTCTTCAAGATTTCTCCAGGACTCTCGATCAAAGATGAGCTGAAATGTAAAGTGATACAAGAAAAAAAGAAAAGAAAAAATGAAGTAGTAATAGTAATAAAGATGATAATTGGCTATGAAATTGAATAAAAATGGGAACGAAAATAAATAATTAAATTGGAATCGTTCTCCCACGATCTCTTCTTCTTTCTTGGCTATCGATGCCCGCGAATAACTACGCGTTCCGCATGCGAGTCGCTGGGCGTTTTCGACTCTTGAATACCAACGACCTGTTGAATTCTGTTGATAGATCTTTTCTTGCGGGGGATCAGTAACAGAATACGGATTTTTTTTTACCATGAATATATCTAGGGAATGAAAAAATCGCGGATAGATACAATGTAATGACCTTTTTTTTTCAAATATCATCACCACGGGGTGGGTCAACGTCAGCGGTATTACATCTGCATATATAATTTGGAAAAAAAAAAAGTGAATCAACGAGCAAAAATAATAACTCGTGTCAAATACGTGAATTATGGTAAGTGGCCCCAATGGAAAAAAATAAAAATGAAAAAAAAACAGCAAACCGGCCCGAACTCGGACAGTCGTACTATAATATTACGCACGCCTAATTAGAGGCTAAACACGCACCTATTATACCTTGCGCAATATTCATACGGTCGTTATTATTCAATTTTTAATTTACGACATTTTCCTCTCCTTCAATTTTGTTTCCCTCTGTTTATTTCTTCTTCTTTTTTATTATTATCATTAGAGTTTTACGTCAAACTTTTAGAGGGTCAATAAACTACGTATTTTTGAAGTTAATTATACAGAAATAAGTTTTTCACATATTATTTGGCGTAAAAATCATCGGCTAAGATCTGAAACTCTGAATAACAGACGTCCTGAAAGTATCATCAATTCGAATCTCTGTCAGAATCCGTTAGGAACGTATAGAACGTGTTTTTATTGGAGGATGCATTGATATCGAGAGCTACAGGTGCGCGCGCACCTTCGCACCTCCGCAGAGTCGCATATGCACGCGCGCACGCTCTGATTTACGCGGGAATTGTTAAGAACTAATTTAAACTCGAGTAAAGCTACTTGTAGATACATTTGAGTATTGAATGTAATGCGGTGCACTGACTGACGACTACGGAATAATTTATCACCGCAAACGCGTCCCGCATAAAAATCGTAAAGAACAGCTTAGTATACGGAGACACAAGAAACCAGAGAATACTATCCTCGACTGAACGCGACTAGGTTAACCGAACGTTCCAAGGTCGAGGAGCTTCAAGGAGCCCATATACCTACATACATACCTATACATAAATAAACGACTATCTATGTGTTAGATCTTTTCGTATCCATTCCACATATCTGGCAGAAATTTTGCGGTCACTGATTTTTTTTTAAAATTAAAAATCGAAAACCAAGATTCGGAGAATTCAGTTATTTGAAATTTGGAAAAAAAGAAATTTGGCATCCCTTTTTTTGCGGGAAAAACCTGTAAAATATTCTGCGGAATCATTTCTCGGAATGTTTGTTTCATCATTAACGTTTCTCCTTATGTATAATCTGAAAACTAGTTTCGTTAGAATATCCTAGTCAGAATCATTATTGTTATTTCATTCTTTGCCGCACATATATATGTATATGTATGTATCTATGACTCGATACATATATATGTATTATAGTAAAAGCAGCAGGAGACACGCGGAGTAATTTGTTATGTAAATATCTCAGGTATATCACATATACGTATGTAGGTATAACCCATCTATGTACACAGTTGATTCAGTAGGATTTGACTATGTCAACAAGAATGTCATTAGCCGGGTATTATAATGCAGAGATTTAAAGAGAGTAGCTTGTCTACACACGCTATTGACGGTATAACACACACGGTTCAGGTAATCGACCGAAGAGACTATACCGTCATTTCCTGAATTCAATACTACTTCCTGAATATCAAAATATTTCGCAGAAGTCGCGTTACTTTTTTTCAACAATTCTATGCAATTTCAAGACTTCTAATTTCGGGGATTTCGCGAATCGCATACACGCTTCTTCCTTTTCCTCTTTCTCCAACTAATTCATTGCGCGAATTTTACAGATTTTTTTTGTTCTCAATAATCGAAGAACAAACTTGAATAGAATTTGCGAGAATTAATTGATTTCAAACCAAAGCTTAGATGTAACTTAATTCAAATATAATAATCCGAGCGCGATGGCACGATAATAATCGCGAAGGCCAAAATTCGGGTTCCTCTTACCATATTGCCTTGAAATGTCGGCCATAACGTGGGATTGTATTAAAATTATGCGAAAAAAATAAAAATAAATACGTCAATAAATAAATAAATATATAAATCAAATATAAACATGTGATAAAAAAAAATAAATTACACGCGACGTTAGATGAAGAATTATAATGAAAATTACCCTGTTGTTGAATAAGGAAAAAATTTAGAAAAATAAAAAACAGAAAAAGGACACAATGGGCAAATTTTTGTATGGATAAAAATTTGCAGATAAAGCTTGCCAACAATAAGCTACGAGGGGTTAGAGCGTGGGTGGTATTGGCTATTCTAGTCAAGGCTCGACCGCGGCCAAGGCTCGACCCGCAACTCCGGAACTCGTAACTCGTACGGCAAAAGAATAGATAGGTAGGTACATATCCCGCGTTCAAAAGCACGCGGTAAGTGTTATTAATATGGTAAAATATGAGCACAAACTCATGATTATAACTCAATATTACAGTTCATATTCTGAGTATGAAGAAGTAAAAAAAAGAATAAGGGGTTCTCTAAATTCTGTAAAAGATGAGAAACAAAAAAGGACGAAAATAAAATGAAATAAAAATATCATATCTGACACAGTCAGTAATAAATTAGGAACTTTATTGGCATCGCAGCTGTAAATAAAGATAATACTTTCGAATAAGATGGATATAATATTTACATAAATAAATTACTGTCGTCGAGTAATTTATTGTTATTAATAACATGTAAAAATCCAAGAATTATCAAAAAAAGAAAAAAAGAATTGCATGTTCGTAACGTGAGGAGGGAAAGCTTTTTTCATTCTACGGCACTGCCATTCAAGTTAACTTATACCAAGGATATCGAAAAAAAATCTTTTTATTGATGCGAGGAAGAGGCTAATGTTTGAATGAGGAGATAGAAAGTTGCGAGGAAAAAAGAAATAAAATAAATTTTAATATGTGTTCCAAAACGTAGGCACAGCCGCCATCATTATATATAGTTAGGTTTGTTGTGCCTACGTTTACCCTGATCCTACAGCAGTAACATTAATTTTCTACATTAAAGCTATGGGAGAGTGCGATTCTACCGCCTACGCAACTTCAACGATGTAGCTTAATCAATTTATCACCAACGCGATACAGCATCGCTATTAGACATCCTAGACTGAGTGTACTACCTCCGACCACCGGCCTTGCTGATCTCAGTTATTGCGAAATTTTTCAGATATACAAGTTTCGCAATCCCCCTGCCCCCTCCCTGTCTGCTTATTTGATATGATAATTTCCTGATTTATGGATTGCCGCGTGTGAGCGTGTGAAACTTATCCGCACATCTTAGATAGATATCTTCGTATTATATCTACGTCAATGTGTCACGGAATTAACAAGACTGGCTCTCTTATCTCCTTGAGTTAGAAATATTATTTCACATTAAAGACGCGGCGTGTACATATTCGCGAAGAAAAACTACCAAGAGTTTCATAAAGAAATTTATTTCTAAGTTCAATCGTTTAAAAATGACAGCGAGTTCAACTTTCCAACCAATCACGACTGCTTCGTACCGATGCGCCAGCTAGCGGTAGCGTCCTGAAACTATACGACCGTTAAGCTTCACAATTCGTCAAATTTTCAACTCGCTCTGATCTGATAACTATTATACTATCGGAAATTTCGCTTATAAAAAATCGTCACGGTTTATTTTCCATAACGAGTGCAAGTACGCAATAAAAGATTCAAATTGCTCCCTTATCAGCCGAAATAAGGTATAATTACCGTATTAATTATCCTGCAGTAATCGGAAATTGAAGTTTTATGAAACAATCCAACACCTGTATCACAAAATTAAATGTAGAAACATCCCCTTTAACTCGTCCTTGCCCGCCCGCCGGCTTTCCTGACCCGTCGCCACCCACGCGGGTGTTAAGTGACGTCACACTAGCGTCGGTGACGTCACAGTAATGCCGCAGTTCCGTTCATCGATCCGAAGAGCAGCTGGCGGAATCGAGGCAGGTCGCTGAAACTCTTTGAATCACGTGTCGAAAATGGTTATTGGCGTGGCAACAAAAATATGAGTTATTTCTAAATATTCAAAATACTATTTCCTGGCGTGTCTTCGACTTCGATTTTATCCACATACAAACGTCAACGCATAATGACATGTTTCTTCAAATGTTTTTGACGTCATACGGTAGCCGCTGACGAGTTTCATTCATGAAAAATGAATTTGTTCGAGTGTATAATGATATAGAATTTATGGCTATATGCATACATTATCAATAATTCGAGGTTTCATTTGATATTATCAATTGCTATATTAACCCAACAGCAGCAGCAATGGGTATAAACTATAAACTTGGTATATGATAGAGAAATTTTGTGGATTTGAATTTCGAACCGAACGAATTAGCTTGCTCTATGCCTCTGGCAACGTGTAATTTATGTTTTAGCTAGACGACGCGACGTGCCGTTCCCATAGCCAGACTCTTCGCGATACGAACTCACGGGTTCCTCACAGGCACGTGAGCAAGTATCACGCAATCCTAAATCACAGCCAAAGGCACGCAGTGCCGTCTCGAAGAACATCAGAAATAAAAAAGATAAAATACACATATTATCACACTTTGCAATATCTTATTGGCTGATCGATTTCTTTCACAATAATTACCCCACATTTTTATCAAACAGTATGTTATCGTCATAAAACTAAAGAAAATAACCGACAGACGAGACAGAGAGAGAGAGAAAGGAAAGACTAAAAAGATCGGTAATTCAAAAATTACAACCGAGACAAAATTAGTAATTACTTTCTTGTTACGCGGGTGTATGTGTATACACAAGGCATGCGCGCCATTCACTTCCGTGTGTGGTGGGATCAGTGGCGATCGTGAGAATAAACCGGCGATGATCGGCGCTCAGCGGCACACCGCATTGCATCGTATACCATCGCGGCGTCGTATTATCCGTCAGGAAATATTAATCGGCTAGTTAATTGGTAGCATTATACTACTCGTATTTATACATATATACTTATTAAACCGATCATAAATATGCGCTATTCAACTGATTAATCATTATCAATATAATGACTTAGTGAGTCGATCGATCGGTAGGTCCTTAGATTGATTCAGTCAAACTCGCTTCTGTCCACTCAATAATATCATTTCGTTTTCAACCGTCGGAAACAAATAGCTGTAAATCGGTATGATTTTAAATTCGAGTTGCATTGATCATCCACGCAATAACATCGATCGCCACGTGGGTCTCATCATCCACTTTCCTTATGTGGTTATTATGCGGTTATACATGTTCACATACGCCATGTGCGTGACCGCGTGTTCACTCAATGAATTATTCCCGTCACTTTGCCCTGAACTTAAGAAAAACAAAGATTTGGTACAGTTTCTTTGAATTTCGAATCTGTAATTCGATTTCTTAACATGTTGTGCATCATTACTCACCAGTCTTAGAGAATAATTATCCAGATCATCCGAGTACGAGACGATTGTAATTGAACAATATCCAATAATGAATGCCAATATCATGTCACTTTGTCGTAAAACAAAAACCTTATGCTTCTTATTGAGATATGTTATTATTTTATGTCATGATTGTATTAGTTTCGAAAAATGATCCGACTTTGAATTTTTATTCCCACCGAATTCCGAACACTTTTGTTAATGGTACGAAAATCGGTAAGTGTAGATCGGGCGCCAAAACCGCAACGCGGAATCAACCCCTAAAGGGGAATACCCGTTTTCCTTAGCTAAGTTCGACGTGGCGCGGTTGACGGTTGACGACTACCGTTCGCTACTAGCGGCTCTGAGCTTGACGAGTTTGAAGTAAGTGAGCAGAGCAGGACAGAGCAGCTGTGGTGGTGGTTGCTGGAGCGCGTGACGGTGTATTGGATGGACGCCTGAAATAGCGGCGTCCTTGAGGCCGCAGTGACGTCTTGGGTAGTTGGGCGTCGGTCGATTACCGCGGGGGCGGAGGAGTGACGTCAACGACTATGACGCGAGGACCTCCCCATCGTCGTCGACGTCGTCACGTGGCGAAGCCAGGGGTGCGTTACAACGTCGACGCGATGGACACTCGGCACCATCCAGTCGATACCGAAACGTACCAGCCTTGCCGCTCGCAGTTGGTAAAAAAAACATTCGAAAATTGAATTACTCAAATCTATCTTCAAAAGGTCTTCAGAAAACGTTTCAAGGATCAAAGCAATGATTTGGTTGAAATTTAACATACAATGTAACAATCTGTCTACAATGTAACAATCTGTCTACAATGTATGGGAATATAATTTAGAACCGATGCAGACGCATGAGGAAATTCAAATAACCGCCATTTTGGATTTAAGTAAGAGAAAATTGTTGGAAATATTCACAGAGGTGGAAATCAATAAATGTGTTTCAGTTTTTTTCATGAAGGAGTACAACCGCGTCAGGGGACCTCGAATGGTGAGAGGACCTCTTTTTATACGACACTGTCTCGGTCTCGCATCTCAATATTAGATCAGGCCGCTTCGGCACCGAGCCAGCTGGGTTTCCTCTTCAGCCTGTCAAACCATTCCGTTGGATTTTTACCAATTTTGATCCGTACCTCGTGTGAGTTTCGTCTCGTTTTTTTACTCTCTATTTTTGCGTTTCGTTGTACCATGATGAAGAAGACGAAGAGGAAGAAGAAGAAGAAGAAGAAAAAGGGAGAGACAGAGTCTGCATGATACGACGAGCTATCTCGAAAACCGGAAATGAATATCTGACTCGAACGGCGAATCCTAATCAACAAAGACAAGATTTAGTCTAGGTCTGTCAGGACGTCTAGGTGGTATTGAAAAATCCTAAGCTCGTGTTTTTACCAGAAGAAGATGCCTCTGTGCCCTGATGGCAGAGTGCAGACAGTCGTGGCAGTTGCGGATCGCGACGTACGCTTCCCAAAGTAAGTATATATTTATAGTTTGAGAAGAAACAATGCAGTTGGCCTCTAGGAAGTTCTTTCCGCAGGCCAGAGGCCCCGGAACCCCAGCTGCATACGCATTCGCGATCATTATGCAACTACCACATCAGATCTTCGCCATCCTCCAGTCCTCCGTAATACCAATGAACCAGAAATCCCGAGATCAAGCCGAGTTATTAACGAAAATGCGGTTATTATGACCTGAACAATGGCAGTTCGGTGTGGTGTGCATTGAATCAACTCAGGTGAAAATAGCGGGTTTTAAAATAGCCGTTTAACCGTCTGAAATAGATGGATTTAACCCACTTTTGACCTGAAATGCATCACCGTCAGGGTGGTATTCATATATCGCTGCACGGATATTGAGCAGTTAGCAAATAATGAATCCCTCATAAACACAGACTCAATGGGTGGTATTTACCCGTATCGAATTTTGATTAGAGGCACAACGAGTCCCGCGTGACCCCTCGTGGACCCCCAGTGTCCAGGGGTTAAAACGAAAATTATATACCACCGCGAGCGTGAAGGATGTAGAAACTATTGTAACTATTGTCATTCGCGGTTGAAGGGCGGTCTGGGATCTTCCCACTAAAAAAAATTACGAAAACAATATAATAACCGCTGATCTTCGACCTCGCCTAGGATTCAAACTTGCCAAATTCGTTGCCATTACCGATTTCACAGTGTCCTTTCAATCTACATAGTTGATACTCATTGTCGATGATTGGAGAGACCGCGCGGTTCTCAGATAACGGTATGATACCACCCACATGCAATATGCAGGGATTCGTAATGTCTGGACAAACGATCATCATCAAGAGTCAAGCTAACTCCTCCACATAATGGATAAGATATTCGAGGCTGATTAATCAACCAGCAGAAACATTATTCTGCACGATGACGACAAGGAGTGCAGTCCTGCTAGACGATGGACAGACGTGTGATAAAATAAACTTAAAAGACAGATGTGTCGGTTGGAATATTTTGAGCTGGACTGGACATCAAAGGAAAAATAAAATCCGGATTGCTATGATCAGGGAATTACTGGGTGCTTTTTCTTCTCTTCATCCAGTGAGCGAGGACTAGATCTGCTATGTGTGGGACCCGAAGAGGTCTGATCGGTGTGGGTCGTAGCCAGTCTACGCAATTTGTCTCACAGTCGGAGAGTGGCGGACCATTCCTATTTCCTACCCAGGATCCAATCGGCGTTGAGCATTCCCTCCGCAATTTACGCAACTTAAAGCAATTGGCTAACGCTCTTGCAGTTCAGAAAGAGAGAGGGACTCGGAGGCGACCCTTCGCTAGCACATCCGTGCATTATTCATACGCATGCATGTTTGTATGTACTGAGCGGCTATCACAATGACAGACTCTTTCATCTTGCAATTTTTCCGGACCCGCAACACCATTTTTATACTCTTCAAAGATTCGCGCCAAGTCCTAACGCCGCCAAGAACTCAAGGCCAGGCTTATTTTGATAAAGTAACATTACCGCAGGTGAAGGAGACCATCAACCCTGAAGGAACTTATAATCAATCAAAAACCACTTACACTTGTTGCGGTATTCGAGGTGTTGTCCAACCGTCGGTTCAAAAGCCTCTAGATTACGATGTTGGTTATCATTGTTGTTGGTGTCCGCTGGGGCCGAGGCCACCGCAGTGACCTGCAATACTGAGTGCCTAAGATCGTGGTGATTATTTTGATTAAGATAAATATTTCCGTTAGTACTACTGCAGCTGCCGGTATTGTTCGTGTTACAAATGTGGACGTGATGTCCTGCAGACCCGGTGCAATTATGCGTCTTAGTCTCCGTGTTCGCGGCACTCTCGACAGTACGCATCGCACAATTTCCGAACAATACAAGATACAAATTTATGTATCAGGTTATTCCTCTTCCTCTATTCGCCCGAACACCATCCCCGAGCAGCCGGACGCTGGTCCGTTGCCGGGGTGAGTACTGACCGGTGATAAAACTCTTCACCGATACTTGATTTAGATTTTCCGGCTCTTTGGAGCCCGAGAAGAACTCTCTGAGGATCAAATTCGCATTCGGAAGGGCCGTTGTCTGTCAACGAGGACCGTCCCCTCCGGTGATGGCGAGAATCGCCATCTAGGAGAACCGCTCTTGCTCCTCAATTATACAACCGACAAACTGCAACTTCGGAATTAGTTTCCGGATGCTATTTCGAAGTGGATACCCGCGCGATCGGGGTATCCCGCCCGTTCCTGCATCTAGCGACAGTGTAACTTCACTTTTCGTTAACAGTCAACAGGTGGTGTCGTCGTATGATTCGCGCAATCGAACTATCGTAAGCTCTGTTCAGTCTTTTGCACCGGGAATATCCTCAAAAAACTATCAACTGTGACGGTGCGGTTCCACTCCGCGTAATAGTCCTGCGTTATGGGATGCAGGACACTAGTTTCACTGCACAGAATTGTGAGTATTCCTTCAAGATCTATCTGACAATTGATCGAAAATGTTATTTCAAAGGTGGTATCATGGCTTGCACACTCCTTCGAACTCCCTGTTACCGCACCATGACCACAACGGTAATTTTCCGTCTCGTTTCTATATCGCGCCACGAACACTATGAATGATCGTTCACTTAGCGCCGGATCTTTTATCCGTCGCGTTTCGCACGAGAACGCTGTCCTTCGAGACTAGGGTGGTCGGTGGTCTGTTGGACTATGAAAGCAGTGGGAGTTATACGGTGGGGAGAGAGAGATGGAACGATAGAGAGGGATTGCGGCGAGATAGATGTGAGCCGACTTATAGTCGTCCGTTCTAAAAGCCGGCCACCGCGTAACTGACTCTGTTCGTCGCGGTGTTGCCCGCTATATTAAAACCGTACTGTGTGTAGCCTGGCGAACGGCACTTTCATGTGACGTCACGAACTCCCTACGTCACACCTACCGCAGGCAGGCCGGATCGATGGACCGCGGCCGAGCGCTTCCATTCGCTGATGTTACTCCTTCTTACCCCGCTCGATGACGCGGTTCCGATTACGTCACGGGCTGATACGTCACACCCGAGACAGCCGGACCGACTTCAGCCCCGACTATCGCAAGGGGCTAGAGAGAGACGCCAGACTTCAGGGCGGCGGAGGAAGTCCGGTTCACCGAGTTGTGTGGGTCTGGGACCGGGACGTAAAGGGGTGGTAAAAGGGATTCATTCATACTCTCACCACACCATAAAGAACTTGAATCCCGGGAACCCCTCAGGCCACAGCACGTGGCTGGCCCTGGTTACTCTTCGGGTCATACCTTCGCGCCACTTCATTTTCACAGGTAAGTATTCTCCTTCCGTTTCCCACGGAACTTTATGAACTAGGAAGAGCCCAAATTCCTGCAATCATATCTGACACACTGTACACTGTGTTCAGAGTTATCTTATCATTTTTTGGTTGATCGTCGAACCCAGTAGTCACCCTCCTCGTCATCTGTTTGCAACCCACGCCCTCACCCTGAACGTTGACGTCACAGTTATAAGTGGTGCGCCGAGATTCCTCCCATTTTTCCACCCTCTTTTTTCCCTACGTCACTGTGTACGGTAAGTGATGAGCGAGGAGGTGAAAGGAATGGTTTTTTGCGCCTTTTGTACTCTTGTAGTAGGCGGTTAGACCCCCGGTTAAAACGGCACTGTAACTGATCCGGGGATCGATGGATGAGCGCTTCCTCATCCCTGAGTAACGTGTCCGACATCAAGTAGCCAGGAGAGAGAGAGAGTGAGAAAGAGGACTCTTGGCAAGAGGCGATAAAATGCCTTCCGTCTGTGATACAAAAAGAGGCTAGAATCCGCTACCTGAAACGAGTGGTCTAACAATAGATGTAGCAGAGGAACCCGTCGCACGGTGGTGGCGGCTCGTATAGAACCGTCAACAAATTTTATGCTGTACGAGAAGTGGTATAGCTAGGTACATTCGACGTGTTTAATCATGACCAGTATGAAGTTGGCCCCACATATTCTGTTTCTCTCCTTTTTTATGTAACGACGAAGGATAGAAGGAGACAGAAAACTGGTGCCAACTTCATAATGCTCATGATTAAACACGCCAAGCGTACATACACCTGTTTAAAAATAGCCGATTCATGCCTTGTATCGTTTATATCATCACAAAAATTTATCGACATTTTTCCAAGTTATAAACAGTCGGTTTCTCTTCCCGAAAGAAGGAAGAAAAAAAAAAATAAGGAGGAATTAGCCAATTTATCGACTAGCACCTTAAACATCCTTATGCAAACACTCGTCATCCTCAACCTCTGTAGTCTTAATCAGTGCCGGTAATTAATGGATCACGTAATCATTTTTAGATTCGTGTTACGCAAAATAAGAAACCCTCACTTTTATCTTCATTTCCTGCACGGTAGTAGAGTCGTTAAATAATCGACTCTTCTTCGGATTAACTAGCCCAAGGAGTTCCTCTCTATTGTCGATACTTTCTTCGAACTCCTACCGATCATTTCGAGAAATTCTCAGATCTGAATTCTGAGGGACTGTTTAACATCTCGAATAAATGGTTGAAAATTTACCGAACGATACCGGGGCATGATCGCATCACGCACACCTGCCACCGTTAAGAACCGGTCTCGGGTGCAGCAGCACCGTGCACAGTAAACCAGGAAGGTACTGGCCTGCCGAGGGCGCCTGGTTTGCTTGCACAACTCACCTACATCTACAGATATCCTCACTCGATGTGGAAGTGATCATTCGAGACACGAGACCCTGCAGTACGATAAGATGAGGTACGCACAAGCGTAGAGACGTAGTGCGAATGTCGAAACTAATGTTTATAATACATTGATCGGTATTATAATGTACACGGAAAGTTTCAGGCTTTTAGTTAAAACAAATTAAGAAGGCGTAGCTCGTAGGTAGCGGTTCAAATCTCCAGGTGAAATATTGAAGAGACACTATACTGTATCCGTGAAAGCTTGAATACATGAGGTAATAAATAATTGACTACGAATAGAGAATTTCTCAGTGTTTTAAACAGAAATCTTTATACAGATATATTATACCTACACAGTCGTAACGATCAAGGACTCTATAAAATCGCAAAGTTGAAATTTAAATCTCTTCGTATGATGATATGTAGTTCCTCTTCTGATGGCGATCGGTTTATCTACCATTCGAAACTCACGAATACATCACTCTTTTCTGTTTTTTTTTTTTTTGTAACACTGGGTGCGGCGCGGATAAATTGTCAATCAATGAGTGGTTATCTCTTCTAAGATCCTGGATTTGAGAATATCCTTATTTCTCTAGCGATAATTAAATCGGCAATTTTTTTTTTTTATTCCGAATAACTTAAAAATTTGCAAAAACCGACTGACATCCTGCATTCTTACAGCTGTAAGATGTATAACCAGCGGTGAACCAGCTGCGGTAGCAATTTTAGCAGCATAAAGAGTAACGGCCAATGATTAACGCCGTAGAATAGACTGACCATCCATTAACGCAAAGAAATTGAAAGTCTGACCATAAAATAAATTAGGCGTACACGAGAGCAGCAGCAGCTACACGGTATTTTAGGCAGATCGGTTCATCTGTGTGGGTAGGGCGTCTAGGCTTGTGATCGGTACACACGCACATTCGAAAGAGTGAGATAAGTACCTCCTATTACATAAGCCTCGTGGGATTCATCTCTTTATTATTTTTTCGCTCTGAGCGATCCTCGGCTCATTCTCGCTCATCCAACGAACGATTCCTTATGCCCGAAGGTCGCCAAGCTCTGTGTATCGCTCTCCTATGATACAATGTATACCGATGTCTTGCGGAAACTAAACCCTGCCGATTTATATCTGAGAGGATGTCTCACATGCCGACAAAAACATGAACCTCTATTTCTCGTCTGGATTATTTTAATTGGGATCGGAAACCTGCCGATTTCGACTCGGTTCCTCACAGAAAGTAGACAGTAAATTATATACGTGAAATCCCTTTCCGAATTTGTCCATAAAATTGATGTCATTTATGTGCATTTTAATCACGCTATTATACATTATTTTTATTTTGCATTTTTTGTTCAACCATCGACACGCAATTCGGTCATCGATAATTCGGTAGGTATAAGAAAAAAAAATGAAAGAGAAAGAAGAAGCGAAAATGATAATTAGTAACACGCGGAAGCAGGTTTAATTGATGTCCTAACCGAGTAGCTTCTCATCCTTGATTAGCCTCAAAAATCGGTTACGCAGGTTCGAAGTCGACACTGAGGACTGCTGCCTCGATTCGCAAGAATTACGTCGCTCCATTTGTGGTAAGTTCTACGGAACATGGAATGTCGAACGTGAAACAGACAGGCGGAAGATGCAAAGCTCGAGCTGATCGGTTTAGAAAATAATTGAACGGAGACTGTCATTCCGAAATAGGTATGACGATCTCCCACCCTATTCTACCGATACCAATCTGCAGTGCTTTGCGGTTAAAAATTGTTGATCAGATACGGACAGATCAGTGCAACTAATTAATAGCGATACCGAGTATCGCCGATCTGCAGTACAACCATAATGTATGCAAATGGGCAATGGGTATGTATGTATCGAGGAGAATGTCAGAAACTGTGAAGCAAAGATAGAGAAGATAAAACAGTTTTAAATGCAAAACTTTTTCAAGATTTTTCGAAACGTTGGTTGTGTAACGGTTTGTTTTTTTTTTCTTCTCTACTTGAAACTCGAAATCGAATGACCTGGTGTGGCCGAAGATATGTCGATAAATCGTTTATGTCCTTCGTTATAGCGATGCTCCTGGCCGTATGGCGAATGCAAATTAAATCTTGGGGACTTATGCAGGATGATCGAAATATGCTAATCAGAAATATAGTCCTTGGAATACCGGCATCAACGCTGCTGTTTAACATTAAAAAAAGAAAAAAAGAACACAAAATACAAATGGAAAAAGGCACGCATATGTATACAACATCGTCATAGCAGTCTTCACAAAATCGTATTACACAAGTCGTGAAATGAAACAACTTCAGTGGTCCCGTCCGAAATAGCCGAAAGGGAGACGAGCGATATCCAGACATGCGTGAATTTGAGGTACTAAAGATTACCTCTTTGACAGCACCATGATCCCAACCTGCTACGGGGGTATAATAATGTGTAATAGACGTGACGCTGAAGACTTTCAAATGATATAGCATAGCTAAGGCGATTCATAATTATGAAACTCACGACGTACCCGTATCCGTACATACGTACGTATACTGGGGGGGCGACCCAATTTAATGAGGAACGTGGAAATAAATCCTTGGTGGAATCTCCTATCGAAATATGCCTCAGTGCCGACACTCTTCTGGCACTGCGAAATACGGCGCAGCGTATAATCACAGACCAGTATACAGACACTGCGTGTGAAAGGGAAAGCAGAATGCCTCCGGCAGTCCTCAGCCTCTCCGTGCAGGCTGCTTTGTTCGCCTACGTTCGATCCTTCGGACCATCCCGTATTGACTTTCAACCTCGGGCCAGCCTCCGCTTCTTGTAATCCTTCGCCGGCCTCATCCCCAGCTTCTCTCCTCTTCATCTTAATACGACCCTTAGTTCTTTAGCACTTCCACCTAATCGCCGATCACAAGTCTAACCACTGATCACACGGTTTAGAATTTTTGGCGGGATGACGCTTCAAAGGTTTCCACCTTTCCCTTAGTATTTTATAGTATCTCATGTCTCTCCCCTCGGCTGCAACGTACCCAGGTACGCGGATACATTGCGGCTAGGTGAACGGATAGTTGGAACGCGTCGAATCGAGGTAAACCTCCTCCTGCGCGTCGAGGTGAACTGTGAAGTAAGGTGAAACGGAACAGAGTGCCGCCACGTGAACTTTGACACAAATCCTAGAGAATCCTGAGCCTTTGGATGGCTGGTTATGGAATTGCAAAGGCTGCGAAGAGCCGAGAGTTCGCACTGCGTCTAGGTGAAAAGATGTGACCCCTCGCATCCATACGGCGTATAGTCTTCGAAAAAGGCAATTTCGTATCTTCTGCACAACGTAGGAGTTCGAATCCACTTGTTTGTTCAAGGAATCGGGATGTCGCTCGAAGCTCACATCTGTGAATTAAGAGCTAAGCGAGCTCTACAACGACGAGATTAGGATTAGGCAATATTTTACTTCTAACTAGCTGTCCATCAGCCTTCAAGTCGACCAGCGTTAAAGTACGATTGTGTAGGTAGGTAACCAGTACACCAACCAACGATCAGATAGTGTCTTATACTTTTGGCAATTAATTAAGTATTCAGACCCGACTACGTCCTTGTTCCCCCGGGGTAGAAATTCTTTCACATACTCCACTGGCCGTAGGGATATCTCTTCTACTGCCTTTCCGTTATACACAGAGACAGAACCTCGTGGACACTTACCATACAGTGCTGTATTAATCATCGGAGGCTTTTACGATTTGGCACAGTTTTTTTTTCTTTTTCTTCTGTTGCTGTTGATGTTCTTTTTTGCAATTGCAAGGTCGAATAAGAAAAAAATCCAAATAAAACGAAACCGCTATTACGTGAGATTTCGTAATATAGTTTTTCGTAGCATGTATACGTACCAGGCGAACAGACGGCCTGCATGACTCGCTCGAGCAATCGATCTTGTCCGTAGAAAAAAAAAATTTCAAATTTATTAACTCAAAGACCCTCAGTGTCGTCCAACAAATTTAAAACACTGACATTGGACATAGATTTGATCGTTGACGTCCTGTGAGATAAACTAAGGCATAACATCGTGGACATGTCGCAATCAATTGTTTTAAACGGGACCAATACCCGCGGGGCGGTATACGGAGTCTGGATCTTGTCCGGCAAGTTCTTTTTTTTTTTCCATCCATTAATTTCGCCACTTTTTTTCTTTTATTTTATCTTATGCAAATTTTTCTTTCATTTCATTTGTTCAATTTGTTTCTTTTCCTCTCGCTGTGCGAAGTACGTTCTGCGAATACGACACACGTATTGATATGTCGACAAAGGAAAATGACAGGAAAACAAAAGAACATCCCAAAGCCATCAAGTATCATGAAATTTCCTTATTTTCCGCCTCTTTTTCGACCGCAAAAGTTGGTCCATGAACATCCTGCATTAAAACCGCTTCCGCGTTGCTATGCTGATTCGGTTATTGTCCTGCCCGTATTACAGGGGCCGCTTTACACTCAAAGGCTGCAAAGGCGGCATAATCTCACAAAGCCGTTACTGGCTGAGGTATGTCAAGGTAGGACAGACACTCCCGCAATTAAATAACTGCTCGACTCCATATATGAGATCAGCAGAACAGGGAAGCTCCGATTTTCCTACTTTGCTACCCACCAGATTTCACTATTATCGAATCCCAGGTTCCTCACAATTTTTTCTAACAGCGTGTGGGTGTATGTAGTATTTCCCTATAGTATATCGAATTGAATAAATCTGAATGCCGTTAAAAACCGAGGTACTACACAGATAGTCACACCTCGGTTCTATAGGCACGCAGATCCGCTCCACATAGTATTGTATGGTAATACAATCGTAGTCTAAATATTCATTGTATATTGCACTATTACAAGATAGGATCTAGCTACAGCTCAAGCTCAAGCCGCGAAACCCGATCCTCACTTCAGCTTTGTGTTTGCCTACGAGTATAAGGTACACTGTGTTTCTGCAGTCCGGTAAAATGCGGCTATAAATCATCATGAGGGACTTGTCCTACTGTGGGGATGCTCAATGCTCGTACTAGTGTAGGTATAAGTACAAGAAGAATACTTTGCGAAAGTCCCGATCCTTGTTTTTATGTAGAGATTAAACTAAAAGAGCTTATGAGAGTAACGATATGATAGAAGAATTGATATTGCGATTTTATACCATCACAAAACTTGGTTTACTCGCAAACGGCTCAGACATTGCCATGCCGACGTGAGAGCTCTACGATTATGACGTGCCGATGCAATTATAGATTGTACCTACTCCTATCCACCGGCATGATCACGATACACGGATTCAAAGAGATTTCCAGAAAACCTAAAGCAACGATATTACATATATTCTTTCCATTCGATTTTATCATATAAACCGGCATGCCATCGTCAAGTGCTTTATGTCCTTAAAACTTTACTCCTTGAATGCAGCTGTTGCTGCTACAGGTTGTTGCCCATTATACACGCTAATTAGCAAACCAGTTTCGTACGTGGATCTCGTAACTCGAAAGGCTTACTCATCCCTGAAGGAAATGTATGTGGTAAATACATACAGCTGATCTCGTCATAGAAAGGAAAGAAAAAAAAGACATTAACAGCCTCGTATCGTTGAGAAAATTGTGAATCAATGATCCTGCTACCAGAAAAACGTTGTTAAAACTCGTGAAAACTCTTTCTTTTCGAATGGCACCGATTACCAGTTGATGATTAGGACCCCATGAGTTGGAATCATCGGGATAAAACGCTTCTCCATTCCATAAGAGCATCATGTAGTGATAGGATGTGTACCGGGTTCCCGCACCTTCGCACGACGTCGCGGTAGTTTCGCCTTAGATCCTGTTCAGCATGAGGGCGGGGAGAGACTAGACCATTGCGCTTTGAGGCGCGCTAGCAACCAAGAGTCAGAGGGGATCGGGGGCAACAGCGGTGGGTGAGCCGACCTCTGACCCAACGGGGCGCGGGGACCTTGCCTCGCTGGCATGGCATGGCATGGCATGGCATGGCGAACTACACCGTAGCAGCATAAACTATCGTGCAGCTCTTGGTCGAATAGCCCGCCTTTCACTTGGAAGACACAAGTGGGGTCTACGCTAGGTGCTGGTGCTGTGCGACGCAGAGTGAGTGAGCCGAGCCCGTCGCAAAGACCCCATAGACGTAGAGAGGATACAGAGATCAAATGACAGTAGGAAAAAAAAGTGGGAAATAACATGGTCCAAAAAAACACCCTCTGGCCTTCTCTGGGTTCCGCAGGAGAAACCCTCCCGGGTCGAAATCCCAAATTCCGAGTCAAAGAGAACCATTTTCATGTTGCAGTCGCTCTTCAAATAGAAATGCGGTAAATCTGGATTGGAGATATCGGAAATTATTCTCTCCTACTGTTGTTTATTAGTGTGGTTAATATCCTGAATCCATGTTCTACGTCTATGGTCTGCGCGCCTGCAGGGAGTTGCGGGAGTGCCGAGCGTGCGATATTACGATATTACGTAGCAAATCGCTCTATGCGTCCTGGAGACAGTTTTTTACCGTCTTGGTTCAGACTCTCTTTCCATTGCCTGAACCCGCACTGCCACCACCGTATTATAGTGACGAAACCCCGGCCGTCGACGAAGACCATCTTCTTGTTAGTGTTGAGATATCCACCTTGCAGAAATCCATAAACTTATCTTCGCTTCACTTCGAAGCTCATGTTTTGATTGAGTTGTTAGAGTCCTTGTTCCCTGTATTGAATGATCCGTTCAGTCAAAGATCGTAACGCAATATTGACATGAAGGATTTCGAACGGTATAGGAATGGTACTGCGAATGTTTTCTGGTACCCAGAGGTCAAGTTGGAAAGAGAATGAACGATCGATATAGTGGATAGCCGTACGAAACATCGGTATCTTTAATCTCAGTTCAAAAATGGTGCGGGTATTTCGGTGAGGCTAAGTATCTCAACACCAATCGTATGTATCATTCGTTATAGTGGCTTGCCCGATGTCCCTGAGGATGTAAACCATCAATAACGATTGCTATCGGCGTACAATACCATTCTCTATGAGTATGGTGACGTCAATGATTACGATGTGCGATAATCTCTTAAACATTCTTCAACCATTTTGGTATATAGTCACCCCATTTTGACTTTAGCTGATATTGAGAGCTCGTGATATCCACACTGACAGAATATGTCGAAACTAAAGAGCACGTGAATACGTGTGCCGTTCAGAGTGAACCTGCGACCTGAAGCGAGCCTTACGTAACCCGCGGTGCATCAGGTCGACTGATTTCCGATGGGGAATGATGTAGCCCCTGACGTATAAGGCGGTCTGTCGTATTCGCCGTGGTCTTCTTCGTCGAGGTAGGTAGGTACTATCATTACCTTCTGGGTTCCCGAGAGGAGGAAGGGAGGTATTTCGAAAGTGTGGGACGAACTCCGGGACGAATGTTTCTAATCGGTATACGTACGGTACGGGTACGGGTACGGTACGGTACGGTTCTCTCCGACACGGAGATCAGCGAGCGTTTGCTATGAACTACATAATGATATTACTTATATTATTTCTGCATAATCACGAGCGGCTTCAGCCATACTTTTGAACCACTATTACCATCACCATCAAACCACTGCACTGCACATTGTGTTCTCCGCTATAATAAAATAACGCAGGACGCACCGCGCGCGAGACAATAGCAGCGTAGGCGCTACGGCAGTGCAGCCTAAGCCGCGTTTCTAGTCGGTGAAAAAATACCGTGTACCAAGAAACAGAGACAAGAAGAAAAGAATTGCTCTCTTGAGGTGAACCTCTCTCAGGTGAACAGGTATCTCTACTCATACAACTAGCCTTATCTTGTATATGCATAATAGTCGGCACAGCGGCGGGCGTCACTTCCCGATTAAATACCACACCGCCTCCACGGACGGGGCAATTCTACGCGCTATGATGCAGTACACTTTTTACTCCAACTATGTATTGCAAAATCATGACAGAGCAGATGGAGGCTGGGAATTGTCCGCTGACATGATTCAGTCCATTCCTAGATTTCATCGAACGTCATCAGTTCGGTGAAGAATTCGGTTCTGAATATCAAATGTACTGTTTCAGAAAATCTGGAGACACTACCAATCCCAGATATCTGGACGGCAGAATGCCTGATGATTTGTGTCTTTTTGTGCATTGTGCTGCCTGGAAGCTAACGTCCAATAGCCGCATGCGGATGCACAACGCACTATTAAAAAAAGGCGATGGAATGATGACGGAATGCAGAGGTGTCGTTTATTCTGAGCGCACCCACCTAGAAGATTCTCTTAGCTGTGGCCTGTTCACGCCGACCGAGGAACGACCTGACGACACCAGCTCGGGCTTGGGGCAAACGGGCAAGCCTTAGCGGTGATCACGATAAAGAAACAATCGAACCGAGGTATCCGCCCACGGAGCCGAGCCAGGCGAACATTCAATTGTGTCCTCCGTGCAGATAAGGAACTCTCCACCGCGACTAGTTGTGCCGGTGTATTTATACCCAGTATTGCGAGTCATAACACGGCCCACCGAAGATCTCTCAGACTTTCTGGACTGTAAAATCATCCAGGAAATTCCATTACATTTTAATGTATGACGAGGCCGAAAATTACTTTCAGATTAACCAGCGCAACGTCGCGAAGAACATCGCGACTAACTGGTATAATTGATAAAAGACAGGTAAGTATCCGATCCTCTTGATAGTTTTGTAGGATTTCGAAGATACCATGATATTTCACGAAAGGGTGTAAGCCATGAATCAACGGGAAGACGTTTAAGTGAAGAGTAAGAAAATTCCTGAAAAAGAAGCCTAATGTCTCTGCGAACTGAAATAATGAGGACTTAGGAGTAACGCGTTCAGTTGCACTTGCAGTCAGCTTGTCGCCGATTCCAACATAGCCTAACTCAACCCATTACGCTTTCTGGCTTCGTGATCAAGCTTATACTCCGGTAACTCTGAGACTGCAGGAGCGGGAGCAAGCTGCTCAGGATCGAGCGAGTGGCGAGTCGCGCGCGGGAAGTTGAACCCGAGACTAGAGAGCGTGACCTCAAGACGTGGGCGAGCTAGGCGGCCGAGCAGCTCGCACGCGGTACCCAATCAATTTGATTGTCCTGAAAGCTGAAACGCGCGAATAGAAAGAGGTTGGTAGGTATACAGACACCTACGACTTAGCTGATGATAAATCGCACGTATATACACATATAAGTTAGCCAGCATCTTCGTACATCTACTGTATACCACACTGCACCGAGTATTTTGAAGAATTTCATCCCAATTCCCGCGTGCTACCGCCAGATGCCGCAGGATTCTCGCAAGTGAAAATGAACAAGCACTTAACTACTTCCAAGTTGTTAGCAGATGAAATGAAACTTCTCTTCAAGATCTTGTTGATCCTTTCGTGGAAGGGATTAGAGATTTTGTTTGGACGCACAGCTTTAAATGGATAAAAGCATAGTTGGATTTTTTTTCCTTGGAAGAAAGTATCAGAAGGGATGGAATAAAAAGCATGTGAGAAAAGGAATTGTAAAACTAGTCATTCAACACGATTCTGAGAAAGGTGCCGAAATCGTGTGAGATTGATGTGTCTACTGGCCTGACAATGGCTTGATCCTCCACGCCGGCGCACCTTAAGGTGTACAATCGTATTTCGTAGATGGTGTATGTATGTAGTGACGTAATTAAAAGTTTACCACGAACCGCGAGACTAGGCTCTTAACAATCTCTATTCTGCTGCAGAGCTCTCACCTCTTATATGACCTTTGCTCCTCCTGTGTCGATTATCGCTCGACACTCGTGACACGCCCGACCTCGGGTTTGGCGCCTCTTATAGGCAACGTGTTGCGCTGCGCTTTCGACGGCTCTGTCAGTTCTTCTTCGAACGGGTCCCCTCTTTGACTTCAACGTTCTCTTCATCATGCAGCTTACGCTCACCCGTCCGTAGTACCTTCTCTATATTTATGTATTTGATTAGCGGTACAATTACCGCGGGAAACGTTTCTCACCATTTATAATTCGAGTCCTGGACTCAGTGCAGGATTCGAAAATAAATATTAGAGACTCGTTTTTATAGATTTTCTATTTCAATGTAAGATTGAAGAGAAGATATGAGATCATTTCCTCTTCTCCTCTTCCTTCTTCATCGCCTTCATCTTTTTGTTATTATTATTCTTTGAGACAGAGAAAGAAGGCCTCGACGAAGTGGTGGAATTTTTTCTGCAAGTATAAGTTCTCTTCCGCGTAGGCTTTCGCGTCGATACTTTAGCGTTGTATAGCGGCGTCGTGGCTCGACGATAGAAAGACAATCGAATCGCAATCATCGTAGGTACCTACATTGGAATAATGATGATTTGCATTATTCAAAGCACGAAGAAATCCAAGAGGTACATAGAATGCCGACTGAGCTATCATCGCGCTCTTTTCTTCTTTCTTCTTTCTTCTTTCTTCTTAACTATACCTAATCTCTTCCATTCAATAACACGACATTCAACTCTCCACAATCTTAATTGTATCATTTCCAAAGAAATACGGTGCGCGGTAATAAAATCATCTTGAGAAAATAAAATAGAAATAAAAGATCCAAGACAATTTGCTATGTCCATAATTTGAACTTCTGCGCAGACTGCAGCAGATTATTACACATTACGTCTGTACCGTTACCTGCAGCAGCAATTTATCTATACAAATCATGTACCTATTGCGTAACACTATTAACTACACAATACATCTGGTAGTTACATTACTGCGGTGGGTATATGGGGCAGGTGAAATTGATTTCACATTAAATTGCGTGGAAACAAACGGACTGCACTAACCGCATACCTGCAGCCAGGCCTCTATTTCTTTGTTTTTTGAACATTATTCGATTCCGCATCGGGGGTTGCACTATAACATATACTATAATTCGAATATCGTGATCAGTTTATCATCATCCAGCTGCAGAAAATATCTTCAGTAATATTTTGATATCAGTTACGTAAAATTCTCTATAACACTTCGTTTTAAAGTTCTATTTGGAACATGACTATCACAATTCAATTACCAAAAATAAATGCTTTGCGCATCGTGATGTGGTCCAGTAAAATTGCGCCTGAACACAGTGAGGGCGCAACTGGCAATACACGAAGATAAGTACGGTATCTGTTGTAGTTTATCAATAACGTGAGAACCTTAATTGGAAGTTTTCAAGGTTCAAATAAAATGGTAACTAATTGGAAAACGCAAAGAGTAATGAAAAAGGGTGTTTGCGGATATTGACAATATGTATTAAATATACGATATCTTACAACAGAGATCCTTAAACAGTTAAATACAAGAAACAGTAGATTAGAAAAACGTTCGGAAAATTTGGGCTTCAATTTTCTAGGAAAGATACAAACTGCGTGAGCTTGTAGAGCTGATCTTCGGTGAGACTAGTCTGTGTGAGACTCTGCTCTTTGTCTATCCTTCTTGGCTGGACCATATCACCATCTATTTTCCAGCCTTTTTCAACTGCAGCAGTCTGGGCATCGGGAACCGACAAACCCGTCATTGCTGCCAAAGTGGTCAAGGTCAAGGACGAATATGCCTCTGATATTAGAGATATAGCTCGGTCTCGAACACTGTCTGTAATATTTTACCCAGATAAGATCAGTCTAATCGAAAAAAAAAACGATCAGTATGAACGGAATTCGGGGTGGCGATCCAATTCTCTTTCCCAACATTTGTAAAAGAATCAAATTTTCGTTTCGAATATATCGTAACATTCTTTCAAAACTTTGAGTCCTTTCCTAAATAGGTCAAAAAGGGACCACCCAGAATTCGTAATTTCTACATTATCTTGGTAAATTGACCTTTTAAAGCATTCATAATGCTGTTTATGTCCTCGCTCCACTCTGAGCTAAGGGCTGCATGAACTGCGGGCCAATCTCTTTGCCACATTCTTTGCCCAACTAGCCATACTTGTTGAAGTTCTGGACTGTTAGCCTTAACATTGTCCGGTATTCTTTTCCATAAATATTTGGCGTTGCATCTGCTCATTAGGCAAAGAAAAAATCAGAAATCAGATTGAAGTGTTTTTTTTTTTTATTTTTGTTTCAGGTTTTGCTATTCAGCATGAGCAAGCTAGTTTTCATTCACCTACATGTCGTTTTGGTATAAGTATACTGCCAAAAGTTGAGTATAAGTCTGGGGAGTCGCTCCTCCTATTGGAGCCTGAAATTTTTTTCAAGTTTAGAGTCTGAAATTCATTGGTTTTCAAGAATTTGGCTTTTTATTTAATGTATTATTAAAAATTTTTAGGAAATTAGGTTGGGTCAAGTCTTTGAAGTTCTTCAGGGTTATTTTCAGGTTAGGTTAGGTTCTTTGAGGTTAGGTTCGACTTTTTGAGGTTAGATTGAGTTTTTTTAGGTTATATTGAAGTTTTATTAGGTTAGGTTGTTTATTCAGAATATTAAGTTTCGGTTATATCAGATTATAGGAAAGGATTAAACAGCGATAATTTATTATTCTTAATTTCTACACTTTATTATCTAAAAATTAGAGTTGCTTACCTCTAGCTCGGCCTTTTCTAGTTCTAGCAATAGTTTTCCTACTTCTTTGAGCACCATAATGGCAAACTATATCTTCGTTATCGAAGCTATATTTTACTAAATAATTTTTGCTCGCTTCCTATTCTTCGTCTCTTTCTCTTAGTGTTTATATTTTCTCTATACGTTACTTCTTGTTATGGATTTGACAGCTCTATCTATATTCTATGAACTAATAGTAGTGCGTTTCCACGAAAGAATTGTCGCGCGGGAAAACACATGCGGCGAAGCGTTCATCCAATCAATATCGCAACGCCGTGTTACTGACTGGCCGAAACGCTGCCACAGGTGCTCTACTGCGGGACAACGCTTGCATGGAAATCAAGCATGCGAAGAGAACCAACCATAGACTATCACAGTGCCAAAGATCTGAAACCCGACTATTTTTGAAACTCATGTTAGGTGTGCTGCCTATGCCTGATCCAAAGAAAGACACAGGGTATAGTATATAGAAATGAGCCGCAACGCGCGTGAGATAATAAATCAGGTCCTAGCTTACGCAGCTTTCCCCATTTTTCTTTTCCTGTTTTTTTTGTTTGTATTCTGTATTTTTCTATTTTTGCTTTTTGTCTGGGAAAGGCGATGAATAACATTGCGAGATGGAGCCGCCTGCTGCAACTACTTCATCTTATTGTTAACTTCATTTGACACGCCTTGACTTAGCGGACTACACTGCAGACTTTTCTTATACCATACTATACTAACTTCCCGCATCGGTTAACGCAGTGATAAAAACACGAGGTTCAATAAATTCCTTCGGTTAGGCACTTCAATAAATCACCCAATCCTCTTCTTATTCTCTTTCGTCTTCTACTACAAACACATACTGAACACAGTCATAAAAACACTCGTAATTTACTCTCACGTATATCGAAGGGTTTCTGCGGGTCTAAAGGATCTTTGGTAAATCGTTACAGAAGAAAAAAAACCGGATATGTGTACCATTTTCGATTTTTTGAATAAGCCAATACCTATTCCCAAGAAATTGATAATGATACAAAGCAGAGTATTCGATGATAGAAAGGTTAGAGTTTTTGTATATTTCGAAACTATAAGCTATGAGATAATTCGTGTTGACTCAGGCTTGAAACTTTTGAGTTTTGACATACGATTCGGATCTGTTATCACTAGATATTTCAAAAAACAAATAATAATCAATGGCCCTGTTCCCTACAGTGTTTGTCCAAAAACAATGGTTCCTCGTAAAGTATAATGTAAACTTGCTGTATAGAATATATGTTTTTCTTGGCTGAAATATGGATATATACATATGCATATCAACATACTTGTGCATACGTGCCCCATATGCTGCTGAGAGACTAATAATAGTAACACGTTATGTATATACATGTGTGTGTGTGTGTGGCTATACGTACAGATTTCATACAACATATTGGGCAACTTGATTCGTCCTAAAAAGAAGTAGACTTTCTACCTATGAAGTCTTTTTCGAAAAATCTTCATACATGTTCATATCAATTAATTTTTTTTAATTGAAATCGTGTAATTTGTGGACTCAAACTGCTGTGCGGTTTTTTTCTTTTACCGTTTTTTTTTTATTTTTTGTATACAGTCAAAGGAGTGTACTTTGCCATTTGAAGTCAAAACGCATCTGTCTTTCGTGTAGACAGACCCTTATAGTCGCGACGAAATAGTATAGTGGTATGGATAACGCGGTTCTATTTATAGAAAACAGAAATGCGATGGAATGGACCCTGTATATAAATACTATTCGTGAATATATAGATTTATATATTCAGTTGAGACGGTATATAATATTATAGAATTTGATCACATAACAAATAACGGGATTGATGATATTGATAATAATAATTGACGATTTTAGTTCGTATTTATTCAAAAATATTATATAATCGTTTTATTTATCTAAATATATGTATAGTATAATAATAATAATAATATATAATATGAAAGATTATCATTCCAGTTTATTTTTATTTTGTTTTAGTTTCGAATTTTCATCTTTGGCTGTTAAACAATAATTAATTAATGAATTAATCATCGAAAACCCTATCCCTATTATATCTATGAACAGCTATATTCTAGAGCATTATCTGATAGACACACTTTCGAGGTATCAAACATTCCCCATGTCGCTGCATAGAACCACAACAAGACCAGTGGCTGACACCTGGATGTCCAACATGCCCGTGACCACAGCCTCTGTATCCTCCTGGCACACGAGTTAGAGAAAATTACAATTATCGAAATTGCGATAAAGATAAGAAAAATATCAAAGCAAAAAAAAGAAGTGATACAATGTTTCAAAAATTTTGCAAGGTTCCAAAGATTTCCTAAACATTTTTTTCTCTCGATTACTTGTGTGAAAGATCATCAACTCACCTGGCATAGTTCCACCACATGCACACACAGCTTCCTTTCTTCCGCCACTAGAGCAGAATGTACAGCAATGGTAAATCCCGTTGTGAGTTACTCTGTTTACTCCTTGCAGTATATCGTCTTGGGATTCTGGTGGTGAAAAATTCGAGTTTCTGACTGGATCACCGCATTATTGGAATTTATAATAACTAAACGAAGAAGAAAAAAACTTACCGTTGCTGCAAGTTTCGCAAATATCGTCGTTTCTTTTTTCATTTGGTAACGGTTTGACCCCCAAATTTCTTAACCGTTTCAAAATGACGCCACTTAGACTAAGGATTTCGACGTCAGCGCCATCAGCGAGGAGTTCTTCTGCTAGAGAAATTGCGTCGAGAAGATACCGCGCCCTCTGGAGACGAGCGAATTCCTGCATTCGTTCTCGGGCTTCTTTCGTGTGGGATGACAACGTCGAACGACTTCTAGAGTGACAGACTCTCGCAAAGGAGTCTGAACATCTGATACGAACAGTAAAGACAAATTTTACGGAAAAGTGAAGGCAAATAAGTGAAAGAAACGATTACGTTTTATCAAATTTCAATAAACACCTTTCGCTCTCGACGTTGTAGAGACTATGCCTACGGTCCGTAGTCCCAGAGGAAAATAACTGGCTATTGTATTCGACCAAAAGTGAGTTAAGGAGTCCTCTGGCCCGCTGAAGAGCCGCTGTAATTAAAGTGGCAGCTCTTCGTCCGGCACCAGTCGCACCCTCACTCGCATGTCCTCGATGGGCACCCCTCCACATGCACTCTCTACACGTTACCTAAACAAAATGATCTGATTTTTACTATCCGTTTCTTTTTTCTTAACGGAAGTTGGTTATTCACCATTTTTGACGAGAACTATATCGAATGACTTCTACTGTACCTACCTGCTGACAGGCTATGCAGTGGAAACGAAGAGCATGAGTGGGATGTGCGAGACAAAGAGCGGTGCGACGGACACGTCGAGCTTCCCATAGTGGCCGGACTTCGTGAACTTTATAGGCTCTGACTTCCTGTTCTTGATGTTCAGTACCGCAGTCAGAACAAAAGTTGCGAAGGCATGCTGGGCAGTGTACTGAGGCCTGTGCATATCGTGAATCGATGAAGAACCGCATCATCATAATCAGGGTTTTTATCAAAAGCCAGTTTTTAATCTCACCTGAACCTCTTCTGGGCATGAATCGCAGCATAGTACCTGATGCGCTAGCCGTCTTCGAACAGCATCCATTACAAGACGATGCTGCAGAGGATAGTGCGGCGGTGGTAACGCCGTCGAGTCAAAACATGGCAGTGGAGTTTCGCATATTGCACAACCCTCGCGAAAAGTGGACGTCGAAAGTCCTGAAATTATTTTTCTGATGATAGAATGATCGAGAATCGACGAGACGGAAAGAAAAGCCGTGCATTCCGTTAGTGTTTTTGCTTTTCTTTTCGACCCCCAAACTTGAGGGGTATTTTTGACGCTCAAAGCCAGCTGCAGCAGACTGACTGCGCATAATATAGACAGACATTTAATCGAGAAGAGGAAGTAGCACGGAGTAGTCATACGACAGGCGGCATGAGGTGGTGTCTTGTTTTATTGAGTAAACATGAGCATCCTGGGGCTCGATTCCATAACTTTGATCACTGCTATCACTGGCGATAAATAGATAGATCTATCTATTAACTGGCAAGAAATGGATAGATCTATCTATTTATCGCCAGTGATAGCAGTGATAAAAGTTATGGAATCGAGCCCCTGCAGTGCCCTTTGCCATGTTATGACCATGCGGTTCTAGGGTCAACTGTCAAGTTACCAAATCAACCCAAGAAGTATAACACGTGCCTAGTTTGGGCCACGTGCGAAGCCGGCAACACCAAACGTCTGCACACGTGCTCTGCAGTGAGACTACTGCATCATCCAAACATCCTGCAGCTGGCGTAAACGCTAAATCATATATGAATACCAACTACTTTCGAGCATCTAACCATTCATCGAGCTAAAAGCGTGTCTCCATAGTTTTTGGGTCAGGATCAGAAAATAAGGCTGCAAAAAAAAGTCACAACTATTAGGAAACAACGTCACGTACCATGGCTCACCAGTTGATCGATGCACGGGGTGCAAATGGGATGTAAACAGGGTAAAAGACGCGGTTCCTGCATTCTTTGGCTGCACCTAGGGCACCAGAATTCTTCTTCGCACTGGACATTCGGGTCAATACGACATTCGAGACCAAAAGAAGTAACGCTTGTAGTGTAGGAGGACGGATAGTAGGTAGAACTTCTTTGTGAAGCCGGAATCCCGAGTTTCGGTTGATTGTGGTTGTTGTCCTGATCAGTGGTACAGTTGTTGTTGTTATTTCTGTTGTAATTATTCCTGTAAATGTAGAAGGGGGACATAATACAGCTGAAAAAAAACTGGAAAAGTATGACGATTAGCAATGTGGTGCGAAGCATTACTGTGCTTCTTGTTTTTTTTTTGGCTACATTTTTTTCAAATTCCTGAAACCATATTGACAAAGTTTAGTCTACCAGCAGCGAGGTCAGTTACAATAATTATCCTAACCGAATGTCGTGCTAGTCTATCTATAGAACCAGGCTTCTTGCGGCCACAGAGAGAAAGAGCGAGATAGAGAGATACAGAGACCAAGGCGACTGACCAGTCAGCACACCACGGTAACCGAATTGCTGTTTTAATATAACTCTAGCGTATCAGTTATTTAGTAACCGTGCTGAGTACTACTCGGCTTAAGGAATCTCGGTAATTCTGACACTACGGAATGCGCGTCAGGAATAGACCGCGCCCGTTTGTTTTCATTACTTTGCTTCAGCCGCGAATGGTGCAATGAAAATTAGTACATCAACCAATTTTATATTACTCTACTACTTTCATGTCCGACTTCTATTCGAAGACACAATACATTGTTGCTACTCTTACCTCTCGTAATTGTCATCAGTGATGGATACCGGGCGTACAGTAGCAGTGGCAGTTGGTCTTCGTTTGTGTCTCCTTTTCCAGCTACCAAATATATAAGCTTCTTTAGGTTCTTTGCAGGTGGTGATCCTTCCGCCGTTGTTCTCCATCGCGAAGAGATCATCCCGACCACAGCAGCCTCGAGCAAGAGCCTGTATCTTTCCTGAGCTTTTCACTATGTCGACCAAGTCGATGGACGGGGTTTGCTGTTTTGGCTTCATTATTCTTACTGTTGTGAAGTTCTCGTTTTCATTATTCACTCACTCTTTTAACTTTCGAAATTCACAATAAATGAGGGAAAAAAAGCACCACTTCTTCACTGCCACTTATGTGCCATTTAAGTACAACGGACTTCGAACGATTCACAATCAAAAAATGTAAAAGAAGATCGGATCAGATCATGGCGAAGACCTCGTGCATGAGGGCTAATTCCGAATATTACTCTCTGGCTGCTTTGGCCTGACTGTTGTTCGCCTTCCGTCGTCTATCCGTCGACTCCCGGGGCGAGAGGAGGCAGCTGGCGAACCAGATTGCTCAGCAGCAGGGCGCATACCTCCCACGCTTCCTTGGTTAAGCGGTATGGCACTATATAACAGAGTTAAAAATATATATCGGAGCTGGATTAGGCTAGGCGGTACGTTCCGCACCGCTGCCGCCACTACCACCGGGTACGCTGTGCGTTTGGCCCACCAAAAACCAGATTTTTTTGTTTTTTTCTACTGTTGTGGCTAAAGCGGTTCAAGGCCTGCGAACCAAAAGAACCGAAGAACCAGGAACGGTTCAGACGTTTCAGAAACATCATTAAAGGCTTGGACGTTCTTTGAAAAATTTATTTAGGACCTGGAGTCAGTCTGCATTTCCACAAATGAACAATTAACAATAGATAACTCTTCGGTTTTGAGACTTTTACTTGTTTCTTTGATCGAACATCGCTCGTTAGAGATTTGAATTTGAATTCTATCTTTCGTTGATATGTCCAGCTAGCAGTTAGACACCGAGTGCTTCCATCTAGCGGAGAATGATGGATGTAACTGATTAGTAGCACCGTTGAAACATAGAGCGTTCATCTGTAACACCGTAGTAACCGAAGACACAAGCGGAATACATATCGTTCCGAAAGGGAATTGGAAATTCGGATTTTCGGTTCTATTCTTGAATAAACGATGAGTTGGGTGGCCAGAAAATACCCCGGATTGATCGGTAAGCTTCACGAAATATTCGCCGTAGAATTGGATTTTATTAAATGATATTTATCAGCGTATAACGTAACTCGCATGACACTACGTTACACCTTACATAACTTTCTATCATTTTATTTCACCTTTTAGGAGACAACATCAGGAAGTGGGCCTATAATCTTTCGAGATTCAATCAATTGGGTAAGTTGCTAATATCTACGAATACTAAATCTTTGGATAGCCGATAAAACAGATCTTTCTATATTTCATCGTCTATGAACACTGATCATAACGTACTTTTAACACCTTAGTTTTCTCCCGAGGTATTCGAGATACGAAAAACCGTTAGGGAACAAAATTTGGGGTTTTGATTGGGGCTTGTTTCTTGCGAGATATAAAAGTCATCGTGAACTTATTCCGTCGAAACACTTTATTTCTTTCATCATATTGTAGCGTGGATCGAGACGAATCCAACGATATGTGACAACGTACAATTACCTTTACCCAGTCGTGAGTTATTCAGCCTTGAACACCTAGATTGAACGACTTGAAGTGTTCACAAGGTGATAACTCATGATTGGATTGATGAAATCATACGTTGTCACATATCGTTGGATTCGTCTCAATCCGTGCTACAACATGGTTTAAAAATATGTCTCGGTTTGTCGCGATGATACTGACTTAAACTTTAATATCTCGCGATTAAAAATTGCCATAAATAATCCAATCCATGCACGTAACGGTTAGTCCTATCAAAATCCGTACAACTTTTGTATGAAATACTTTCTTCTATCTTGAATATATCGGGAGAAAACCAGGTCGGTATTTATTTCGACTGATTTGGTCGCAGGTTTGCACCACGACGACGTTCTCCATGAAACCGAGATCGTACAAGAGGCATTGCGCAGATTGCCTCAAGCCCAGGTTGACGAGAGAAATTTCCGTCTTATTCGTGCCGCACAACTGACTATTACAAAGTCAATTCTGCCGAAGGATCAGTGGACTAAATGGGAAGAGGTATATAGGTTCACGTCTTTCTTTCTATGCGCAAGTTCACGTGAAATGATATTTTATTTCTGGTTTCTTTTTAATTGCAGGATGTGAGGTACCTTAGACCCCTCATCGACGAGGTAATCAAAGAGCGAACGGAGAAGGAAGAATGGAGCAAGAAGTGATACCGTAATACGCGGCCATCTTAGTCCTATAAAATGTATATGTTGATAATGTATAATTATTTGAAATAATTAATAAAAACTCAAACAATAAATCCTCATTGGTTTAATTAACTTCGGTATTCGTCATATCGTATCAACAATTTTCACACCATTTTACAATCGCTTTACCATATGCAACCTCCTCTGCTTTTCATGGTTCAGAAACGGTCTGGCAGATGACGTCTTAGTAACGAATGCCGCGACTATTTGATAGGGGGAATCAATACGTTCGAATTCTTTTTTACCTATCTGCGATTCGAAATTTTGCCACAGATATCGCGACTGGTTCTTCGAACTCGTACCACCACCTCTGATCATTTATAAGAACTGAAAATCAGTGGCGCAACATCGCAGTCTCCATTTGAAAAAGACGAGAATCAACAAAAAAAATGATCGGATAGTTTTTATCAGAACTGAACTGACAGGATTATATAATAGTCATGACATGTCAATTCCTTGTTCTGAAAAGATGATTATGAGGTACTGTCAGTACATAGAAAACACCGTGACAGTAAAAGAGTAAAAATAAAATGTTAGATTCTTATTAATTTCATAATCTGAGTTCATAGGTCCTGAATCAAGGACGTTTTAAACCTCAGGTCATCCAAGGCTCAATCATGCCTCGTGATTGTGACAGGAATACACAGAAACTCCTGCTATGTGCACCACCAGATTCTGCTGTATTGGTAAATGAGAAAAATAAGACTAGCATCTTCTGGTTTTTGTAATTATCGTTGATTATGTAGGCAGCCGTTACATTTTTCATAATATAAAATGCAGAAATCAGTGATTCCTCCTCGCCCTGGTAGACTAGAACCAAAGTCTGATCTTCCAACGACTGATATTTCGATTTTGGAGAATATCTTGAAGCCGGAATCTAGAATTAAGAAAAAATCTAGAAGACATCAGCGCCCGAATTCATCCAGATCTCGACTGTCCAGAGAAAAGTTCAGGAGATATTTTGTCGGCACTATAGTAAAGCCTGAATTACCTAGAATTGGGATCGACTTGAAGAACGACAAAGAAGTCAATAGATATTATTATTACATACGAAACGGTATCGACGCTATACACGTTGCTCCACTGGAGAGTAAAACACTTGACGCTATATCATTACTGGTTCCAAACCGACTGTTACAATTCGATGAAGTTTGGTCGAAGCTGGTTAAGGAAATAAAGGACGAATTCATCGTCGGTATTAAAAGATCTATAGTGGAATCCGCTCTGAGGAATCCAAACCAAGATGATAATGCGGGAAAGGTTTTTATGCGGTTCATTAATGACGGAAATTAGTTCGAAATCTTTTGTGGGGAATCTTTGCAACTGTAATTATTCACTGTTCAGGAAGAAACTGAGACACCTGAACACCTAGAGTGTCAAAACTTTCCTCCAGAGTTTTCAAAACACTACCAATACTGCCAAGCCATAATCGCGAAGGATTTATTCCTCATACATGCCTGCGTGCGGCAAATGCTTGAACTCTGGATACACCAATATGTGTAAAGTTGATTTTTTTTGACTAAACAAACATCGTCAATTAATTGTTCATGAGTTCACCTTAACCTGCAGGGATTATCAGTTGATTGATATCAACTCTATCAAAGCACACAAAAAAAGCTGGGATTTGATCGCTTTCCAAACAATACTGACCCAGCAAATAGAGAGGGCAAGAGATTTCCTTAAGTATTCATGGTTCAACAATATACAGAATATATTCCTGGTGGTAGGTTCATTAAATCTCACAGGGTAGCCTAAGTTAATGAGAAATTCGGTGTCACAGAACAACAGGAAGAACATTATGCCCAATCCTCTGCAGTCGAAAAAGTTCAAGAGGTTCTACGATTGCGTTTACAAGTTTATGGAGTCACAATTGTTGGCGATATGCAAACAGACCATGTCCGAGTACATGAACTACATTCTAGGAGTTGGTGTGAGCGCGAATCGCGATTTCATGGAATATATTTGACTTTAAAATCAATAAAACCCACAGTACAGCAACGTCGGTTTCGTCTTGAGGGTCACCGTAAAGAATAAAGAATGCGTCTTCGACCCTCCCTTCAAGTACTGTGTCGAAGTTCTCTCCAGCATCCTTGATGCAATGCTGCAGGCTGTCTCTGGCTTCCCAAGACTCGAAACTCAGCTTTATCTTGATTGGAGTGGTCCACCTGCCTTTCTCAAAGTTCGCTCCTTATCCAAAGTCTAAATTAATCAACAGAAATTCATCAGATATTTTTTTTCCGCACAGCCTAAAGTCTCGCCGGTACAAATAGCCGTCTACAAAAAGCAGATTCATGCGCTTGTGGAGGAGCAGTGGATCGCACCGCAAGCTAGAATCACGGATTTTTTAAAGTGGGTTCAAATTCCTTACGACATTGTCCGAATCGGTTATAAACATCATTGAAAATTCGCAGATATGAGGACCTCTTGAACGACGAAGAACTGAGTAGAGTGAAAGCCTTCCTCGGAGATGACAGCAAAACGTTTACCGATTACACGACACAGATTGTGAAGTATCATACTCTGGGCCTGCAAATATTAGAGTCAAATGATCCTAGAATATTTATGGGTCTCTTTGAAGTATCGCGGAAGGATTGCCTGGATGTGATAACAGGGAATGTGAACGGGTTCAAAAGCGCGCTAATAAATCGGATGGTTACTGATTATCAGAACGTGTGCGCAGGGTGAGTGTGTGAACATTGATTACGAAAGAACCTCTGCTGAACATTATTTCCAGAGTCAATCAACAACAGCAGGCGATTGCTGATCGAGGACTGAGCCAGCCTCTGAACACAGCTGCCCTGGTTGAGCTGAAAGAGTTTATGAAAAGGGCTGAAGAAGTGACTATCGTCGAAGTGGAGGCAAAGCTACGTGACATCGTCGAATACATATTATTTTTGTCAGACTATTGGCTACTCACATCTTCGGAGATACAGAATAACAACAAGACCTTTCACTGGTATCACAAAATGCCGCAGATCTTTGAAGACCACAAGTCAATAGCCGAAGCGAAGATCGTAGAATTCCAAGAAGCTTTAAAGGGTAACTGCAAGAGATCAGTATTTACCTTCCATCTTATTGAAACTCATTTAACTCGTATTTCACAGTGAAGTATCAGAAGTTTGCTGAAGAATTGTCGCAGTATGCTAAGCAGGCTGAAGAGCTACAGTATTTCAGTGAGGTGGAAGACGTGTACCGTTACCAGAAAAAGGCACAGAACTTGGAGAACAAGTTGATATCAGCTATGGAGAAAATAGACCGTTTTAACGAGGAAGAGACGTCGTTTGGTTGGGAAACAACGCAATATCCAGAGCGTAAGAAAATTGTTGACCGGATGACGCCTTTCAAAAAGCTTTTTGATAGTGCCTGTGAGTTTTTGACAAAGTATGACCGCTGGATGAATGCCGTTCTTGGCTCTCATCGCCCTGAAGAGATCGACAGCGACGTGGGAATCGCTTATAGGACGATATACAAGCTGGAGAAGAGCTTCACTGAGCCAGGACCGAAGAAATTAGCAATGGCTGTCCACGAAAATATCGATAAATTCAAGGAACACTTGCCTGTCATAATGACTCTTGGAAATCCTGGCATAAAGGCTCGTCATTGGGAGCAGATTTCAGAGATTGTTGGATTTCCTGTTAAAGTAGACGCCGAAATGACGCTAGCAAAAGTTTTGAAAATGGGTTTCGACGACTACATAACGAAGCTTGAGGGCATATCCGAAGCAGCAATGAAAGAGGACAGTTTGGAAAAGAACCTCGAGAAAATGCAGAAGGACTGGACTGATATGAGCTTCACAGTTAATCCGTATAAAGATTCTGGAACTTACGTTATCGCTGGAGTCGACGAGATCCAGCTGTTACTCGATGACCACATAACGAGAACGATGACCATGAAGAATTCTGCTTACATAAAGCCATTCGAAGCAAAGATCATGTAGGTTTAACATTCAACTTATGGATCCTGCCATTCAATTAAATTATCCAATTTTATAGACGGTGGGAAGGGAAGCTGCATCTACTTCAGGATACTCTTGATCAATGGCTGAAGGTTCAAGCGACTTGGATGTACTTGGAGCCGATTTTTTCATCGCCAGATATACAGCAGCAGATGCCAGAAGAGGGGCGCAGGTTTAGCGCTGTCGACAAGACCTGGCGGGATATCATGAAGACGGTGTTCGGAGATCCCAGCGTGTTGTCAGTCCTTGAAATCGAAAAGATGCTGGAGAGGCTGAGAAAAAGCTTTGGCTTCTTGGAGCTGATTCAAAAAGGACTTAACGAGTACCTCGAAAAGAAGAGGCTCTATTTCCCGAGATTTTTCTTCCTCTCTAATGACGAACTCCTTGAAATATTGTCAGAGACGAAAGACCCGACTCGGTAAAACTCGCAAGCAATCCAACGATACTTTGACTAACAATTATCCATCTTTCCAGTGTCCAACCGCACTTAAAAAAGTGCTTCGAGGGCATAGCAAAGCTGGCTTTTAACTCCGACCTAGAAGTGAGTAAGATGAAGTCAGCCGAAGGCGAGGAAGTCGATTTACTGGACATCATATCGACTGCAGCAGCTCGAGGTCAAGTAGAAAAGTGGCTTTTAGAATTGGAAGGAGACATGCGGAGGAGTGTTCGACAAATGGTGATTCTCGCAATCGACGCTTATCCCATAAAAGAACGTTCTACTTGGGTCCTGGAGTGGCCTGGACAGACCGTTCTCTGCGTGGGTTCCATGTATTGGACAGTCCAAATCGAAGAAGCTATGCCTCTCGGTGTACCAGGACTGCAGAGTTACTTAAACCAATGCAACGAGGAATTGAACGAGGTGATTTCTCTGGTTAGAGGGAAGCTTTCAACACAGAACAGGATTACTTTGGGTAAAATTTTTACCCCCTGAACGAACGCCTGCAGCTCTTGACCAAAAAAAAATCTTTTCCAACTCACAGGCGCTCTGGTAACTCTCGACGTACACGCGAGGGATGTTTTAGTAGGTCTTTATCAGGACCAGGTCATCGTCAACAACGATTTCAAGTGGCTTTGTCAACTAAGATACTATTGGCAGGTGATTTTCCAGGGTCACCCAACCCCCAAACTGACCGATTAATAAATTGATGGCTTTTCAGGAGGAAAATCTACGCGTCTACATGATAAACTCTTCCCTTCAATACGGCTACGAGTATCTAGGAAACTCTCCTAGGCTGGTAATAACTCCGTTGACTGATCGCTGCTACCGGACTCTCTTCGGCGCCCTAAGTTTGCACTTAGGAGGAGCACCTGAAGGTCCAGCTGGAACAGGCAAAACGGAGACCACGAAGGACTTGGCGAAGGCAATAGCGAAGCAGTGTGTTGTGTTCAATTGCTCTGATGGGCTGGACTATATCGCTTTGGGCAAGTTCTTCAAGGGGTTAGCATCTTGTGGGGCTTGGTCATGCTTCGACGAGTTCAACCGGATCGATCTCGAAGTCCTCTCAGTCGTTGCTCAACAAATACTGACCATCCAGAGAGGAATAAACTCCGGATCTCCAAAACTCATGTTCGAGGGAACGGAGATCTGGCTGGACCCAACATGCGCGGTTTTTATAACCATGAACCCTGGTTATGCAGGAAGATCTGAACTCCCTGACAATCTGAAGGCTCTCTTCAGATCCGTGGCTATGATGGTACCAGACTACGCTCTCATTTCTGAAAACACTCTTTACTCCTACGGGTTCTACAATGGGCGTCCACTAGCAGTGAAGATTGTCACGGCGTACAAGCTCTGCTCAGAACAATTGAGCAGTCAATGTCATTATGATTATGGTATGAGAGCCGTTAAGTCAGTCCTAGTCGCCGCTGGTAATCTGAAACTGAAGTATCCGGATGAGTCTGAAGACATCCTGATGTTACGCAGCATAAAGGACGTTAATTTGCCAAAATTCTTGAGCCACGACTTACCTCTGTTCCAAGGAATAGCTTCAGACCTATTCCCAGGTGTAGAACTACCCGAGCCAGACTACACACATATAAATAACTGCACTTTGGAGGCTTGTCTCGAGGCTAATCTCCAATGCACGGATTTCTTTCTCGAAAAAGTACAGCAGATTTTTGAAATGATGATCGTTAGGCACGGTTTCATGATCGTAGGACTTCCCTTTGGTGGGAAGACGTCAGCGTATAGAATGCTTGCTGAATGTTTGTCCAAGATAGAGGAACAGAAGCTCATGGACGAGCATAGGGTTGAGATTACGGTTATCAATCCAAAGTCCATAACCATGGGACAATTATACGGACAGTTCGACCCTGCTTCTCATGAATGGAGCGATGGGGTACTGGCCGTAAATTATAGGGCCTTTGCTGCCTCACAAAATGATAACCGGAAGTGGCTAATTTTTGACGGACCCGTCGATGCCATTTGGATCGAAAACATGAACACCGTACTCGACGATAACAAGAAACTGTGTCTAATGTCCGGGGAAATCATCCAGCTTGCTCCTACCACCAATCTCATATTCGAACCGATGGATTTAGAGGTCGGGAAGATTTTTATGTCTAGTTTTTCTTCGAGGATTTAGAAGATCTGATCGTTTTTCAGGTTGCTTCGCCGGCTACAGTCTCTCGCTGTGGTATGATATACATGGAACCGGGAACTCTGGGTTGGACACCTATTCTTACCTCCTGGATGAACACATTGCCCGTGACGTTGAGTGAGCACATCAAGATCCAGTTGAAAGAGATGTTTCTCAGGTTTTGTACAGTCTTGCTGCACCTTATCCGACGTTCCGGTGCCAAGGTGATTGGAACTTGCACATCGTAAATGTAAATCTTGCCGGAAGTTGTTGATTGGTTGATCTCTTCACACAGGAAATGATCCCCATGCAAGACTCCAACCTGGTTCGATCAGCCATGCATCTTTTCGATTGTTTTATGGACGATTTTAAAAACCCTAGATACATTGAGAGCATTTCCGACCTGGACATGAGGGCACAGATCGAGGCAGGCCATGAAATAATGATCAACGCCATTTTCTTGACCATTTTCTACGTCCTCATGCATGTCTTTTTTCATTCAGGGTTCATTCTTCTTCTCCTGCATCTGGGCTCTGGGTGGAACGTTGATGACAAAGTACCGAGAGTGGTTCAGCGATCTTTTCCGTGGTTTAATGGCTCGAGAATTTCCCCCTGAACTGATCACACAGTTTAGTCTTCCGGAGGATACAACAGGCCCAAAAAAGCCCTATGTTTTGCTTATTCCATCCACTGGTCTGGTCTACGATTACAATTACATTAAGGAAGGAAAAGGCCAGTGGAAACTCTGGTCTGAAAACCTAGACGACGTTCCTCCGATACCTAGAGATATGCCAGTAAATCAAATCATTGTTCCCACCATCGAGACAATGCGGTACATGGAGCTGTTCAGAAAACTTGTTTCCCATCAGAAGCCAGTTCTCCTTGTGGGACCTACAGGGACCGGAAAGTCCGTCTACATAATGGAGTTTCTCTTGAAGATAAACGACGCTAAGGTCTACAAACCCCTTTTGATAAACTTCTCTGCACAGACCACTGCCAATCAAACCCAAGACATAATAATGAGCAAGTTAGACAAACGAAGAAAAGGTGTATACGGTGCACCGCCGGGAAAATATTGGGTGATATTCGTCGACGACGTTTCCATGCCACTCAAAGAAGAGTACGGCGCCCAGCCACCGATCGAGCTTCTTAGACAGTGGCTTGACCATCAGCAGTGGTACGATCGGAAAGAGATAGTCCCGATAAAGCTCGTAGATGTGCAAATAATGTGTGCAATGGGGCCTCCGAGTGGTGGGAAGGATGTCACGCCTAGATTTAAACGACACTTTTTCACACTGAGCATCTCAGAGTTCGAGGACGACGTCATGGTCATGATATTCACGAAGATTATGCAATGGCACATTAACGCGCAAGATTTTGGACCGGAATTTATACTCTGTGCGGATCAGGTGGTCCTCGGAACACTGGACATCTATAAAGAGAGTCTTATCAACCTTTTACCGACTCCGGCGAAATCACACTACCTCTTCAACCTCAGAGATTTCTCGAGGGTTATTCAGGGGGTCTTGTTGTCGAGCCCAGACACCATACTAAACACGGTAGGAACTTCCGAAAATGTTGGGGCTGCAAGTTGTTTCCATGTGTTTCAATTTTTTCGAACTTATTCTGACACTATATTAAGGTAAAAATGAAACGACAATGGGTTCACGAGGTGCTCCGGGTATACGGTGACCGTCTAGTCGACGAAGGAGACATCTTCTGGCTTGTTAATCAAATCCGGAAAACAATGGCCGAGCGGATGGAAGAGGAGATGAATGAAATGTTCCAAGATTTTACTGGAGACCCAGAAATAGAGGTGAGTTTGTCACTCGAAACAATTTCTTTTGAACTTTGATAGAGAGTGCTATGAGTATTCGTCAGGTGACTGATTACCATCTTCGGAACCTGGTATACTGCGACTTCCACGATCCTCTGGCGGAGAAAAAGGCATACGTGGAAGTCCCGGCTCTCGATAAACTCGGAGAAGTCGTTGATGAGTATCTTGCAGAGTATAATTCGATGACAAAGAAACCCATGAATCTTGTCCTGTTCAGGTATATCTTTGTAATAAAGTGGACTGAAAAATTCTGGCTATTGAACGATTCCTGGCTTACTAAACTCTGCTTCACTCAATGATTTTTTTTCTTTAGATTTGCTATCGAACACTTGTCGAAGATTTGTCGGATTATAAAGCAGCCCAGAAGTCACGCGCTCCTTGTTGGTGTAGGTGGTTCCGGTCGTCAGTCATTGACTCGTTTAGCAGCCTACATATCAGAGTACGATATATTTCAAGTAGAAATATCTAAGCAGTATGGTGTATACGAGTGGCACGAGGACATTAAAATAGTCCTTCGTAAAAGCGCGGCGACTGATCTTCACGCGGCATTCTTGTTCACCGATGGTCAGATAAAGGAGGAGTCATTCCTCGAAGACATAAGCAATCTGCTGAACGCTGGAGAGGTTCCGAATCTTTTTGCTGCCGACGAAAAGGCGGAGATATGTGAAAAAATGCGTCAGATTGACAGGCAAAGAGACAAGACTCTGCAAACCGATGGCAGCCCGGTAGCACTCTTCAACTTTTTCGTTCAGGTCGTACGCGAGCAGCTTCACATCGTCGTTGCCATGTCTCCGATTGGAGACGGTTTTCGGACTAGAATCAGGAAGTTTCCTGCCCTGGTCAACTGTTGCACAATCGACTGGCTTCAGCCCTGGCCAGACGACGCGCTTTTAGCAGTTGCTACAAAGTTTTTAGAAACGATAAAACTACCTTCGAACGAAAGACTCGCGTGTATCGAGATGTGCCAGGTCTTCCACACCTCGACCCAGCAGCTTTCCAAAGAATTCCTTTCCCAGGCTAGAAGATGGAATTACGTAACGCCCACTTCGTACCTAGAGCTGATAAACACCTTCAAGATATTGCTGGCGAAAAAAAGACAGGAAGTTGTAGATGGAAAAAGGAGGTACGAGGCTGGCCTTGGAAAGCTGGACAACACTCATAAGCAGGTTGGAAAAATGCAAGAAACTCTGATGGCGCTTCAGCCGAAGCTCTTAGTCGCTGCTAAGGAGGTTGAAAAGATGTTAGCAAGTGTTGAGAAGGAGAGTGCGGAAGCTTCTGCGGTTGAAGAGATCGTGAAGAAGGATGAAGAAGCTGCAATGGTTAGAAGGATAATAATTCCTGGCTTGTGCTGATTACTGAATTATTGTTTTCTCGATCTTCAGGTCGTTGCTGGCGAGGCAGAAGCCATCCGAGCGGACTGCAACGCTGACCTTGAATTGGCAATGCCAATTCTGAACGCAGCAAACGCTGCACTGAACACTTTGACTCCTCCAGACATCGTGATTGTTAAAACTATGAAGAACCCGCCTGCAGGTGTGAAGCTTGTCATGGAGGCAGTCTGCATACTGAAGGTGAACGTCTTTCCGAGCCTCAAACAGATTCAATAATCTTCTTCTTCTTTTCCTGAAGGGTGTAAAGCCAGACAGAGTAGCCGGTGACGGTGTGCATCAGATTGATGATTACTGGAAGCCATCGCTCCGGATCCTGGGCGACATGAAGTTCCTTGAATCGTTACAACAGTTCGATAAAGACAACATTAATGAGCGAATAATGGCAAAAATTCGTTCCTCCATTCTCACAAATCCAAACTTTGATCCGGACAAAATAAAGAACGCATCTACTGCCTGCGAAGGACTTTGTAAATGGGTATACGCTCTTTCAGAGTACGACAAAGTGGCAAAGGTCGTAGCACCGAAGAAAAAAGCCCTAGCTAAAGCAGAGGCTTTGTATAATGACGCTATGGCTGAGCTAGAAATAAAGAGATCGCAGCTCAAGGATGTCCAGGACCGGGTAGCCGCATTGGAGCTTGTGCTTGCGGAGCGAAAAAAGAGTTATCAAAACATGATGGACGTTGTAAACGACTGCGAGCTCAAACTCCTAAGAGCAAAAGAGTTGATAGGCGGTTTAGGTGGTGAATATACACGGTGGTCTGACACCGCAATGTCCCTTGGTCAGCGGTACTTCAAATTGACCGGTGACGTCCTAATCGCTTCAGGGATAGTCGCATATCTAGGCGTCTTCACCACGCAGTTCAGGCTGAAGCAGATTGAGTTTTGGGTGAAACTCTGCAATTCCTTATATGTCGTTTGTTCCCAGGATTATCAGCTCACTCAGGTCCTTGGAGACCCGGTACAGATCAGGTCTTGGACCATTTTCGGACTCCCCAGCGACCTATTTTCCGTAGATAACGCGATTATTGTCTCAAACTCGAGGCGCTGGCCTCTGATGATCGACCCTCAAGGTCAAGCTAATAAGTGGGTCAAAAACATGGAGAAGTCATCGAACATAAACGTCATTCGATTAACCCAGACGGATTACATGAGGATACTCGAAAGTGCTATACAATTTGGACAGCCAGTGCTGTTGGAAAATGTTAGCGAAGAACTAGACGCTGCTTTAGAACCACTGCTCCTCAAACAGACTTACAAAGCCGGTGGAACTTTATGCATAAAATTGGGAGACTCGATTGTCGAGTATAACGAAAAATTTAGGTGATTGTGCAGCTCATAGTAGTGATTTTATGGAATATATGGGGTAATGAACAATTAGAATTTGGTTTTCTTCAGGCTTTATATAACCACGAAATTACGAAACCCGCATTACCTTCCCGAAGTTGCGGTTAAAGTGACGCTACTGAATTTCATGATAACACCAATCGGACTGGAAGATCAACTTCTGGGTATAGTAGTGGCCAAAGAACGGCCGGACCTTGAAGCGGAGAAGAATCAGTTGATTGTTCAGGGTGCATTAAATAAAAAGTAACGAAAATCGATGTTTGAGGGGATTTCTTATGACTACAAAATGTATGATTTGTGTTTTAGAATGCTGAAAGAAATCGAAGACAAAATTCTACAAGTCCTGTCTTCGTCGGATGAGAATATTCTCGAGGATCAAACCGCGATCGGAGTTCTCAGTTCTTCGAAAATTCTTTCGGATGATATCCAGAAGAAACAAGCCGCGGCTGAGGTCACTGAAAAATCGATAGACAATGCTAGACTCCAGTACACTCCGATCGCAGTCTACTCGACCATACTTTTCTTCACGATCGGTAAGTAGTCCAGATAATTTATCAGGGTGGTTTTTGATCCTTGATTACAGCTGTCCTGGCGAACATCGATCCTATGTACCAGTACTCGCTGGTGTGGTTCGTGAACCTGTTCAAATCAACGATAGAAAATACACCAGGAGTTGAAGATGTGGATCAGCGGCTTACGGACCTCACAAAGCACTTCACCTACTCGTTATACGTCAACATATGTAGATCGCTATTCGAGAAGGACAAACTCCTATTCTCTCTCCTCCTCGTTATCAATCTCCTCAACAAAAAAGGAAAGATATCCACTCCACACTGGATGTTCCTCCTCACAGGTGGCGTTGGACTTAATAATCCTCACCCAAATCCGACTAACTGGCTCCCAGTCAAGTCGTGGGATGAACTCTGTAGGCTGAACGATGTTCAAGGATTCAATGTGAGTTTGTTCACTCTCGAAGTCTCTTCTCACTTAAAAATAACTCTTTTTTTTTCTTCTGCAGGGTATAAGAGACGCTTTTGTTAACAACCTCTCATCGTGGAAGACCATATTTGACCACAAGGAGCCACACACTATGCAGATGCCAGCGCCATTCGACATTGTATCATCGCTCGAGAAATTGTTGATCATTCGGTGCATTAGATCCGACAAAGTCGTCCCTGCGGTTCACAGCTTTGTTGAATGTAAGTTTTTCAACGTCAAGCGAAATCCTCTGCTAGTAGTTTATAATTTCTGATTATGACAACAGCCGAAATGGGCAGACAGTACGTCGAGCCACCACCCTTCGACCTGATATCCTCATACGCTGATTCTCAGTGCTGCGTTCCGCTCATCTTTGTCCTGACCCCTGGAGCTGACCCGACAGCGATTCTCCTCAAGTTTGCTGATGACCAAGGATTCGGAACGAACAGATTGTTCTCCCTGTCTCTTGGACAAGGCCAAGGAGCAATCGCCGTTCGCCTCATCGAAGAGGGAGTTAAAAACGGGACTTGGGTTGTCCTGCAGAACTGCCATTTGGCTAAAAGCTGGATGGGCACATTGGAAAAGGTGTGTTTCTGTCCATTTTTTATCCTCAAATCCTTTCCAACTGCCTGCTTTCAGGTCTGCGAAAACCTTGTGCCTGAAACTGTTCATCCAGACTTTCGACTGTGGCTGACTAGCTACCCAGCTGACCATTTCCCGGTTAGTGTTCTTCAGAATGGAGTCAAAATGACGAACGAACCTCCCAAGGGTCTCAGGGCCAACATTATACGATCGTATCTTCAGGTTAGGTGGAATTAGCTCTTCAAGAAAAGGGCGAAAGACTCATCATTCGAATTGACTTTATCGTAGGACCCAATTTGCGACCAGGATTTCTTCGAGAAATCGCAACAAAAGATTGTCTTCAAGAAACTACTCTTCGGGCTCTGCTTTTTCCATGCTATCGTACAGGAAAGAAGAAAATTCGGTCCGATCGGATGGAACAATCCTTACGAATTCAACGAAACTGATTTACGGATCAGCGTTCTTCAGCTGAAGATCTTCCTCGATCAATACGAAGACGTGCAGTACGAGGCTCTGAAGTACCTCACAGGTTAATCCTCAGTTTTTTTTTTCTTTTGAAGAGATCGAATTCGAACGCTATTTGTCTTCTTCTTTCATCAGGGGAGTGCAACTATGGTGGCCGTGTAACTGACGAATGGGATCGTCGAACCCTCGTAACAATCCTGGCTAAATTTTACTGCCCATCTTTGGTGGAGGAAAACAGCTACATCTTCGATCCAAGCGGTGTCTACTACGTCCCCAACGTATCCGAGCACGGAGAGTTCTTGGACTTTGTTAGAACCCTACCTCTGATCACAGGACCTAGCGTTTTCGGCATGAACGAAAACGCAGACATAATAAAAGACCAGCAAGAAACTGATCTGATGTTATCTTCGATTCTTCTCACCCAGGTTATTCTTCAGGAAACCGACCAGCGTTGAATTAGCCAATTTCTGAATCTCCTTTCCTTCAGGACACAGTGACCAGTGCAGGAGGCGAAGGCAAGCCACCAGACGAACTAGTCTTCGAAGTTGCTGCTGATATACTTTCCAAACTTCCCGATGACTACGACCTGGTATTAGCCTTGGAGAAGTATCCGACGTCTTACAATCAGAGTATGAATACAGTTCTCGTACAGGAGATGGGAAGGTTCAACAAGTTGCTACAAACTATAAGAAGCAGTCTTCTAGATGTGCGAAAAGGCATAAAAGGTCTTCGAAATTCACTTACGGTTACAATATCACGAGTTGCAAAACACTAATCCGCTTCCCTTCATCGATCACAGGACTCGTAGTGATGAATGCTGAGCTAGAGGAAGTAATGACGTCGATAATAACAGGGAGGATACCTCAAATGTGGAAATCCCGGTCCTACCCATCTTTAAAACCGCTCGGAAGTTACGTAAACGATTTTTTGCGAAGACTGACTTTTCTGCAAGTGAGTATAAGCTGGATCTTCGATTGAAGATGCGTTGTATCTGTGTGCAACAAGTAATTATACTTTTATACAGGACTGGTACTCGGACGGTCCACCTACTTCCTTTTGGATATCGGGATTCTACTTTACTCAAGCATTCCTGACCGGTGCGAGACAAAATTTCGCTAGGAAATATTCAATCCCCATAGATCTTCTGGTCTACGATTTCATCCCCCTGGAAGAGACCGTCTTTCCTCTTCCACCCGATGACGGGATCTACGTTTACGGTCTTTTCCTTGACGGAGCTAGGTTCAACCTCTCAACCATGATGCTTGACGAGTCTCTGCCTAAGGTTCTCTATGACGAGGTTCCCTACGTGAGTATTTTATTTCATTCCACTTTCTCTACAAATTTTTTTACCTCGTCATTATCTTCTCGTGAAAATAGCGTCGTTCATAGTTTTATCCCAAATATCTCATCCTTATGCTGCAGTTATGGCTAGTCCCGATAGTCAAATCGAAAATCATCGTCAGACCAACGTACAACTGCCCGGTATACAAGACCAGCGAACGTCGTGGTATTTTATCGACAACTGGACACTCGACTAACTTCGTGATTGCAATGTGGCTGCCCACAAATCTGCCACCAGAACATTGGATCATGCGAGGTGTTGCAATGCTTTGCCAGTTGACTCAATGAACAGAATAAATTATTCCATCAACATCTGATATCAGCGATAAAACATTTTTTATTAAAGTCTGAACTTCAGATTCAACTGTTCAGGGTCGTTTCATTTTATTTCAGGTTCGAAGGTTTACAGCCATATTAGCCTCACGTTTCAAAGATTCTGTACCCTTCACATCAGTGTATTTAAAAGTTTCCCGGACTTTTCAACTCATTTCTCAGAGCCTTTAGGCAATTTTTAGCTCTGACATAGAAGTTTTTTAGCTTTTCAATAGCAATTTCAGTTCACCTCGGAGGTCTTTAGTTCAATTTAATCATGAAAGAGTGATTAAAATGAACTTTGTAGAAATATTAAAGACCATTTAAAATATTGTCGATGTATTTTACACGACGAATCTGGGCTTCTGAAACTCCTAGAAAATGTTGAAGGGCTTCAGCTCACTCCACCTTATCATCCTGCACCCCGTCAAAGTGTCTAACTTAAACAATACACATGCAGTGCGTAGATGGCTGCTCTTCTCAACACTCCATCCATCCCCTCATCTAGGTATAGATAGCTTAAGGTGGTGGCATTATTTGGCGTCCGGTTGCTCACCGCTCTCTTCTCTTCTCTTCTCTTCTCTTCTCTTCTCTTATTCTCGTAAGGGATGGGCTTCTGGGGGTGGAGTACGTGGCCCTATGCTCCAGGGGATGGTGAGGGTGGCCAAAGGGGTCCGAGGGGTAGCTCGTGGCGGCACCCTGTCTACCCGGACCGCGAATGCCGGAGGCTTGTCGCCTAGCAACCCCGTATTGATCTCGCTCCCTATCTCTCGCCTTTTCCCCTTTTACCCTGCCGGTGCACGGTTCCAGGCTTCCTGGGTTTCGGGTTCATGGATTCCCGTAGGAAGAAGTCATATATATATATATATATATATATGTAGCTATATTCCAGAGAGAGATCCGCCCAGTTTCCCCGTTTCGGATAACCGGGGGGAAAGAAGAAAAAAAAAAAAAACACTTAAAAAAATTAGCTTAAACCCTTTAGCACTGTTATATCTCTTAATTTCAGTGCCTTCAGAGCTGATCAACCCTTAGATTAGATACCCACATCTACTTTAGTATTGTACTGATTCTATTATTCTCTATGTTTCTCTTGGCTTCTGTTACACAAACACAGTATCCGCTGCAGGGATGACCACCAAGAGTAAACGTCCAGAAGCCAGACTGGAAGTCCCTGATCGAGTTTGTTGAGCGATTCAGTGATGCACTATATTTGGAAAAGGCGTATTCCTGGATCTGGTATCTACATAGAAAGCGGGATCTCCTGTTTATACTGTTAGAGTACAGTGCGAGGATGATACGTCTTTGAATAAGGGATCCCCATCATCGATGTCTGCACAGTTGTATGTGGGTATTAATATCGAGTGTTGAGGGATGGAGAATTGGAAAAATAGCATCAGAGAAGGATCGAAGGTTGAATAATGGATCACCACAAGGCATAAGAGAAGGGATGGTCCATATCCTCGAGGAATGGAGGAAGGAAGGAAGGAAGGAAGAAAGGAAGGAGGAATGGGATGTGGTTGCCAGGCAACACAGGGTTGAGGGTGGCAAAAACACCCTGCAGCCTCCTCATCTCTCTCTGCCTCTCATTCCTCGGTCGATACAAGCTCCCATTTCGTGTGGGGAACGCCCGGGGATTCCCCCAATTTTCATCATTCGAGATAACCGGTATATGGTTGATAGGAAAAAGCACCACGCTAAATAATACTGCCAGTATACGAAAGAGAATAAATACAGAAGGAAACCAACGTTTGACTTTCTCTCTCGCTTTTAGCCCCCTAATTCTTACTCCCAAAGGGACCTTCGAAACGATTGGTAAGGGATCAAACGTGGCCTCAAACTCGAAAGCCATGCTATAACAAACTGGCTTCAGCTCTTGAAGACAATTACCAATAGCTGACTACTTTTTTTTTTCTTTTTCTTTTTTCACAGCTATTCATTACACTACAGTTTTAGTTTATCTAAAAATCATCTATCTATAGGACCTAGTCTAGCGTTTCCTTTCACTAAATAATTATCCAACTTATCAAATCTTATTACACATCATCATCATCATCATCATCATCATCATCATCATCTATTATAACTACGGGATAGAAGAAAGGATTTTGTGTAAGATACAAGCCAGGTATTTTGTCAATTTAATAATATAGAATAGTTTATTACAGATACGATATATACAAGATAATTAATTATTTACAGGTTTACTGCAGGGGTGTTTTTTTTTTTTTTATCCTACAAAGAAGGTGTTAAGATTACATACATTTTTACAGAGAACATACTGGTTACTGGTCGGGTGATTAGAGGGTTTTGTTAATTTTATTTTAATAAATAAACAATCACACGTACGTCGAGGAGGCTGGTGTTTTTTTTTTTTTTTTCTCTTCAATATTTTTTTTTTTTGGCTGATGTACAACGTCCGCTCTTGGCATTCACCGCGTGCCTTATGAATTTTGAAATTTTGGCACATGGAAGCCCGCAGTGAACGCAAGGAGCATAGACTGATCAGTTCTTCATCTTGTGGCTGAAAAAAATTTTTCTTTTTCCTCAGTCTCTCCGGTCCGTTTCGGTACCACGTTTCTCTAAAACAGATAAATTATAGATCAGAATCCTCCTTCCAACGGTTTTTCGCAACGGCTGTTTAAAAAAAAAAAAGGGCGGGAAAACGGGCAGAACGGAATTGGGGGGTAATAAAGCCCCAAGCTTCGTAACTCATTCCTATTCCCCATTTCTTTTATCCCTTCGAAATACTTTCCCCCATTACTATTCCCGTTTCTAATATACGAAACTCAAATCTCCCGGGTCTGGAAATCACCGCATTGATATACACATATATCAAATGTGAAGAGGATAAGGGAGCAGCTGACTGACTTGGTACAGTTGGGTGTTTCCCCCACGCCTCGGTCCGTTCCTTTGTCTGTAGTTATTCGCATAATCAAGAACCCGGGGGGGTTCTACTGTGTCTCACTATACGCATACGTGGAACCGGCTCTCACAATCACTTCTCCAGGGACAGGGGGAGAAAAGAAGAAAAAAAAAAAAAATAATAATTCAAAGTGGACAGACATATGTCGATGAACATGAACGTTAGGGTGGTTTTTCGATGCTCAGACCAAGTCACGACCCCCCCTTCCCCTCTTTCACTCCTCTACTGGACGGGGGTAGTTTTCTGATCTTTTTCTTCTCTTCCTTCTCGCTTTTTCGAACATATTTTTTTTTTTCATCCCTCTGACCAAGAATTATTACAACTGGGTTAACAACCGGCTAGAATTACAATACCTCCCCCCCACCCCGTAGAAAATCGAGTCTCCAGAATGGCGAGTCCCGAAGCTACAGTAAAGTATCACAATAATAGGGGGAGAATTCCTGAAACATTGCCAGAGTTTACCCCAACGGTTTTCCCCATCGCTAATTCATATTTGCCTACGAAAAGGGGAGCAGGGTGAAATAGTCCAGTCCCAAAAATCAAACAATGGACGGTTTAGGGAACCACCCCATTCCCTGGGGATACGCTGGGATAGATTTTCCCACCGTTGATATACCGCACCACATATTATATCAATCCGTCTACTAGTCTTATTCGCATTTCTATCGAACTTGGATATATAATTTTCGAATGTCAATTTTCATCAAATTTTGATAAAAAAAAACCTATCAGATAAAAAACCACTATCTATCCGTTCACCTGCTCATCGATTTATTATTCTACGTTTTTGTTTTACGGATTCTGACGAAAAAAAAAAATAAATATGACAAAAAATAATCTTGATTGATTTAACAAAAATATTACGAAGAGTTTTCGACGCGAATAAGTCGCGAAGTTTGAAGAAGAGAAGAAAAAAGCTCTCTTCCGGTTTGATTTGAGTGACCCACGACGTGTGTATCGCCCTAACAAAGTTTCTAAGAATGAATGGGACGTTTACTCCCCTACGTGGCGGGGTAGTCTCTCTCTCTCTCTCTCTCTACCCTAAAAATGACGTCACATAAAACTACCCGACTACTACCACGTGTACCACAAGCCACGTCACGTACCTAGACCCGCGTAGCAAAAGCTAAACCCGCTATTCTCTACTCCAGGGCAAACGGCACACCCTCGCATCGATCAACTTGAGGGAGGCTACCACCCGAAGCTCTCTGACTCTTCATTCATGGAATTCCATGCACTGATGTGTATATACTAATATATATATATGAGATATCCTCGTACAGTTGTGTGTTACAGTCATCATTCTCATTCTGTAATCAGAAATAATGAATATTAATAATGATTGCAAAATTTTTGGATTCATTAAAATCTTGATAAGGGTTGATTATTTCGTTAGCTGTGAAACGATAGAGAAACAACAACAAAATTAGACATATAGAATTTTTTTTTTTTTGTTGCAATATTCCGTCAGCTGATTAAATATTTACCCATTTTGATAAGAGCGAACGAACGTACGTACGTACGAACTAACGCTCTTTGATATCACATGGATAATCGAGTAGGACGTAAAATAAAAATTCGATAACACGTGACTATACGGTATTATAGCTATAATTAAAATTCTCAGTAACCGTAGTCTACTCTGATGATGATATTTGATTAACGTATTTGTGTTGGCATTTTTTGTTTTTTTTTTTTCACCCCCTCATCCCTACTGTTGTTGAATATAACAAAAAAATAGATAGAAAAAATACACGAAAAGAAAAAAAAAAAAAGACAACGGGTGGAAAATTGTGCAAAATCATTACCGTAATGAAAGCCGTTCAAATTTCAAATACACAGAAACGTAACAATTGTTGATTACAATTTTCTTTTCTGTTTTATTTTTTTCTCCAAGCTGTTATGCAGCCTACGTACGATAATGAAGCCTAATCTTTGCCTAGCAGCACCAAGGCGTGGGCTGAAGAACTATACTAGTATACCGCAGGTATAAGGTAGGTACCTACTTCGTCGTAGTCATGGCGATCATGCACTACTGATAAAACAACACCACACACCATAATACGTACTCGCGCACGAAAGGGGAAAACACCGGTGGTTTTATAACGGGTGTATATAATTTCGACTCGTCTATGTACAGAGAATGACGAGATGGATGACGTAAGGGATGAAGAAAGTGGTGGGGGAGAGGTAGACCTTGGGATAAAATTTTTGTCAAAAATTGAAACCTGTTCAACCCCCCTTCTTTTTTTTAATGACTTTTTTATGATATCTACCCTGTAGATATTGTCAAACGATATACACTACCTAACTTTATATATCGAACGAGATCGCGTGACCATTATATTACCTCGACCCACTGCTCGTCGTGGAAGTCGGCGACAATCTCAAAAACTGACTCGGGACTAACCGACTTTTTTTTTTTTTTCTTAATTCACGTTTATACGATGCTTTCAAGACATTAGGCCAGACCAGTGTCGTGCAGATTCAAGATTGACTGGATTAACACCGAGAAGGAAGAAGTCGTGTCAAAGAAAGACAGAGAGGGAAGAAAAGAAAAAAACGGAACGGTGTTAAAGTAGAAGTGATTTTTCTGGTGTTAAAACAACACGAAGTGGTGTCAAAAAATTACCAATTATTGTTCTCAAATGAAGATCGAAATGGGGTTTGCAAATCTTGCTTATCATTCATGAATTTTAAACTCGTGGTGTTAAGACAGTGTTTCGGGGTTCAAAGAACACCATTTAGTGTTCAATCATCTTAAAATCATGGTATTATTGTTCCTGTTCACGGTGATTTTGATACTTGTAGAACACGAAAATTGTCAAGGTATTAAAATCCGCCAGGTGTATTATCGTGTGCGAGAGTTTAACACCGATGATTATGAATTACCATAGGACCTGAAATACCATAATCTGGTGTTGAACTGTAGCCGGAAAATTCATCTAATCATCTTTAGATGGGTTAAACGAACGCAAAATATGATCCCACGGTAAATAATTGTGAGTAAAAGCTGTAAAGGTGATAAACAGGTGTTTAAGTCGAGAATTTAACACCCGGAGAGAATAGTACGGTGTTGAATAACGCCGGGAAATCGTAAGATGAAAATATGAAGTGTTATGACGGAGGGTGTTGAATTAGGTGAAAAATTTTCCAAATTAGGTGGTTAAAACTGGGACAAAAATTTTCTTCCAGCTTGTTATGAACACATTAATTCACAGGACAGGCTGAATCAACACGACGTATGATGCTAGAGAAAATATTTTTGATTATATATATTCTAGGAGTGTGAAATCAAGTGTTTTATTCACCGATTTAACACCTGAGGAGAAAGAAAAACCGGTGTTAAATACTGCCGGAGATTAGTACAATGTAGGAAAAAAAAAAAAAGAAAAACATGCGAAACGAGCCCCGAGGGTGTTAAATTAAATTTAGAACAAAAACCCTTAATTTAGGTGGTTAAATTGGGGTTAAAAATTTTGTTTAGCTTCTAATCGGCAGAATAATCTAACAAAATGGTAAATTGACGGAAAATTTCAAAGGTGTTAAAGTGGTGTTAAATCCTGAAATTTAACACATTTGAAAACAAAAAAAAATGTTTAATTTTCGAAATGCGGTGAGTTTGTAAGCCTTGGAAAAATAAAGTGGTTTAAAACTAGTGACAAGGGTGTTAAAAATAAGTAAAGAATAAAAAAAATACATATTTCTTATCTCAAATTATGGGGGTTAATAAAAAATTCCAGTTACCTCGGATACGATCTTGTTTGTTCTTTTTTCTCTCTCCATTTTTTTTCCTCAATTTTTGCTCCCCGGTGTTAATCGATGTTTGAATGAATGAATTGTAGAAAAATTCTGTCTCTCGTTCCTCGTGATCGAAAATATTTTCTCTCCATATCCGATAAAGGGCAGCTAGTGTCGCTATATTCTTTTGTACTTTTCCCGGATCCGCACGATAAGATAAATCGGTTTTTCTTTTTCTCTCTCTCTGAATGGAGATAAATCTCTTGCAGATGTGTCTTCGGTGCTATCGACGCGATGATAGATGATATTGACGACGAGAGTCGACGAGAGTCTTCGGTATCAAGCAACAAGCCGGAAAGTGGCAAAGTGTTTGTCGGACCGGACCAGTTCGGTTTCGTTTCTCGCCTACGTTTATTCGCCGGCCGTTAGGTAGGTAGGGTATAAGGTAGGTAGATAGATAGATAGAGGTAGTAGGGTAGGTAGGTACGACGCCGCGCGTCGCCCCCAGGTCAAAGCTGGCCGGCTGGCTTCGTGTTCCTGGTTTGATGGTCGCGTCGCTACTGCGCCCTCTCCGCCGGCGCCCGCCAGCCCTGCCCCTCGACGCTGACACCCCTGGAAAATCTATAGCTCTGTCTCACTTTAACACCGAACCCGAGCGTCGCGCGCCTCGGGGGTTGCGCCGTGCTACGCGGCTTTATTTTCCACCCCATACCACCCCCGTCCCCCACCACATTTCCCTTACTCTTCGTCCCCTATACCCTTCAAACGTTTCGTACGTACGACGTACCGACGTATATTCATATACCTATATACGTATACGCGGAGAATACTAACCTGGCGCACGCGCCACCCTTGGAGCCCAGGGCGCGGCGGTGTTCGGGACACCCCCACCACCCCCCCTCGAGTTTTTCAGCTTTGGCGAGTGACTGTACGAGAAGGCATCGTAGGTAGTAGCAGGAATTCGCAAATTGCGTTTGCCCTGAGCCTCTCTCCCCCCCTGTACGCCTCCGCTTCAGTTCTACACCCCCGCACTTTTTTTTTCCCTGTTTTTTTTTTTCAAATATTTTTTTTTCTCCAGTGTGTTTCCTTTTTTTTTTTTCTGTTCCAGAACAGAACAAAAGAACCAAAAGCAAAAAAAAAAAGAAGAAATTGTAAAAAATAAAAGAACAGAAAGCGAAAGAAAAAAAAATAATAATTTCTCTTTGCAACGTGCGTACTACGGCACGATATATAATATACTATGTATATTTTAGATAGATCTAAAACGTTTTTTGGTTTATTTGATTATTTTTGATTTTTTTGTTTTTCCTTTCCTCATACAAAAATTTGTCAAACGAAGAGAAGAAGACAAACTAATGGAGAAAATGGGGAAATTCTTATTTTTTTGCTGTTGATTTTTCTTACGATTCATCATTCGTTGACAAAATAATTTAATTAATTCGAACAACGATATAAAATGATGACGATAATCATCATTGGAAATATAAAAATTCCTATTGCGAGTCCCATTTGGCGAAGAATCTTATACAGTGACCTTGATACTATCTATAGCTATCAAGATAGATAAATCATTCCTGATATTTACGTTGCGTTTGTGCCAAATATAGTATTTTTCTTTTTTCCATACATGTACTATACAATATGCATATTCATTTTTATAAATAAATCGATATTTCTTAACGGGAAAAGGAAAAAGAAATTGGGGGAAAAAAAAAACACAGGAAATAGTATCATATGATATTTTTCTTTTTGTAACATTGTATGAAAAGTAATGTAAATCGACAAAGTGTGTTTATTCCCACATACTTTGTAAGATCATCAGGAGTCTGCTACTTTGTATACAATTTTCGGTACACAAAGTGCGAACTTTCCATACAATGTAACAAGAAATTTGATTTCAACGTTTATTATCGTTAATAATGAGGTGGAAATAACGACGATTATTTTTTCTGTCAATTTTTTTAGATACATGTATGTATAGACTATATAACTATAAAATCTGATATTCGAGGTAGGCCTCGCAGTTCTCCAATCGACTTCTAATGGCCACCTGCTGATAGACTACTAGAAACCCTGCTGTTTCTGTGGCAAGTATACGATACGATACGATACGATACGATACGATACGATACGATAGGATAGGACCCCCTACCCTTTATACCCCCTACACTCAATCAGTCAGTGAGTTAGTTCTATCTACTACATTACAATGTCAAGATTACGAGTATCACTGCAAATAGTTGTACACATAAACACTTTTTCCACACTGTGTGTGAGAAGTTCGATTTTGCGCACGCTTCGTGTGCATAAAATTCAACTAGACGCGCGTTGTGTTGAAAAATAAAGTTCGAAAGATGATTCTCGACTCGTGTGATTGTCACCCTCGTCCGAGAATCGACATTGTCGCCCTAGTATCGAAAACTACTAGTTCTAGTAATCAGGTGTAAGGAAAAAAAAAAAAACTGATCCGATAGAACGTTTCGTCGGATCGTAACAGCGATTTGGAATAAAATTGTTTCCAAGGTCCATATCTGAGCTCAAAGGAAGAATCGAAGATCTGATATAGAAGACCGTGGAATAATGGACATAGTATCTTCTCTTCGTTTAGGGAAGAGAATAGAAGCAAATAGAAGAGAAGAGAAGAGAAGAGAAGAGAAGAGAAAAGAAGAAGTTTAAGGGAGAGAATAAGAGAGGAGATGGTTTGGGGGTTTGAGTCCTGCACGACGTCGTTGAGATCGATAGAATTCGGGGCACAGGGTTCGCCGTTGTTGGAGTTGGAGTTCGAGTTCGAGTTGGAGGCGGTGGTGTGGAGGAGTAGGAGTAAAAGGGAAGAAGAGCGAGAGTAGCGAGAGCAACGAGAACCGAGTAGCGGGGAACAAACGAACGAAAGAAAGAAAGTCGGATGTGTACCCGGCCGACGCGACGTTAGAGAGACGCTGGGTCGCTAGGCAACACCCGACCCTATATATCCACCTACAACAGCCACCTCTACCTCCGAATCCACCTCCGTCACCCAGTCCCGGTCCCAGAGCCCTGGGGAATCCCGGAGAAATAGTAGGAAGGAAGAGAACGAAGACCCACGCTGGACCCGGAGGTGGAGGACCTATGGTCAATCTATATATGCATTCATATATATAGGATAGACGTACCATTTGTGGCCACTGTACCGTTTGTGGCTATGCTTGACTAATGCTTCCCTCCTTTCTGGCATTATAAATCTATTCAATTATTGGATTAATTACGAAAAAATACCCTACAGCAAATATTAAACCCAACTTTTCCAGTACTTGATTGTTTAAAAGTGAAAATTTTAATGATTAAAGCTGTTAAAATAGTTTTGTAACGTTTGCGGCCACTGTACCGTTTGCGGCTATGCTTGACTAATGCTTGCCTCCTTTCTGGCATTATAAATCTATTCAATTATAGGATTAATTACGAAAACATACCCTACAGCAAATATTAAACTCAACTTTTACAGTACTTGATTGTTTAAAAGTGAAGTTTTTAATGATTAAAGCTGTTAAAATAGTTTTGTAACGTTTGTGGCCAGGTCTTGATTTACATTGTAATGCGTATGGCCACAAATGAAGCAAGTGATGACCACAAACGGTACTAAGGTGGTCAAATCCGGTACATCTACCCTACCGTGAATTTTTCTGGCAGCATGACATGCCTAGATCCGACGATAGCCGAACGTATGCCCTATTGTATGCAACCGTCTACAGATCAGTCGCGTTGAGGTGGCCGAGAGTCGTAATCGACAATTCTTTCAGTGATTAGCAACTCCTTGATCGGTTGTCTAGTAATAAACAATTGCGGTTCGATAAAAACATCGAGGCTTGACATCTGACGGCTTACCGTCAACGCTCAAACGTCAAAAATGAACGGCAAGCCGTCAGACGTCGAGCCTCGATGTTCTTATCAAACGGCAATTGTTCATTACTAGACTGCCAATCAAGGACTTGGTAGCTAGTGGAACAATTGCCGATTCTGCATATATGAATGCATGTATAGATTGAACATTCGTTATTCAACAAAATTATATATATTATTTCCTGTATATACGACAGACTATATACCAGATGACTATATACTCTTTCATTTTTTGAACCCCTGTTTATTTATATATTTAATCATTCATTTATTTATTTGCGTCTACAATTTTGACAGAAAATAAAATTGCTTGAAGAAATAAAATTAAAAAATAGAAATATATATATAATATATATATAATACATATTTATATACACTATGTATTGAGAGGTATGTCTAAGACCACCCCTTGCACATAATGTAAAATACATATAGAAACATTATGTATTATAATTCCTATCCAAATGAAATTCTCCCCTGATCCTTTATATATATATATATATATATAGGTGTACATATATACACAACATATATACATGGGCCATGGTGCAACAGCCACAGCTGATCCAAAATTTTCATCTCCCCTTTATCCGCGGCGACCCCCTCGACGTCCGACCAGGGTAATCACCGGGTCGGTGGCCGTCGCGACGCGACGGGTTGCGTCGCGCTAGACAGGGCGACGCCGTCCCGCTTCACGATTTTATTCCAAACGAAAAACAAATACCTATCCGAGGGGGATGAAACTGCAGCTTTCTTTTTTTTTTTTTGTTTGTTCAATCGTTCAATCGACGAAATTATTTACGATTTTTCTTTTACAGACAAACAAAAAAAAAATTCATTTCTCATCATTAATTTCAACAATTTTTTGGTCCTTTTGTTTTCTTTTATTTCATCCGTTTCGTTTCACTAAATATTGTTGAAGTGATAATACGTCGATCATGACGAATCAAAAAAAAAAAACACTATACGGATGTGTTACACATACCTATATACTACATAGGTACATACTTTATATCTTACGGTTATTTAGTCATTTTTTTTTTTTGTTTTTTGTCAACAACTGTAAAAAACCAAGGTAGGAAATTTGTCTCTTTGTTTTATTTGTCTCTATCTATTACATTTGGAGATATTACATACATACAGTATATGATAGTATATAAGTATAGGCTTAGAGTGAACAAGAACGACGATTATTAAAACGTAATAGATATATATATATATATATATATATATACAGGGTGTAACATCTCCAGGGTCTGATCTGGGAGGAGCTTCGACGTGTCGAAGATCCGCCCTCTTCTATTCGTGTGCTATACGTGTGGATGTAAACAAATCTAGAGATAAGCGTATCTGCTTGATAATCACACACTATTATTCTGAAGCAAACGAGTATGAATAGAAGAAGGCGGAACTTTGGCACGTCGAAGCTCCTCCCAGATCAGACCCCGGAGATGTTACACCCTGTATATATATATGTACGTACTATACATGGGTATATGTATATACATATGATATATATACATATATACATATATTTTTATACACATTTATATATAGCGGGTTTCTCCGCGGATCGATCCAGCAGTGACGTCACAGGGCGCGGAGGCTGCGTAACCATGGTGACCGCCAACGACCCGGACACATCACGACCCCCATCCCTGCCTCTTCTCATCTCCCACCAACCCCTAAGCTTTATTCAATTTTACATCTACCGTTTCACACTTTACCCCGGACTTTTCCGCCTTCGACGAGAAAACCTCCACTTCATCTCCATATATACATACATATATATATACTCAAATAAATATATATTATCATATATACTTAGAGAATTATATTTATATCTAATCATTTTGTTGATATGCTTTTCTTTTTTTTTTCCAAATAATCGAATATTTTTTTCTGATCATTCATCGAGCTCGAAAAGATTTTGAAATTTTTCGGAAATATATTGAAAATGTTGTGTTGTATTATATGGATAGACACAAAAAGTCATATTCCTGTATCGTCGAGAGTACGTGAAACGTACTTCTTTTATCACAACGTTTTCAGGTCCAAATAATGACCTCCAATCATTCTTGAATAAATATTCATGAGGATTTGAGAACGTTTAATAAATGAATTTTAATTATCGGTTAGATGAATCGACGCGGTATTTTAGAACTGATCAGATTCAACGAAATTTGATACATTCAAATACGAAAAAAAAAGTAGTATATTATGCAGCTCGGTTGCGCGAAAATTTCACTTTTTGTATCTATTCCGAGTGTGCAAGGTGCCCGTTTCTCGCACTAGTGCGCAAAGTAATAACTTTGTGCGCTAGTGCGAGAAACGGGCACTTTGCGAACGTGAAAGGTACAAACCGTCGAATTTTTCGCACCTTGTTTCAAAAAATAGTGTAGTATTTCAACACAGTGTGCATAAAATTCTATTTTACGTACATTATATCGAAAACAAGCATTCGTAGCTTGTATATATATTAGGGTGCTTCAAAAAAAATTTTGAATTTTTTTTTTCAACTCTTACCCTCCCAAATGCTTGCGATGGATAAGAAAGAAGTCCTCGCGAAAGTTGGTTGCTGTAGCTCAACTCTAAGAGGTCGCTATTTTCATTTTAGTTTCCCATTCATTTAACATGGGAATTTTCGTTTTTTTATTCAAACTGAAATTACACCTATTCTTTTTAACTTTTTTCAGATAACCATTGTATATTCAGAAAGCTGGTTTTTGAGGCTTTCCAAACCTATATAATAAAACTCGATTACCTTAATTAGAAGATTAAATAAAGTCATTTAAAATCTAGAGATTTGATTGCTACAGAAAAATAGTTGAAATAATTTTTTATTTATTTATTCTAAGTTTTTTTTTTTTTTTTTAACCTATTGTAGAGTCTACTGTAGAGTCTACTGTAGGTAGAAAAAAAAAAAACTTGGAATAAATGAATAAAAAATTATTTCAACTATTTTTCTGTAGCAATAAAATCTCTAGATTTTAAATGACTTTATTCAATCTTCTAATTAAGGTAATCGAGTTTTATTATATAGGTTTGGAAAGCTTAAAAAACCAGCTTTCTGAATATACAATGGTTATCTGAAAAAAGTTAAAAAGAATAGGTGTAATTTCAGTTTGAATAAAAAAACGAAAATTCCCATGTTAAATGAATGGGAAACTAAAATGAAAATAGCGACCTCTTAGAGTTGAGCTACAGCAACGGACTTTCGCAAGGACTTCTTTCTTATCCATCGCAAGCATTTGGGAGGGTAAGAGTTGAAAAAAAAAATTCAAATTTTTTTTTGAAGCACCCTAATATATATACATCTATAACTATATATATATATATACTATAGAACATTGTGTCACGTTGCGTTGCGTCGTACGCGGTTAACGTTAGTTCAAAAAGGAAATTGCTAAAGCCGCGCCTACCCTATATGTCTATAATACGACTCTGGTCCATGCATGGATATACAGGGTGATCCAGAATGCGGTACTTTCCCCACACCGGATCTCGCGACGCTTTACCCGCCACTACGATCTCGCTAACTGACAAAACGATGATCAGACATCCGTTGGAGGTCGATTTTGACATGAAAATCTCTTTCTCTGCTCATATCTCGCGATTTAACAGTCCTAAGGGGTATGAATCTGTTATCAAACTGCAGAGCGTCTCACGCCGTTCAAGAAAAGACCGCACATCGATACTTTTCGTTAAACTGAGACCGTGTATGGAGTGATCAAGAAATCTTGTGTCCATTTGAGGTCGATTTTGAGACCAGAGTCACTGTCTTAGCGTCGCGAGATCCGCCAGGCCTACAGTAGTGGCGGCCGCGCCAGTCTCGTATCTGCCCTCGTATTGGCTTACTTTAAACGGCTCCTACCGGAAAACGACTTCGCTTTCGACATTTTAGAATAAATAATTACGGTCTTAGATTTTTACGAGGAATCTACCGGCGTGAAGAAAGTACCGCATTCTGAATCACCCTGTATATACCTATACAACTTATGTATGTACATACCTCTTCTTTATTCCCTCTTTTCCTTCCCTTTTCACTCTAACTTTTTCTCTCTCTCTCTCACGATCTAATCTGTGCAATTTCCACCTGCTGTATGTGTACCTATATGTATTTATGTACACTACCTACAATCTACGTACCTGTTATGCAATGATGTACACACGTTACCCTATACTCTATATATATGGGTTAGGTAAGGTATAATGTAATACCATATATATGTATATACATATATAAATATATCAAGTTATATATGTATATAAAACCTCTTTATACAATCACTCGAGCCTTACGCGTATGATATAAGATATGTATACCTACATATATACAAACAATATCATATACTATATACGTATGTAAATAGACTATAGCTTGCGTATTATAGATTCTATAATTAATGCGACTATATTATATGTATTATATATAAATATTAAAAAAAAAAAGAACTGCGTCAACTAATCAAGGGGGGTGGGGGACAAAAGGTAAGATTCATACCCACATATATACTCATGTATAGACAAATCAGTTCGTTGTTTTTTGATTTTTTTTCTCTCATTCTTAGTTTCTCTCTCACTCGTTCAATATTTATAACGCGTGGGAAAACTTTTTGAATTGAACACAGTCAACGGGGAGGAGAGTAAGGGGGGGGGGGGGGGAGGAAAGATTAAGGCAAGTTGGAGGGGGGGGGGGGGGGGGGGGGGGGGTTCAGTGATCGACGGGAGCAGCATAAGGTAAAGGGAAAAACCAAAATATATATTTTTTGTTTCGTTCTATTTTCTTGGTTTTAAATTTTTAACAAATTTATAAAATATAGTATATAATATACTCCATGTACATAATTATATATACTATATACGTTATAAATTTCTTATATATATGAAAAAATTTGATATATTATTATTAATAATATTTATATAATAATAACATATAATTATAATAATAAATAATTAATTAATTTTCCTCGCTTTAGCAGGTAGCTTAGGGGTAACGGTTGCGGAAGAATGGCCAGGGGGGGCAGGGGGGGGTGGGGGGGATTGATGCTGTTCGGATGTAACTGAAGGGCTTTGCTTCATACATATATACATACGTACATACGTACATACGTACATACATACAGCAAAAGACTTGGGGATTGGAGAGTATGGGATAAAGGAGGAGGAAAGGGGGGCCGGGGGGGGTTGAATATTTTTGTTGCTGACTGTACCGTCCCGCGCCCTGATGCCCAGGCGTTCGTCAGGGTTGGGGTTGGGGTTGGAATTGGGTGGGGGATATAAAACTGGTCGTGGGATGGGGTGGCGGCGGGGGGGGGCTGTTTGGTCCGGGAGCTGAGGCTACGCCGTCAGTGATGCTGTATTGATCTGCGCGGTCCTATACCTATATATATATATATGTAGCGAACGGCAGCAGGGGTAAATACACCCCCGCACCGCGAGAGTGAAAGAGAGACAGAGAAGAGAGAGAAGGGTAGAACGAGAGAGAGAAAAAGAGAGAGAGATAGAGAGTAAGGTAAAGTAAAGCCCACGATGCGTTGGAGGAGGGTTGCCTGGGCAACGCGCGGATGAGGCTCTCACTTGCCCCGAAAACTCCCCCGTCCCCTCCCCCCCCCCGTGTATAATGTTTATAATATATATAGTATATATATATAAATTCATATATATATATACGATTCCCCCACCCTACTACCCACACGTTCGAAAATCGTAGTCCCACGATGTTATAACAATAATAATAATAATAATAATATTAATAATAATAACAAGGTGGATATTTTTAATTATAATGGAACGAAATTACAGGTGAATTTAATAATTATTGATTATATACCTCTAAAAACGGTGTGTAAAGAGCCTTGTTTCGCAGGTGTGATAATTAGTTGTGGTCGCAGAGCATCGGAGCAGACGGGACGGTTTTTGCGAGGGAGGTTTGTTGTATAATTTATTTCATTTTTATTTTTTTCTTTTCCCCCATACTAGAATTATGGTCATTTATATACTGCAAAAAGGTGATTAATACTTGAAAAAAAAAAGGAACTGTCCATATATTCACTGCTGAGATGGTAGAATTCAACAGAAAATTTCTTTACGTGTATCTTTTTATACTATATTATATACTATGCATATATATATCCATTAAGATTGAATAAAATTCAAGGCCGTACCTCTACTTCTATCCGTTCTCAAGATCGATACAACCACCCCGCACTCACCCACAACTACCCTTTGTAACTTGTAGTTTTTTCTCTCTATTTGACAATGTTTTTTTTTTTTTTTTTTCAATAACTGACAAACGAGCTACGCACTAATTATACTCCCCCCTCCTCTCTCTCTTTACCTCTTTCTTAATTAACTAAAAGAAATATAACACAATTAGACATCATTCGTAGAAGTAGATAGGTAATGTATGTATACGTGTGTGTTAGAGACTATTACGTTACATACATATGTATATATAAATATATATACACCTGTATTTACCAATTGTATTACATAGAAAGAAGATGATCAATTTTGTAAATATTTGTTCGATGTGCTAGGTGTATCTGTATGTATATGTATCTAGGTATATGTATACATATATATACATAGCCAATTGGGGTTAGATAGAGGAAATCGGGAGCAGATTCAACGTTTGCCTAATTCTCTATACGTATATACCCTTATTGTACAATTACGGGACCAGCTGCTATGTATGTATATACATATGCTATAGGAATTACTAATTAGATCCGTTATATAGGATTCAGGTGGTTGAATTATGTAATTCTCAATTTTTAACGATTTAAACGACATGCATATGTTTAAAGAAGAATCTAGTGTCCAAGTTTTTCGGGAGAGACCAAAAATGAAAAAAAAAGAAAAACTCAACCCTGAAATAATGTCTTTCGTTATTTTTTTTTCGATAAAATTTTGGTCGGATATTTTAGTGGTAGGAATTCGCATAAAAAAAAGACCACTGAACAAGACTCGCAAGGGTCGTCTACCCTCGTTACTCACGACTCGTTTTCATTTCCACCCGAATATCGCACTCGAGTCTTTGCTATTATATTCACCCTCGCGGTTCATCTCAGGGAACATCAGGATTGTTGAAAATCAAGGTTTTGTAAAAACGGTTTTTTCGATTGATACAAATAAAAAAGAAAACAGAAAATCTCCAATCAATTTCACGTGTCTCAATTGCTTGTATCATTTCGATCGATTGTTCTCCTGAAATTTCACCGCTTCAAATTATTCATAAAGAACAAAAAAAAAAATCGAAATCTCGCAATGTGAACCCATTTTTGTTTTTTTTTCCATTCAAAATGAATACATAGACACGTGCCAAAGTCTATATACTATATATATAGTATATTATATGTATATATATATACGACAGATGGAGGAACAATGAGTATTGAGCGCCCCCCTACCCTTCCCTCCCCCAATTCCAATCTGTATTATACAGGCGTATTATTCGCTCTTACGATGCTATAGTAGATATATAATATATATAGTATAGTATATGTTGAGAAAAAAAAAAATATTCGTATATGTATTTATATGTATGCAAGGGACCGCAGCTCACTCTAACCGCCCCAAAATCAGCTGTCGACTTTTACATATCAGTCGTATCCGTCCTTTGGCAGCTTTTACATTGTAGCTATAACTAATTGCGTCTGAAAATCGTGTGTATTTCAAGAAAACAAAAACAAGAAACAAATAATACGACTGAATTGACAAGAATAAATCAAAATCAACTCAAGTATATCGTGTGACTACTGCCTTAAAGTCGTAGCCAGTAGAAAGGCGATTTTCAAAGCCGAAAAGTCGTATCTGTGTATTGCAGATACGACTTTTTGTCTTCAATCCTTCAAAAAGTTGCACTTGTTGAGGGAAGAACTGTCGTATCTACCAAAATACTTTTCCTTATCATCGGTAACTTTTCATTTCCAATAATGTGACAGATACGACAGTTTGGAATCACCAAATGTGAACTTTCAAGAATCTTAAATCCAAAAAGTCGTATCTTCCGATATTTTGCAGCCCATAATTTCCTTTTTCACTGCATGAGTGAAAAAAAAACACACAAAAGGGGATACGATCTGCTGGCTTTTGCGATAAATACGACATTTTGAAAATAGTAATGAATAAATAAATAAATAAAACTTTCTGTTATCTTTATTTATTTATTTTTTTCCATTCTTTTCATTCCAATGAAGTGAATAAATTTTGTAATCGGATCGACCCCATCGATTTCATCGCAGTCGGTAAACGAATAGTAAAAACAAGCTACACTCCCGCGGTTGAATACATGGTATATGTATGTTCTCAGATTAGTAAATAGTCGCGATGTTAGATGGTGTTAGTCGATGGTCCAGAGCGCAGCATCCCTTCTCTAAGCGCTATCTGGTGTTGATAATAGTCAACTAAAAAGGGGGTTGATGCAGTAGGTTTTAGGGTTTAGGGTTTTAGGTCGGTGGGGGCCGGCTCGAGGCTCGAGCTACGCCAGAAAGTACAAACAATAAACTAAACCAGGGGGGCCTAGCTGGTGCAGGAGAAGAAGCTGCGCTTCGTTCCTCACATTATTATTATATTCAATATTAAATATGTTATTTCTTAATATCATTTTAATAATTATTTATAAAAATCGTCTCTCACTATAAATCTTTGTTATCATACATTATATTTATTTACTTATCTCTAGCTGAGAGGAAATAATAATAATAATAATAATAATAATCATTTACGAAGATAGTGGGGGTGGGGGGCGGGGGGGTTGCGTTCGTGCCTGCGTGCGTGTGCGTGTGTATGTGTAAAATAAACAAATTTGATAAATAATAACTGTGAAAGTATGTAGATAGAAAGGAAGAAGAAGAAGAAAAAATAAATAAATAAATAAAATGGAAAACTCTATATATACTCAATAAAATAATAAAGTATTAATAATAATTGTGAATTTGTGAAAATAATAGAAAATCAAAAACATTTCGTCACAGCTTGTATATATATTTCGAGTATCGCCCTATTTGAAGTAGTAGCTGCTTTATACACGCGCACAGGGTGTATATACCCAGTAGTACAGCCGGTATAGGGCGATCAGTAAAATGGCTGTGATTTGATATGACGGTCAAATATATATTATATTACGATATGAGAAAAACTTCATACTAATCCATCGTCGTATTATTATTATTTACCATATTATAACATTATTATATTATTAGTATATAATACAGAAAAGATAAACCGACGGGCAGTGTGTGACAATAATACTTCAGTGAAGATCAAAGTGTGTCCTTTTTTTTTTGTTACGTTGGTTTAGTTACTTTTCTCTCACTATTATGTGACGAAAAAATAGATTGCGATTTGAAGATAAAACAATTTGTTTAAAAATACATTGTATTAATTATCATCGTAATTAGACGATTTAAAATAAAAATAACAAATGAAAGACACCGTCCCATATACTCATGGCAAAATTTCACCGAGATGAACGACCCGCTGCTATACTAAGTAATTATTATTTATAAACTTTATTATTTTGATATCATTTTTTTTCCTTTAATACAACAGAATTTTATTCAAATCTTATGCTATTTATTTTATACGTAATATATGATCTAGACAAATTGTATAATTAATTTAATTTATTAATTTCAGGATCACTTTTACGTAATATTATAACGCAGGATCTCGTTTCTGCAGTTGGTGGGAAAAAATAATAAGGTTCATTATTATACGCGTATACAGTGAATGCCGAGAAGACAAAAATATCAAAAAAGAGAGAGAGAGAGAGAGAGAAAAAAACAGAAAGGACAGTTTTCCATTTTTTTCCATTTTTTCAATACAATATTTTTATACAACTAAAGCATGAGATCCTACGACGGTGAGAGCAGCTCTGGGGACGAAGACGACCGTAGGGAAGGTCCCCACGAGGCTCATATACAACAAGGTGCATGGCAAAGATCTGCATCACATCCAACATGGGCATGGGATCATCGTGCGGCAGTAAGTTCGACGATAATTAATTGATATGATAATGAAAAATGAAAATATAGCAATAACAGCAATGATCACACCTAATGAATAATCTAATTTTTTTCATCAGCACCAGCTACCCTCCCAGGCTACGCCATCCTTAGAATCAATGGGATATCATCCACCACCAGGAGGATCGCATGGTGGTACAGTACAATTACCATCAACGACTGGTTACTCATCTGAACATCCCCAACAAGGAAATCAAGGACGAAGAACACCGCTGGGTGCTGTTGGTTTGGGGGGTTTTTATTTCCAACAACAACCCCAGCCGCAATCATCATCGGCCGCTAGTTTGTCGGACGAGAATAGACCGGATCATGAAAGGTATGAAAATATTTCATCAATTTTATTATTAAAAATGAAAAGAATCGATGATTTTAATCTGATCATTTTTATTTACAACCCCTACGCCTTAGACCCGGTGTCTCACGTTTGAATTGTCCGCCTAAGACGAAGACAACGAGGCAAGGTAAAAGCGTACGTCTCAATATAAACGCTAGGGAAAGACGCAGGATGCACGATTTAAACGACGCCTTGGACGAATTACGATCTGTTATACCATACGCGCACAGTCCGTCCGTAAGAAAATTATCGAAAATAGCTACCCTGCTATTGGCGAAAAACTATATACTCATGCAAGGTAAGGTAGCGTTTGTAGATGAATAATCTTTAATTCTATATCTTTATTGGTAAGGAAGAAGAAGAATCGAGAAGAGAAAAATCTTTTATCTAGATAAAAAAATATTATCTCATAAGAGAAGATATTATCTAGATAAAGTTTTATCTCGACAAAGAATCATCTTCGCATTTGTCAGACTAAGAAGATGAGAAGAAACAGAAATCATCTTTAATCTTATCTAGATAAATAGATGATTTGATGTCATCTAATCTGTTGAGATAAAACCAAATTCCTAACTGTTCGAAACGCTGTAGGTAACGCACTCGAGGAGCTTAGGCGAGTTATAGCAGTTCTTCAATCGCCTCACGCTCATACAACGGCGTTACCACCAACGCCGGCATCTTACGATCTACTACACGGTTTTCCCGGCAAGTTGTTCCAGGGTGTTCAAGGCGTTGTTCAAGGTACCGGTTCAACGGTTGGTCAAACAGGGAATTCTTCCTCTTCTTCGTCTCAGGTTGTAACTGCAGGTAGTGGTGCAGGTGGTGCTGGTCAGCCTACAGACAGCGCTGGAGGTAGCGGAGAGTCTACGTAAAATCTAATTAGATTAAATAGCAAAATGAAGAAAAAAAAAAGGGAAAACAAAAAAGAAAAGAACGAACGAAAAGAAAATGCCAAAAAAAACAAAAAAAAGAAGAAGTTGGAATATAAGGGCTGCCATAAATTATTAATACTTATATAATTATAAGTATCTATATACGTATAGATAGAAAATATATTATATATAATGCGAAAGAAAACTCAAGAAAGTACTAGTCCGTAAAAAAAAACAAAAAAAAAATATCTAGTCCATGAATAGTATTTATAATATTAATATATATAATAATAAGAATAATAGAGCAATAAGACGTCCAAGAATCGTCGTCTCTGATCCAGGAAGCGTGTCCTTTTTTTTTTTTGTCGAATCTTTTACAAATTTTGTGTTCTTTTTTCTTACTATACCGAATGAAAAATGAAAACAACAGATAATAAATGATCTACGAGAATTTTATTTGAGATTCAATTCTTCGTGTTGTTGTTTTTTTTTTTTGTTGGTTTTTCATTCTTTAAAATAATAGCAATTTGTTAAATACCGCTGTAACTCATCTGGTTTTTATATATTGGCTTTTGAATATCTTATACAGTTATTTCCAGAGCGACGAGGGTTCGAGATAATTATTAAATAAATAATATATATGTAAGGTTTGGAAATCACGTCTTTCCATACTTCTTTTATCCGTCTAATACAGAAAGAAACACGATAGTCAATATATAGTATGTGATATGTGTCAAAGATATGTATAATTATTGTGATAGTATATACATATATATATATATATATATTATATACATACATAATAATAATATTAATGAGTTATTAATTTATATACATCGATTATAATACTATATTAAAAATTAATTTAATTATAGTATTAAATTCATCGAATATACTATACTATGGTATAATCATGCAGCTGATAAGATAAAGAAAAAGAAAAAGAGGAAAGAAAGAAAGAAGAAAAAAAAAAAAAAATAACAGAAATCAAGTAAATTTTTGCCATTTCCAATTATCCAGTAACTTTTGCCCTTAGATATAACATGAGAATAATTCACAAAATTTATATACACATTATATATATATACACACCAATATTATAGAAAAGAAAAGCAATAATATTGTGACAATTTATATATAAACTAGAAACAAAAAAGAAAAAAATGAAAAGTAAGATTATAGGAAACAACAATTATTACATAATTATATAATACCTAGATATGTATAACGCAGTATTCGAAATGCTACATATATAATGATCAATTTCAGTATATAATATAGGTAGTTATATGATACATAGATTTGTAGTTGAAGGAATGAATAATTGATTGATTAAATAAATCTGCAATTTTAACGAATATTATTTATTAGACAGCCGCAATATAATGATGAAATAACGAAAAAGCCAAAAGACACAACAAATGCGATTCAGTTTAAAACCGAATTCGAATTCGTTACTAGATTCTCCCTAGTAATAGCGTTTGCCCCTGCCGGACGGCAACCAAACTAACAAAAGAATCTCCACCATCATCAACGGTAGAAGGTAAGATTATAGGTTATAAGTTCTCGTATCGTTCCTAGCTTGGTCGGTCTGGTTGTTCGGTGGAGGAGTAAGGCGGTGAGGAGGAGGTGAGGTGGAGGTGAGAGGTTCGAACTTTGGGTACGTATAAGTTATATGTTGTAGAGCGTTGAGAGCGTTGAGCGCGAGTGGCGCTAGCGGTTACCAGATCCAATATGGCCGGGGGTGTCTGCGTCACGGAGTGAATACCTTATTCCCGTAAACGCAAGTGAAACTTATATCGAATTAAATTCGTACAATACAAAATTTCGGATAACCGAACCCCCGCCCGGTAACCCCCCCCTGCCTCACGTTAATACAAATACCGTTAAAAAGTTGACGCGCGCAAACGGTGACATAGAACGAAATGTAATCGCCGTTTTATAAGGTCAGTAATACCACTAGTCCTAGCTTCGTATGATATTCCTTAAATTATATTTACCATGACAGATGACGGCTAGTCTAGTGCTTCTCCAGACCCCCTATATCCATCTCTTTCTATTCCTAATCTCCAATCATCTGAAAGATACCACGAGCTGACGCTCGGACGCTAATCGCAAAATCAGTTTGTTTGTTTCCTTTTTTACTTTATTGTCCATCTTTCTTTGTTTCCGTCGCATTTTTATGCCTCGTATTTTTATATTTTTTTCTAAAATAGAAACCGTACGACATGCATTCATCATTTTTATACATACATATGTACAGTACTGTACGCTGCTGACTATCCTATCCTATCCCATCCTATCTTTTCCTATCCTACCCTACCCTACCTACTTGCCTTCCCACTCCTTTTTATTTATTTATGTACATTGTCGACCGCGACTATGACGCCCTCGCGCAACATTGTGGTATCATTAAACTAGCGCGTGTGACCGTCAAACGATTCGAAAAATCATCATTATTCAATAAATATTCTATTGATTCGTATGAAAATAAATCAATCGTTAAATTAATCGTATACATATGTATATATATATTTTCAAAAACTTTAGCGATGATAAATATGTTGCACAATGTTCGAAACCGAAGCTCCTTTTCTTCTCCTTTTTCCTTTTTTGAAAAAAAGATGAAAGAAAAAAGAGCTTAAAAGAGTTGAATTTATGTATGTGTAGCTACAGTTGAGCATATCGTCCGATAGAGCGCGTCTTCGACGTCTTATATTAAACTTCAGGAAGATTTGTAAGCGAGAGAGAAGAGGCTGGGAGTCAGAAGGTAATAGGTACAGAGTTTGGACGACGATGACTGATGATAGAATTTTTTTTGTTCGAGTATATTTTAGTTTTGCGTTAGTTTGTATGATTAAATTTCTATGTCTGATTATTGTAGAACATCATTGTAGTGTGATTATCATCACCATCATTACTATTACTTTTAATAAAGAAATTTTCAATTAGATAAAGATCTACTTAGATAAGTTATAAAGACAGAGGTGAAGACGAAGACGAAACGGAGCGTGGAGAAGAGTTGATTTTGCGCGCTCATACGGACGCCTGCGATCGCTGCGCTGCGACCACAGTGGCAGTTGCGGTAGCTCACGGTGACGCCACGGGATGCAAACAACTCGGTCAACGTTTCAGAGAGTCTATTTACTGCCTCGCGAAGTGTCTAGCTTCCATTCACCCGATCTACTGTCTCTCCATACCTTTCAATTTCCCGCCCCAAAGTCTGACCATCGAATGCAAACACGGAATTCAAATACACAACAATGATAACAATGATAACAAAACTATAACAGAGAATAAATTTATTGATAATTACTATTTTGTTTCTTGTTATCCAATAAACCTGAGTCTCCGATTGGTACAAAAAAAGAAAAAAATTATAGTTCCATGTTGTTGTTGTTGTTTTTATTCCTCTCTTATCTCAAATACATACAAATATAATACATATACAATAATCTGAGCGATTTCTTTTTCCTGCTTCTCTTTACTTCGCCTCTTTGTTTTTCTATATTTTTTCCTTATTTTTTCTCTGCTTCTTTTCTTGTTTCGTTATTGTTGTTTTTCCTTTTCGAGTCAATCACGATAATCATGATATGGTATAGGTATAGACGCGCTGCAGCATGGCATAGTGCATTAAGACAGACCGCTATACTATACGCTGCATACTATGCTGTATGATGTGCGCCCGATTGTTCGTTCCGTAAAGCGTATAGCGCTTGAACCATGAATGTATAGCGTAGGAAAGATCGGCGCCAGCAGGCGTTGCTACGGGTAACCGACATTGATTCACCCTCCTCACCACCTCCACCTATTCACCCTTAGCCGCGTCGTCAGTCCTTTGCCCCCCTTTCCCCCTTTACTACTCGCCGCGCCACACGGTACATCTATACGTATACGTTCTTCGTATGCGGCGATGATCGTTGCTAGGCAACCGATACATGTATACGTATATTCATATTGTTTCCATTGTTGCGCGCGTAGCGCTGCACTGGTTGTTTTTTTTTTTCTCTTACCGCATTTCTCACTCAAGTCAAAATAACGATATGTTCATATTCTGTAAAAACTAATAATCATCATTCACTGTATTATAAAACCATTCGATATTCCAATTTGAAAATCTTAACTCCTCAGTATTTCGAGGTTGATTTTTCCGGTAACAAAGAACAACTTTGATCAGATCACGTTCTGATATGAAAAACAAGTTTCTCAAACATTTGCGATCATCTTGGATGAATGAAAATCATTTCATTTCAAAGAGCTGAAAGTTTGACAATGTATATTTTCAACTTGTTATCACGGCAGGATTTTCAGAATCAGCCATATATACATAATATATAATAATATGATAGAAATACTACGTGCAACTGTCTCTCGATGTCGAATAATAGTACAGGACGTTGGGAACGGTCAGTTACAGAAACGTCAGAGACCAGAGTATGTATGGGAAATGGTGGTAGGGTGAGGCGATGTAGATATAATACTGCGAGAAACGGAAAGCGGGAAGCGAAAAGTAGAGAAAGACCGAGCGAGAAAGAGACAGAGGAAGATAGTTTCGTGAGGCGGGAAACCCGGTGGGTTATGTACCGAGAATATTCGGTGAGACTACACGATCCCCTTCCAACGGCGAAACCAATACAGGCGCGCACCGCGTGCGTGAGGCTCGTTCTGGAGGGGATGCAATGCTACTGGCACCACATTTCATCCCGAACGAGCGCGCCTGTGTTGGTTTTGCCGTAGGAAGGGGATCGCGTAGTCTCACCAAATATTCTCGGTAGGTGTAGGCATGAGACCGCTTGGTATAAACTCCCCGTTGTGAGGGCAGGTAGTAGTTGTACGACAACGAACTATGACGAGTATAACCTACCTACGTACGTCTACCTTGGTCACGTCGCGCGTTTTGCGATGACGAGGACAGAGAACAGCTCTCTACTATGTACTAGGTACTATATTATATCGATGCGGGTCGCCTTGGGTCGGAATGATTCGGGAAAACTCGTAGCGTAACGCCGGTTGCGCTCCCTCTCCCTCTCTCTCTCTCTCTCTATATATATTGTAACATTGCATTTTGCAACGCGTGTTACAAGCGACTCCCGAACCCTTAGACGACCATAGTTACGTAGGGTGCGACGAATGAAAGAAGCACGAATGCGTTAGGTTAGCCCCGAGGCTAGAAACTCTCCGAGAGGCGACCGTGACCGACTCAAGACTGTCGGATTTATTTCTAATTCTTTTGTATTATTTTACGCATTTTCTCTATTATGTGGGAGACGAGGCTCATACGACGGCCAAAACTAAGACTGATACGCCACTCGACGGACGCACAACACCGAATACCGGGTGTTTGGATCCTTTTCGATGAAAACCACACGAGCTATGGAGGATAGTACTGGCCAGGCTACCTCCACCAAAGAGACCGAGGACACGGGGGAGTGCCGAAGGCACTCTACAGCGTGGGATATCGGTGGTGGAAGAGATTCCCGCCACCAAGAAGAACCTGCAACCCGTGGTCCTCCGATTCAACGAGCTAATGACACCGTGGTGAACTTCGAATTTCGCGCGTAGCGACAATCGGTCGCCATATTCAGGGATCTTTGGAGCGATTTGCAAAATCAATACTCGACCGCTTAACCAGGGTGCGATTTATCAGCGCCTAGCGGTCAAAGATCACTCTGTCGTAGGCCTGCTTCGCAGGTAGAGCGTCGAGCTCTAGTGCTCGCACAACTTAGACTTTGTAATTATATTTTGCGAGCCAAGAGGCAGTTTAGTATTTCCCCCGTGGAATGTTCGAGTTTTGATTTCGAGTAGCGTGTGCTGGTGTGTCAGGAGGTTCTTCCCACGAGGAAATCTCCCTAAAAGAGCGGCTGGACAACGGTAAGCGTTAGCCAATTTGACCTATACTAATTTGAATTCGGCAAACGGCCATCAGCCATCTTGCCTTGTTCCGAGCCACGAGGCTCTTTGGTATTTTTGAGAATCAAATTAAGACGACCTCCGAGTCGGTAGGCCGCCACCAGTGTCTCACGTCATAATAGAGTTTGAGCTTTAGTTTTTTTGAGTAAGATTTTCGAGTTTTGTGTCGCGTTATAGCATTTCTGTAGAGCCGTAGGTTTCGCACCTGAGTGCGAGTGAGATAGTCTACTTACGTCACGATCGCGCTCTCTCTCTCTCTCATACGGAGAGATTCAGAACTGTATTATATTTTGAATTCCATTTAGCCTTTTTGTTTCGCCTACGAAGGCAGAGTTAGTTTAAGTTAAGTTTAAGTAATAATTTTGTGAATTAGTTTTGTTAAGCCTTGCGGACATATTTCAGTCTTTTATCTGTAAGTTTTGTTCCGCGAGGGACGTATTTGTCGAGTTATTTATTTTTGCATTATTTTGTTGTGTTATTGCTCTCCTACGTGGAAGCTATTAGTTTATTTATTATTGTGAAACTCGTCAAGCGTGGCCAGGTCGCCTATACACGACCTGTAGCCGTTTTATACCCGCGGGGTAGTACCCCCGGGTACACGATTTGTTAATTCTATTTTTCATTCAATTTTTCTTCAATAAATTCAATTTTTCTTTGTTAAATTTTAAACCACGAGTCGTTAATCAACGCCTAGCTAATCCTTCATTCAATCCCGACCCCTCTCCGCGGTACTGTTGCTAGCCGACGCTTCAGTACAGTTTGTTTAGCTTTTGTTTAGATTTTTGAAATAGGCGGTTATCCGCCAGGCGCCCAACATCTTGTTTAAATTTCCAGGTTGTAGCTAATTGTCGACTGGGTTGACCTCGGATGCTGGCTATCCGGTCCAGATCCGAGGATCAATAAAAATCCACGTCACAAATTGGCGCCCAACGTGGGGCCCTGAGAAAATTAACTGGCAGTTTTGTTAAATAATTATTAGTGTGTCTTTGATAACGGCTTCACTGTTGTCAAGGGATTTCGGGTCGAGTGTTTGTTTTCTCACTCTACCGGAGAAGGATTAGCACCGCGCACACTCGTGGCGAGCGAGCGTCTTGCCGCTCGACTTTTGTTTACTTTTTGAGATTTAGATTTTTCGGGTTTGCAGTTTTATTTTTCGCGTTTTTGTTTTTCTTTCGGTGATTCAGATTCGGGTACAATGTTCTAGTTCCGCGTTTGTGGTACGGAAAACCGAGGATTTTTTGTTGTGAATCCCCGCGTAGTTTTTTTTTTGAGTCATATTGTTGTGTGTAGCCAATTCTTAGCCGCGTTCTCCTCCCTGGAGTACGAGACTTTAAATTGCTGTCGGCCACGTAGGCCTCACGGTAACTTGCATCTATTACTCTGAGACACTGGCAACGGCCCTGGCAATAACATTGGAAATATTTAAAAATTGTATGTAACACCTCACCGTTGAAAAGTTTTTCTTCGTGAATTATTATCAATTATTTTCTCGTGCCTGCATTGCGGGGACTGATAATATTTCCTGCAGGTGATCAACGAATAGTTAGCCAGAAAAGTCGAGGTCAAATGCATCAGCTGTGAACCGGCAAATAATTTAGTTTTCGGGATCAGATACCCAAGTGGAGGAGAAATCTAGTTCTTTTCCGACGAACTTTTAGTATTTTTGTCTGCACCTCGGGGTGAAGAAAGTTTGCGCATCATAAAGAAATTCGGGTCGGTTGAGTTTTGTTTACTGTTTTGGTCTCGGCTGTTCGCACTCGACAGTGGTGCTCAGGTGTGGGTTCTGAGTACATCACGGGCATTAGAGTCACGAAGAAAGCAATCTGAACTAATGCAGTGCAATCGTGATGCGTAGCAAACCCCGTAGGTTTCGAATGTAGAGTGCCAATCTACGCTCAATTTCGCGTTCGCGTTCGGGTCCAATTTTTTAGTTTCATTTCACGTTCGGGTACAGTTTCAGTTTCTAGTCTTGAATTCGAGCTTATGTTCGAAGTCAAGTTTGAAATTGAATTTTCCAACTTGAGTCTCGCGTTTGAGTTTTAGCTCGCGGTCGAAGTCAAGTTCGGAGTTCGAAATTTTGAAGTTGAATTCGTAATTCAGTTTGCGTTTTCAGTTTTGAGTTCGAATTTATATTCGAAATCCAATTCGAGTCCACTTGCGAAGCAAGCTTGAGTCTTGAGTTTCGCGTTTGAGTTTAAAGTCACGTTGAGTGAGTTTTAAACGCTTGAAGTCCGACTTCAAGTTTAACGTGTCGATTTTGAGTTTTCGCGTTTCGGGTCTTCGCGTTTCGAGTTTTTGCGTTTCGGGTCTTTTCGTTTGGAGTCTTTGCGTTTCGAGTATTGTGTATTCCTTTCGAGCTTCCGTTGGCATTCTAAATGTGTTTTTGTTTGAAAAGACGAACGCGCGACTTTTAGCGTGTTGAGTTTAAATCTGCGACCAGCGAAATTTTGGAAAGCAGAGTTTTATCAGGCGCGTTCGCATTTTAGTAACTTTTGTGAAATTGACCGCGTTCGGTAGTACACGTGAAGTCATGGCGACGAACGATACTCCGTACAGTAGCACGCCGTGGGCCATAAGTCAAGCAGAGTTTTTCGTGCTGACTTTGCCGTATGGCAGCCCCGAGGGCTCGGTCAAAAAGATACCAGTTTCGTAGAGTTGAAGTAGGATGTCTGGGGTTAGGGTTATCAAAGTAAGACTGCCGATCGACCCCCACAAGATTGAACCGATTGTTAGTTATCCGGCACCCCGGAACTGTAAACAATCGCGACGATTTGTAGGGATGGCCTCGTAGTACCGCCGGTTTGTCTCAGCGTTCGCGGGCTCTTCGGAGCCACTAACGCGGCTTTTACGTAAGGATGGACGGTAGGAACGGGGTGACGATCAAAATAACATCTGTCGTGTGATATAAGTCAGCGAAAACCCGAGCCTCAATTCTGCAATAATTTTGTTTTGTTTTTTTTTCTGTTTTTTTTTTGATACTTTCTGTTGTACATGATCTGTTCTGTTTATTAATTTTTGTTCGCGGTGCAGTCAGTGACCAAAAGAGGTCTATAGTCAGTAGACTTAGCAATACACGGCTGCGGCCGCCACTCGGAGTTCGGTCCATGGGTCAAGTTCGCTAGTGCTTCCGCCCCAGTGGTCCGTCTAAGGGGGGGGGAGTTGTAACATTGCATTTTGCAACGCGTGTTACAAGCGACTCCCGAACCCTTAGACGACCATAGTTACGTAGGGTGCGACGAATGAAAGAAGCACGAATGCGTTAGGTTAGCCCCGAGGCTAGAAACTCTCCGAGAGGCGACCGTGACCGACTCAAGACTGTCGGATTTATTTCTAATTCTTTTGTATTATTTTACGCATTTTCTCTATTATGTGGGAGACGAGGCTCATACGACGGCCAAAACTAAGACTGATACGCCACTCGACGGACGCACAACACCGAATACCGGGTGTTTGGATCCTTTTCGATGAAAACCACACGAGCTATGGAGGATAGTACTGGCCAGGCTACCTCCACCAAAGAGACCGAGGACACGGGGGAGTGCCGAAGGCACTCTACAGCGTGGGATATCGGTGGTGGAAGAGATTCCCGCCACCAAGAAGAACCTGCAACCCGTGGTCCTCCGATTCAACGAGCTAATGACACCGTGGTGAACTTCGAATTTCGCGCGTAGCGACAATCGGTCGCCATATTCAGGGATCTTTGGAGCGATTTGCAAAATCAATACTCGACCGCTTAACCAGGGTGCGATTTATCAGCGCCTAGCGGTCAAAGATCACTCTGTCGTAGGCCTGCTTCGCAGGTAGAGCGTCGAGCTCTAGTGCTCGCACAACTTAGACTTTGTAATTATATTTTGCGAGCCAAGAGGCAGTTTAGTATTTCCCCCGTGGAATGTTCGAGTTTTGATTTCGAGTAGCGTGTGCTGGTGTGTCAGGAGGTTCTTCCCACGAGGAAATCTCCCTAAAAGAGCGGCTGGACAACGGTAAGCGTTAGCCAATTTGACCTATACTAATTTGAATTCGGCAAACGGCCATCAGCCATCTTGCCTTGTTCCGAGCCACGAGGCTCTTTGGTATTTTTGAGAATCAAATTAAGACGACCTCCGAGTCGGTAGGCCGCCACCAGTGTCTCACGTCATAATAGAGTTTGAGCTTTAGTTTTTTTGAGTAAGATTTTCGAGTTTTGTGTCGCGTTATAGCATTTCTGTAGAGCCGTAGGTTTCGCACCTGAGTGCGAGTGAGATAGTCTACTTACGTCACGATCGCGCTCTCTCTCTCTCTCATACGGAGAGATTCAGAACTGTATTATATTTTGAATTCCATTTAGCCTTTTTGTTTCGCCTACGAAGGCAGAGTTAGTTTAAGTTAAGTTTAAGTAATAATTTTGTGAATTAGTTTTGTTAAGCCTTGCGGACATATTTCAGTCTTTTATCTGTAAGTTTTGTTCCGCGAGGGACGTATTTGTCGAGTTATTTATTTTTGCATTATTTTGTTGTGTTATTGCTCTCCTACGTGGAAGCTATTAGTTTATTTATTATTGTGAAACTCGTCAAGCGTGGCCAGGTCGCCTATACACGACCTGTAGCCGTTTTATACCCGCGGGGTAGTACCCCCGGGTACACGATTTGTTAATTCTATTTTTCATTCAATTTTTCTTCAATAAATTCAATTTTTCTTTGTTAAATTTTAAACCACGAGTCGTTAATCAACGCCTAGCTAATCCTTCATTCAATCCCGACCCCTCTCCGCGGTACTGTTGCTAGCCGACGCTTCAGTACAGTTTGTTTAGCTTTTGTTTAGATTTTTGAAATAGGCGGTTATCCGCCAGGCGCCCAACATCTTGTTTAAATTTCCAGGTTGTAGCTAATTGTCGACTGGGTTGACCTCGGATGCTGGCTATCCGGTCCAGATCCGAGGATCAATAAAAATCCACGTCACAATATATATATGTACACGTACACACATTCATGTACATGTATTATATACACTTATACGTATATATTTAGTATTGATTATTATATCTCTTTTGAGCGGGAAATCCACCTTCTACATGAAGTATTTGTATATATTTATGTACACGTAGTAAAGGAGAGAGAGAGAGAGAAAGAAAAAGAAAAGCATTCATTGAAGTCAATTTATATTCTAGTTTCTAGTTCTCCAGTTCGTAACTCTGTTATTGCGTGTTTCTTTATGTTAGTTCCATCGAATAGGTACATAATATCCCTACTTTTTCTTATTTTCCTTTTTCAATCCCGTATGGCAAACTGTACCGCGGGCATAACGGTGCGATGAGCGCTACCTAAAGCGCGGGGATCGACCCCTTTTCGACTTTCATCAAAGAGAGGCTCTATCAGGGGGCTCTACTGTGCACTGTTCACCGTACAGCTTGAGCGCTACGCTAAGCGCTACGCGATGCGCGCGGTTGGTGGTCCTGTTATTCCTTTATATTGGTACGCATGCGCATATGTCACGCATAGAGAGAGAGAGAGAGAGAGAGAGAGAGGAACGGTGGAACTGTGTGCGCAGAAGCGATATGCGCCGCCGTTTGGTTCGTTGAACCATTCTGAGCTACCCATGAACCGCACTACCGCATCGAGACAGACGAGCTCGAGACAACCGAAGCCAGATACATACTCTGCTCTCTCAGTAGTCATTCTACTCCGAGATATTGAGTGGTACGGACGGAGTACGGAGGGAACAGTAGTTATCCTACGTAACCTATCCTGACTAGCGACTTAAACGACGATTTTTGAATCCATATTTAAAAACGAAAAATTGCTCATCAGACTATATAATATACCTATATACGTCTGTGTAGTAACTGGATTATTATACTATCATTTCATACAACAATTGTTTTTCTTTTATCTCATTTACATTTTTTCATCGACCCCCTCATCGCAAAGAAAGAGAATAAAAATAGTAATTGATTCGTCTCTCTCTCCCTTAATCGCTTTTTTGTCGAATTTAAATTTGGTACATAGGGCCGTACTTCTTTTCCTCGTTTATTTATTCGGCGGGAAATAACCCAACTGTGATACTTTGTATATACTTTGTTGATCGTTTGAAATATACACGTCGTATATCGGAAAAATTTAAATATTGAATAAATTAATCAACCATACTGGGTAAAAATATGATACGAGTTTTACAACGTGAGTCGACGATTTTTTTTTGTGACTATCACTGCGATTTTATTGATTATATTGGTAGAATAAATAAATCAATAAACAAACAAACAAATAAATAAATAAGGGAGTAGCGAATGTATTGAGATACTGGGAAGAAAAAACGAGCATAAACAAACAGGTAATTCGGCCGTTACCTCGATGGGTCAGTCCTAGAATTTCCCGCCCGTGGATATTCTCAAACTCAAACAAACTAGTGTTTCTTGAATTTTGGAAATTTTGGAAAATTGGACCTCATTTTGTAAATCAGGGACCGAAACATTATGTAGGATTTAAGTTGGCCCAAATCCTATCGATTGAATTTCATTTTTCTTCAAAATCCGTCGATCCGTTCTCTGGAGAAGAAAAGAAAAAAAAATAATTTTCCAAGTCATCTATTTTTCAATAACTCAAAGTAAATCGTTGCCAATCTCTAATCGGTTCTAAGATTCATCGATTGATCTAACGGAAGTTGAAAATCCGTTGATTATATCGTCGTCAAGATATTCGTCGTTCAAAAATTTTTCAAACACGTTAAAAGTATTTAGAAAAAAACGAAAGATAAACAAATTTGGAATATGCATCAGGGTATAAACACAGAGAATTCTGGCGGCAAGTTCATCCATCCCCCATATTCCTTTACCTTATCCCTTCCTATCTCAGAATCAATAATCTCTTGGTCTTATCCCCCCTACCCTCTCGCTCTCGGTCTATCTCTCTCTATTTTCTGTAAGTTCCCTTCACTATTTTGGATAAAACAAACAAAAACACTGAACATTGATCGACATTTTGAGGATCTTGAAAGACTGGCAAAATCATAAAAAACGAAAGGACTGATTACTCCGTAGTATGAGAGGCCAGAGAAACGAAGAGAACTCGAAAACGTTCTAAAAATTGGGCCATTTTTCCCCCATCGGGTCTCCCAATCTTCAAAATGTTTTAATAAAACCAAAATCCCGCTAAACACCGACGAAACGCGGCACTGCCGACTTATTGATCCCCTCCATACAGTCGCTCGCTCTTCTCTTCTGGCTTTTTCTTCTTCTTCTTCTTCTTCTTCTTCTCTGCTTATTATTTTGTTCAGAAGTTTGACAACTAAAACGAAACAAAAGAAGAGGAAGAAAAAAGCGTAAAAATTCTGCTCTTTCTTGTCCAACTAAACGCGTTTATCTTCTTTTTGATTCTCAGTCGATCATCATCATCGTGATCATCATCATCCCACCAGGGATTTGGAAACGTCGAAATGGAGACTGAGTCGCCTTCCACAATAGACCGAGGTCTGGTCGAGTCTCAAGACGAAGAAGCGTCATCATCGTCCATCCCAAAGTCATCTTTATCTCCATGTCTAGTTTCACCTCAATTCTTTTCTGCCTCTTCGTCGTCCGCACTATCTCCCCACACAAACGACATAGATTTTCTGCCCATAAAAACGGAGATTAAAAAAATGGGGGTTGAAATATCGGACGAAAGAGCCGAGCAGTTGAAAAATGACGTTAGAAGATTGTCCCCGGAGGTAGTTAGCCTTCGTGAACGTACCCTAGGCGAGATATCCCTCACACCGGACTCGTCCTTCTTCGAGGCCGATGAAGACAACGAAAAGGTGTTTGAAAATGTGGAAAATCCAACGCACCCGACGACACCGTCTTTTCGTTTAACCGGTGAACCATCAAGTGCAGAGTCATGGTCGGGCACTGTGACTTCGATAAAGTGTGATGAACTGGCTGTAATCGGTAGCTCCGATGTGGAAAGGGACGAATGTGGTGCTGGTGATGATAGTGCTAATGTTTTAGTTACCATTGACGATAGGACTGAACGTGTGGTTAAAAAAGCTGAAAACTCTGAGAGTACAGTTGCCTCTGATCAGTTGACACCGAGTACTTCTATAGCAGTGATACAGAAGCTTGCTGAAAACGAGGAGATCGTTTTCACCGGTGTTAATGTCACTCATGTTCAGCTCCAGTCCTCTTCATCCTCTTCCTCCTCTTCTTCTTCTTCCTCATCTTCTTCGACTTTTTCTTCACCGACAACTAATTCCGTTAACTTTATGATCGCGTACCCTGAAACCAGTCCGTGCAGTTCGACTGAAAGTGCCGATCAAGATCCTCTGAGGGAAGCTGAAGAGACGGACTCTGACAGTTCGGAACCTACTTCCTTGCAGACTGCGGTTTTAAATGCTGTCAATGACGAGGTTGATCTTGGTATGCAGACTGAGGGCTCAAACGGAAGGGAGATTATACTTTCTTGTGATAGGACTGAGCCTGAACAGTTCACCGAGGACTCAGCCGAAAGCCTTGCTCTTGCTACTGGTAACAGAGATGAGGTAAGGTCTGATGGTAGCGACTCCGGATTAGGCGGAGAAATCCCTGGAGACCATAATGGGAACCAAGGAGGAACTGCCCCCGAAAGTGACTCGGAAACTTCGTTCTTGGATAGGATACCTGACGACATACTATCCGATAAGGATAAAAATGGTTTGTTACATTGCTTTTGTTTGTTTTCTTCTTGGCTTGAAGACGAGGTGAATGTGCATTAGGTCTTTAATGGTCATCTTTACCTTCTCCAAACTCATTGATTAATATTAAAGCCTTAGATATAGTTTTTGCTGATGTGCGCACACCAGGTGTTGGCCCAGAAATTTCGTTTTCGTCACTTTATTACGAAACCCGTCTAGTTGTACGCTTGAAGTAATTGACACTAAACTTTTTTGGGACAGTGTCTGGTCAGCTGGACGTGTTTGTTCCAGTTCCGGTCGACGCTGATACGATGGTATCCTGTCAAGTCCAGAGGCCAGTTCTTCTAACTACCCCCATACTCCCGGCTCTCCGAAGTCCCCCGAAGAGTAACCTGAAGCGGAGACTGACCGACTGTATGGAAGGCGAGCCAAACCCCAAGAGAAGTAACCCTGATGAGTCGCAGAAAAAGAAGCGCAACATTCACTTCGATGCTGTGACTGTTTACTACTTTCCGAGAGCACAGGGATTTACCTGTGTCCCTTCACAGGTGAGAAAGGAGTCCGATTTCATGTTTTCCTGCCTATTTTTTTGGCACCATCATCATAGGAAGTCTTTAAAACTGGAGTCTTTCATTCAGGGTGGAAGTACGCTGGGTATGAGTGCGGCGCACACACATGCGGAGAGATTTTCTCTCACTGAACATGCGGCCGAACAGCGTAGAATACACCGCGCCAGGTTGGCTCAATTGCGTTCCGAAAGAGCGGCTAATAACGTAGTAGAGGCTGCCTCGAGTTCTGAAGATCCAAGCGATGACACTGACGAGGAACCTAGTGATGCTGAAGAGCTGGACATCGACAGCTACTACTTCCTTCTACCTGTACCGACCTGGCAGAGGAGAGCACTTCTCAGGGCTGCTGGTGTCCAGAAAATAGACACGGTCGAAAAAGACGAGTGTCGCGATATCAGGGCTAGCAGAAAACACTGCGGATGTGGTTGCAAGGGATACTGTGATCCGGAAAGCTGTCCGTGTAGCAGAGCGCATGTCAAATGCCAGGTATATATTGAAATTGAGTTTATTGTATTCCTTTGATGGTTCAAACCGATTCCTGGTATGAAATACTGTTTTATGCAATGTGAATAGTTGATTGAAGACATGTTCCGGTCTGAAAGCTATCTCATTGATAACAAATAGTCGTTCAGAAGATGTCTTGAACTCGTTTTTCAGTCCACAAACGGTTTTCACCTCTTTACCACGAAAATCCCAAAGTCTAATCCAACTTTTTGACATCTTCAGGTGGACAGGGCGGGTTTTCCTTGCGGTTGTTCGCGGGATGGTTGTGCGAACAGTTCAGGAAGGATAGAATTCAATCCTGTGAGAGTGAGGACGCACTTTATTCACACCCTGATGCGTCTAGAGTTGGAAAAAAAGCACCGAGAGGAGGACTGCCCGGACCTTCGTGACCTGGATACCCAACCGGCTCTCCAAGGACCTTTACGAGACGTTAGAGGCCTTCCAGTAGCTACCAGCGATCCTTCCTGCAGCATAAATGGCAGCGGTTTCACTACCCTTCATTACGCCACTCAGCCAGACGTTGCTTCCTGTCAACCCGACATCCCGGGGACCAGGGAAGACAGTTTGGACCTCTACGCGATCAGGGACGACTGCTATCCGACGAGCGAAGATCCTGTGGACAGTGTCGCCCAGGTACAAGCACACCAGCATCTTCATCAACGGAAGCTTCTTCATCCTCCCGAATTCGTGCAGACATTTCAGCCATTTTCTGGACCTGTTAACGGACCTTCTGGTGTTCAACAATTCCAGCAGACCAACTACCAGGATTACCAAGCGTACCAAACACTCCCTTCGACTTCTAGGGGTCAATTTCACCCCCAGTTTCAACCGGCTCATACAAACCAGGGGTTTTCACACTACGGAGTATACGTCGGGGACAACAATATGCCAGGGTCTAATCAGCCCCAGAATTTATACGAGGGTAATTTCAACCAGGACGATGGCTCGCCACCCACGCAATACACGAATTTGAACTCTGTCCAGCCTCTGATCGGTAATAACTCGGTGGTTAATTCACATCAACAAATTGCAAAGCTTGAACCGTTCTCGGAGCTTTTGGCAGGTCGTTATTCGTACTACGGTGAAGTCGAACCCGTGCAAAGTAACGTCGCATATCCGGCTACAACGGGGGCTAAAAATGAAGGGGATAAAATAATACAGGATCAAAATTCGACCACTGAGACCCGCGACGTTGGAGCTGGACAAAACGGGGCCGGAACTATAACCGAAGAATGTGACGAAAATTTTGGCGAAATTATCAAAAAATCAATGGTAGAGACCGTCTCCGCGTAAGGGATGAAAATAAGAAGAAGAAAAAAACTTTCAGGATACTTAAATATTATTAATTATACGAAAAAAACACAAGAGATAAAGTATCGTCCAAAGGTTTTTGACCAATACAAAAAAAAAAAAAAAAAACAAGTGGGATCACCGGATTAGCGAAACGTTTTTAGCGGATTAGGTCTACGAAATAAGCGTTCTTAGATGCTAGATTACGATTTCAAAATCGGAGATAAATCAGACGGTAATTTTTTCCTGGAGAATTAGAAACACAAAAAAAAAAGTTTCTAGGCTTTCGTTTAGGTCTAAAAACGATTTTTTTTTTTTTTTGTTCATTGGAGGAAACTGTCTTATTGTACTAAATAAACTAATAATTCAGAGAGCTTATTAAGCAGATTTCAGACACCGCAACATGAGCAAGAGATAGAGAATTAGCAATTATTGTCATTGAAAACGGGCAAAGTTGACTCAAAAAAGAAAGAAAAAAAAAAAAAATACAAAGAAGGAAAAACCAATTATTTAGCCTCTGTAATGCATAAGATTATTTTCTTGTTTTCCGTTCTTTATTTCCTTTTCTATATTAATCAGATTAGAAAATCACCCTTGGATTATAACGAATACGATAACGATAACGATGATCGCATATGATGACGATCGCTGAATTATTTCAATTAAATATATATAAAACACAATATATATATAGAGAGAGTGAGAGATGATGATGAAAAATAAGAAAAATAAAAATATACATAAATAAATAAATATAATATTATTAACTTTATACTACAGAAAAAAGTAAAAAAATAAAATAAAATAAAAAAAGGGTAAAACAACGTGGGAACCCCCACCCTTTGATCACGCGTCTTATATATGTATAATGTATATACCATATATATATATATTATACCGATTATATACGATAGAATAATAATATGATGATCAATATACAAATTATTATTATTATTATTATTATTATTATTATTATTATGATAGTGATTATTATATACATACATACATACACACACAGTTATAATATTATGTAATTTGATTGTGAGTTATGGTATGAGTTTTAGATGAATTACTATTTGAGTGAAAAACAAAACAAAACAAAAAAATTATTATTATATATATATATATCAAAAAAATTCGAAGAAACAGAGAAAAGAAGAGAATAATAATGATAATAATGATGACTACAAAATATATATATATATATATAAAAAATGAAGAAAAAAAAAACCACACAATATGATGATGATGATGATGATGATGATGATTATTATTATTAGATATTATTAGCGTTTTATTAAATGTTGTGGAAAAGTCTGTCTAACATTGTGTTGTAGTCTGTGATCGTTTATTGCAATCGTATTAGGGTGGTCGGGAAGTGAAAAGAAAAACTAAAGGGTTTGATAGATATTTTGGATTTTTGAACTTTCGAAATTCAGGTAAAATATCAAAATTCGATGGAAGTTCTTCCTTTTTTTTTTTGTTTCTGTTTCTTCTTCTCTGTTCTTTCTTTATTACGACAACGAAAAGATTTCGAGCTCGATGATTTGATCTCGTAACATAAAAAAAAAAAAAACGAACTTCCGTTTTTGGACCACTCTAATACATATGTGTTTGTGTGTATTTGTGTGGGTCGTCCTAATCGTTTTTCCTAATTCCTGCACATGTATACTACATATCTCTAAGTATTATTAATTATAATAGATATGATAGTTATTCTTCGCTGAATTCACACAGATTTTGAAAAAAAAAAAACAAAAAAATGAAGAAACTACAAATTACTACTTCAATAGAAAACGAGGACACAGATCCTGGATATCCTTCAGGTAAGTGTTTTACTATTTAAAAATTATTGAGAAAGTTCATCATATGCGAATTTAAAATATCGCAAATCGTCATTATGGACGAAATGAAATACATTATGATTAAGGTCGAACAGGGACGATATTCAGAAGTCAGATTCACCGTGAAAATCCATGACTAAATTTCCTTTACCAAAAACTCGCGGTACCAATAGTTTCCGGGCTACGAAATATCTTAGTTAACCAATCGCGTGGCGTATAGGTAGCAAATATTGGTTACTGCGCAGTTTACATTCATGAGCAGCCCTGTCGGCGGAATCTATAAGCTTGTGTGGATAAGCCAACGTAGATTTTTCCTTAACTCGGAAACTATTTGTCCCACGAATTTTCTGTAAAGAAAATTTAGTCTCAAAATTTCACAAGGAATCTACCCTCAAACTATGACTCGCTCAATTTTAGTCTCACGGTATATTCACCGCGAAAAACGCTCTTCGAAGAAATGGAAAAGCCTTTGACCTACTCACTTGGAAAGTTGGGACAGTAAGTCTCCCGCTCAAACTCAAAAATGTTACTTTTCAAACAAAAAATTGAACAACCTCGATTTTGAATTGGCTAATTTTTTTTTCCCTTCCATTTTTGATGTGTAGCATTTAATCGCACAAAATCTACCAGATGGCAGCACGGTTGTTGAAACCGTAATCTACAAGGCATAAAAGAATGTTATGACACTTTGACGACGATTTACTGTACTGTACTGTACCGTACCGTGTCTGACCCTCTCTCTTTTTCTCTCTCTCTCTCTCTCTCTCTCTAGTATATATATATATATATATGTATATACCGTGTATATAGCATATAGTAAAATGGAGGGAGACGGTGGTTTCGCCGCGAAGTAAAAGAAGGGAATGGCGTCTACCAGTAAGTAATAAGTCAAGTCAAGTTAAGTCAAGTCAAATCGCGAGAATAAGCAATACGTAGTCTTGTTATAAACTTTAGGTGTTAATTGAACACCCATGACCATCCGATCTTCTGACCAAATCGGAGTATTAAAATCCAGTGCGCGATATCAGTAAAAGGAGCTGTTTGATCTACAGGATCAGATATAATATATAGTATATAGTATATCGGTACATATATATATATATACATAAGCACTCGTAATAATTAATTAATATCATATACACATATATATATATATATACACCATTGCTTTATTTTTCGTCAATTTTTCTTCATTTATTTAAACACACATATGTATATGTATACATATATTTGATTTTGATAATATTTTTGAGAAGCTAAAAAAATACGGTAAAGGAGGAGAAGCAAAAAAAAAAAAAGAGAAAGGAGAAAATTGGAAGAAAAAAAAAATAGGAAAAAAAAAAAAAAGAAACTAACCAATGGCCTCGTAATTAAATCTATAATACATCGAACATATTTTTGTGTGTGTGTGTGCGATTCTATATGATTATATCCGTGTATTTTGATAGATAATAAGAAGTAAAGTGTGTTGTGAATATGTTCTAATCCTTTTTTTTTTTTTTTGGTATTTTTTTTTGTTCCTTCTTCCGTTTGTGGGGTCGAGAAATTTTCTATGAACGAAAATAAGGTGTGTGAGGTGTGCCAGCTACTATTTAGAGCCGGACTATTCGTCTGACAGGTGGTAGAATTTATAAAAAAAAGGAGAAAATAAATAAACTAAAAGGCTATAGAGAAGAACTTAAGAACGAACGTCGATGGACGAATATTAGAAGAGATTATAATTCTCTGTGTGATAAATTGAAATAATAATAATAATAATCATAATAATAATAATAATAATAATAATCGTGGCAAAAATAACCGAGGATGAATAGTGACGACGAATACAGAAAGGAGATTATCCTTGTAGTTGGAGATTTCGAAGGATCTGTAAAATAGATGTTTTACTTTTTTTGAAACGAAACTAGAGAAAAAAAAAAACGAAAAAGAAAAAAGGAGAATGATCAGTGTACATATTCGTTATTATAATTGTATATTATGAACGAGTTGATGTATAATAGCTGTAACGGCGTTATAATGAAGGGAGAAAGTGCATATCCCATTATATCAATAAATAAGAAATTATTATACAAATCGTTGAATGATAATTATACGAAATTAATTATTTGTATTAATAATAATAATAATGATAATGAATTGTTATTATTAACAAGAAAAATAATAACTACTACGAGAACGGGTTCAACAACGAGAAAATATAATTCAAATTCAAATTTAAATTTATATTTAAATTTCATAATTAATAGTTTATTCAACGGGTGCTGGTGCAGGAGTGCAGGTGACTGCATCCGAAGAATTCTACTACCATCTGTGCTATGAGTGGTGAAAATGCTGACGACTCCTTGGTAAATTTATTCCATTTTTATTTTCAATATTTATTATAGTTTATTTTCTTTTCTTTTTTATTATTATATTTATATTTTATGTTATTATGATCATTTCGATACTTCCGCTTATTTTTTTTTTCAATTTTTTTGTTCATATCAATCGCTTTATCGTTATTAATGAACTAACTAACCGATGTTATAGAAGGAAATAAAAAAGACAATTTCACTAACGATCTTTAAAATTAATCAATTCATTATATTATTTAGTTAATAATAATCATCTCCTATAAGATCATCCTATCTCTATTTTTCTTCTTTTTTTTTTTCTTTCGCATTCAAATATAATTATGTACAGGATGAGTTTTCTCCGAGGTCCGTAGAGGGTGTGTTTTCGGAATAACAATTGTCAGACGATTTAAGTCACACCTTCTTAGGACCCCGGATGAAACTCACCCTGTATATTAATATAAATAATCGTAATCTAATCCGCGTGTGTGCATTACTTCTTCTTTTTTTTCGCGTTTTTATATCAAAAATATATACTATACTATATATTATATAGTAGTATATTCCTACTAGTATATCTATATCAGGAATGGGAAAAATAGTTTCTACTACGTGACCGCGAACAACGGGCCACCGCTACTTCACTTCTACTTCTACTTCTACTTCTACTTCTGCTTCTACTTCCACCTCTCTCTATACCTACGTTCGGTACAGTTATATTTCATAGCGAACGTACGTTTTCTTTTTCCATCTTTTTCTTTTTCAACCGTTGTTTTTTTTTTTTGAAAAAGAAAATCTCTATTCGGAGCAACTTTTTTCTAGTATTTTTCTGTTTTTTTTTTTCTTCTTTTCTCTCTTCTTCCCAATCGTCTTATCTATCGTTTCTTCTTTTATATTCAATTCACGTAGGTGTGTACCTTTATACCTGAGAAGGTGCGTGAGAAAAAAAGAAAAGAAAAAAAAAAACTAAGAAAAAAAGAGAAATAAAAAAGAGTAAAATAAAGTCGAACGAATGTCTCGGACTTTCTCGACTAGCTACGAATAAATAAGTATACCTACATACCTACACATACATACCTATTACTTACGTATATATATGTATGTATATAAGTATATAGTGTAGCAGCAGTAGGAGAGAAGCGACGTGGCGTCGTTCGATTTGCGATAAATAAATGATTTTAATAAAATAAGTTAATTTTATTTACTGTATAATAATATACCTAGATAATATATATATACTTATAGATATGTATGAAAAATAATTAAATCAAAAAACTAAAAACTAAAAATAAAATAATTATCGAGGAATGAATGTTTGATCAGAATTTGGGTTTTTATGTCAATATAATACACATAACATCCGTGTGTATATATACATATGTAAAATATGGTATATCGATATAAGTATATAAATGACCGAAAGATAACGAACGAAGTGATATTAGCTCCGTGCACACCTATACACTCTCACCAAAGTAAGAATGTGTAGTCGTGTACATGCATACTAGTGGCGACGCCAATTATCCGGATCGGCATTAGCTCCCGGAAAAAGTGAATGTATGTATACGAATACACATTCTCACTTTGGTGAGAGTGTATAGGTATGCACGGAGCGAATACAGCGTGATTCAGGTTGAGCAGGCCATGTTCTATGGGGACAGATTCCCCGTGAAAATCTAAGACTAAATTTCCTTTACCGAAAATTCGAGGAACTAATACTTTCCAAGTTACGAAAGATCTTAGATGACCAATCGCGCAGCGTGTAGTTTGTAGAGCGCTCAACTAATGCTCATGCGCGACCGCGTCTGCGTCACCTATAAACTCTGCGATTGGCCTACTAAGATCTTCCGTAGTTCGGAAACTATTCGGTCCTCGAATATTTGGCAAAGGAAATTTAGTCTTAGAATTTCACACGGCATCTACCATCAAAATATCATCAGCTGAACCTGGATCTCCCTGTATACCTAGGGACCACTTAAGATTCAAAGATACTTAGCGCGATCTAATAATAACAATAATCATAATTTTGTATATAAATTTTTGAGTTTTGATGTAATTTAACTTTTCTTTTGCTTCTCTTTGTATTTTTTTACTGTAATTCTCGCGAAAAGTGAGATAATCGGGGAAAGAGAAATAAAATAGATTAATCACACTGCACTTTTGTATCATTTTCTTATTCAACAGTTTACTCTTATTTTTTGTTTTCTTATTCAACTTTTCTGTTGTCCAAATGGCGAATTCGAAAGGTGTTCAGATTTCTCAAACTCACACGAACGGTATATTGTATATAAATATATACGTATGTATGTACTGAGTCGTCTAGACAAAATGCAACGAGTTATGTATAATTTTAGAGCTTGAAGGGGAAATCCCAGTTCTGCAGGACAAACTGCGAGATGAAAGTTAGAATTGATGGTATCAGGTTCAACTAAGGTCAGAAAAGAGCCCTCCCTCTTTTCCCTGTTCAAGGAAAAAATCAAAATTCGGTTGAAAAAGATTCCCTCAAAAACTAAAAAGAAAATACCAAATTATATTCCGGAATTTTGTATAAAAACCAAAAACCAAAAAATCACAATCATTCACAACTTTCTCAGATCTCGTTATACCTCGATGAGATTCGGGGCCCAGCTTTCCTCCGTCGAGATTCAATTTTGAAAATTTTTACAGATTTTTCGAATCTCGATTTCAAAAGTTGCAGACGAAATTCTCTTTTTATATTCAACATCATTTTCTTATCTGAATATTTTTTTTGGTTTTTCGATGTGAGTCATCGTACGTCGCGTCGCGGCGCCACTCCCAAAATAAGCAACGAAAAATAATTGAGAGGGGTGAACAGACGCCAAGGGGTCGTCCGCCCCTCGGTGCACACAGCCCTAGATACTCCAGGTTAAGTAAGGGTGACGTAAAATCGATACCGCGCATTTCCTGCTGCACACGTAACCGTGAATTTCATATAAAAGAATAATAATAATAATTTGACGAAAAGAAAAAATTTGCCCCAAACATTCTGATGGTAGATTCCTCGCAAAATTCTAAGGCCTAATTTCATTTACCAAAACTTCGAAAGGCCGATAGTTTCCGAGTTACAAAAGATCTCAGTCGACCAATCACAGAGCTTACAGATGGCGCTGACAGGACTGCGCACGAGCGTGAGCGGCGCCCTCTACACCCTCTGCGACTGGTCAACCGAGATCTTTCCTAGCTCGGAAACTATTGGTCTTTCGAATTTCCGGTAAAGGAAATATAGTCTTAAATTTTCACAGTGAATCTATCTTCAAAATATGGCTCGCTCGGACTGAGTCACGTTTTATAGATCGAAGAATCGAGCGTTAATCATCGCTATCGTGTCAATCACTAGCATGCTTTGGTATACGTATATGTAAACCTCGTAACTGACGTATAACTATATAAAATCGCTAATTAACAATGAGCGAGTTACGTCACGAGACGAGTTAGATATATGGTTTACGTCATAGACGGAAAATCGATGTATATGTGCGAAATGTGACTGTATTTCGTCATCACTGGACGTCTACACGTCACTTTACTTCAGACACTACGACGCATTTAATACGCGTCATCACTCAGTGAGATGAATATGAATAGGAAACAATCAGTGAAGAAAAAAAATTCAAAATAATTTCCAAAATCATTTTTACAGTCTCGGTTTTCCTCTACGACTTTTTTCTCTACTTACTACCTTGCCTACCGAACAGAAAGAAGATTCATTTTCTCACCGTGCTCAGAGTGCAATTTCCCGCATGCGCAATGATAACAGAGATTTTATACATATATGTGGTAGTAACGTGCGTATATGTATGTATATGTATAGTCAGTTATTCGTCCCTCGGCCGCGTGCTTCAGTTTTGAATAGGTGAGCAAGCCTCAGTACATGTCAGATCAGACAAGGAGTAGTTTCTACCAGCGTCGTCTATAGTTTCGCGCTTCGGCGTCCTTTTTTACAGTAATTTGCGGAAATTTCGCGGTTAATTTAATTTTCAGTTTTTTTTAAATTTTTCTAATTTATGAATTTTATTTTTTCTCTTCTTTTTCTTTGGGAAACCAAGAAATGTTTTCTTGAAATAAAAGTGCAAAATTCGTACATCGCGTATGAAAATTCGCGTTTTTACCTAATAGACCGAAAAAAAAAGAAGTGTTTCTGTGTCTCTTTTCATCTCTTTCACTTTCTTCGATTCTTTCTGTTCTTCATATCATTCGTTGCACAATTTTTCTACTTCTTCTCGTTTCAACCTTTCATTTGAACCATACTACTACTGCTGCTGCTGCTGCTGCACTGGATATAGTGCAGCATAAAAACTGCTACGAACTGACGCCTTTTCTAAATCCATTATATCCTATACCAGGAGAAACAACACCTAGAAGGGTTTGTCACGATAATTATGAACTATTATCAATATTATTATTATTATTGTTATTTTCATATGTACTAGATAATATACCACCTATGTATATGTATACATATTTATATACATTTGAAGAGAGAAAATTTAAGACGATAAGGTCGCAGAACTGTTTGGGCTATCGATAGACAATATGTGCGGATATACATGTAGATAATTATTTACTAACAAACCTATCATCATTATTATTATTATTATTATTATTATTATGATGATTGTGAAAACTATACTGGTATATTGATTTTGAAAGTAAAATTTTGGTAGTACATATCAAAGGAGCAAATACTTCCAGATAAGATGAAAAGGAAATTTCTTTTCAAGTTTATATGAATGGGCTTCAAGTTTCGTGGGTTTTGGAACGACGATCAAAGAAATATACTTTATATACATTATGGTGCTCCATTTTTGAATGAAGATTATTTTTTTTTTGTTTCATTGACGAAATATTGCTGTATGTACTTGAAACGAAATTTTATCAAAATTTGAGCCGTGAATTTCAATTCTAACACTATTCTAAACAGTTTTCAAATTTTTTTTTTCTCATCATATCGTCTCATGACGAAGATCGACGTGTAGGGAATTGATTTTTTCTTTTTCTCAAAAGTGTTTCATTGTGATCTCAAGTGTAACTCGACTTGTTTCACCCATACATACCCATATACCTATCATGAAGAAGAATATACTAAGAAAAACTGTTTTACTTATATACATGAATGACTACGATTCTTATTTTTCTTACTTCTTGCCTTTTTTTTTTTATCATTCTTTGCGTCATGCTTTATACCTTCTATTCCACATTTTCCGTCTTTCTCATTAAGGTAATTTAGTTACTCATACACCATATACATATATATATATATATTTATATATATATATATATACTTCATGCTTATACTCATTCACTTGCTTACTTATTCTTACTTAGAAATTTTATTACGCAAGATCGTGTGTATATATATATATATATATATTATTATACCTGTAGATATAGTATATACACAGTATTCGTATATACCTATGTATATAAACAAAGCGTTTTGTTATGTCTCAGTACAGGAAGTACGCTGTACACTTCACTTCATCGCGGGGGTTTATAAATGACGCGATTCGTTTTTTATCTTTTTTCTTCTTCTTCATTTCAATCATCATTTTATGAATACCTTAGAAGAAAAAAAAAAAAAATTCAAGTATAAAGAGAAGAAACGAATTGAAATAAAGAATTGTCTACAAATTATTGATCTGAATTTTTCTTATTTTTCCTGTTTATATTTTCTGTCTTACTTTTCGTTTCTTTTCTGCCTCTTTTCACTCTTCATCATCAAAAAAAGTGATCAATAATAATAACAATGATGATAATAATAATAATAATAATAATGATCTTCATACATAATCAACGAATTGTGTGATTTAGAGAAAATAGGGTCTGAATTTTATATAAATACATTCATAGATCGGGAATCAGAAATTTTTTGAAATGAATTCGATTCGAGTTTGAAATAAGAATAATTAGAAGAAAAAGTAAGAAAAAAAAACCAACATCAAGAAGAAGAAAGTCGAAAATCATCATAGTGATCCTTGGATGCTGTGGCCAGTGCTAGGAGAGGATGGGCTGAGGCCTGGAGGTACAGGTTCCCCGTCTATACCCGCGGGAAGAATAAATCAAAAAACAACTAGCTGCGGTGTTTTTGGTAACAGCGGAAGTAAATCTTTGGGAAAATCATCGTCGTCATCATCATCGTCGAGTGGAAATAATGGAGGAGGAAGTGTCTCAAAATTAGCACCTCTGCTACTCTGTGCACCGTGCAAGCCCCATCCTAATAAGAAAAATCAAAATTCCACCACCACGCAGTGGTACGTGCAGCAGGTAAAAAACAAAAAACAAAAAAACATAATATATGAAAAGAAAAGAAGAGAGGAATAAAAAAAAAAGACAATTTTTTGTCAAAATCTCTCGACATTGGATCTTTATGTTATCGATGTTATCATGTTATGTGTATGTGCACGTACTGCAACCTGCATTCAAGCACGATCGTGAGAATGAAAGACGAAGAAAAAGAAGAAGAAGAAAGAGGAAGTTTTTTTTGTTTCAATTAAACGATACGCAAAAATTTGCTGTTATGATAATATTATTTATAGTATGTATGTTGTTATTTTGCTTATTATTGTATTTGTATTTTGGTTTTGTCTCAACAATAACTTATGTATGATGTTTTGTTGTTGATATTTGTTGTATTGTGCATATATAACGTGAGGTTACGTGTGAAGAGCCGATTCATTCGGATATTACGAGGGACGCCAATAATTCCAGACTTGCCACGAATATCCCTAGAGTCCATCTGCTAATTGTTTCCGATTGTTATCACATACAAATGGCAGCGGACTGTGGCGGGTATAGGTTATGTTTGTTGTTAATCTAGCAGACGACAGAACTAGGGATATTACTAAAAAGTTGGTAGAGTTGCTAGTGCGGTTCTGCCGGCCAACGATATTCGAATAAATAGGCGCCTGCGCGCTTGGACCAGGCTCTTTCCACGTTTCCTCACGGTATATATGATGCACGTGTTAATGCATGCATGTTACAATGCTTCATAATCGGTATACTCATAAGACCCATAGTATATGTAAATATGGGTATATGCGTAAATTAAAGTCAGATACAAGAAAGAAAGAAAGATAATAATTGCTATTGTTGTTATTATTATTATTATTATCGATTAGCTATGTAGTAAATACAAAAACAAATTCACTAAAAAGAATTCCTAAATAATAATAATAATAATAATAGAGAGGAAAAAATAATGATTCGGGGGAAAGAACTTTTATTAATATTAATATAGAGATAATGAAGATGAGACGTCGACGGAAATGAAAACGGATGTGTGGGCTGATGAGATAGAGAATATTTAAACGAGACATTATTATTAATTTTGTCTCTTTCATGTAACTATATATATATATATATATATGATGTGGCAACAACAGTTTTATATATAAATAAACAGGTTAATAATAAAATGGAAAAAAAAAAACCAACAACGCTAGCGGACATGATAATTGATAATAATTGAAAACACGCGAAGAATTATATATACAGGATAGAATAACGCGTGACCTTCTTATTCGTAAATACGTATATGAAATTATACATTGTACTATGTAAAACGTATTCGTATTTTAGTATAAACAGTAATGCCGCAGGATGGGATGAAATCGCAAGGACTGATAATAGCCCATAACAAACAAACTTCTATTGTACTTCTTAATAGTTTATTAGGAAACTCTCATAAGTCATAGTCCTAGTTATTCCCACTTCTGATGACGCAACGTAATCTTAATCCGTGGATAGAGAAAAAAAGAACCGTCAACTTTTTACGGTCATAAGCTACGAAATTATTATTATTTTTTTCCTCAATGGTTGCTTTGTATGTTTTGTAACAAGCTTCCCATCTTTGTGTACATATATCGAACGCTTGCATGAATGATTGTTCTGCTTTTTTCAGCCATTTGTGTCGCATGTGCCTGGAACTGGTTTTGGTATAACAGTAGCCTTAGTTTTTGATCGGAAATCAATTCAATCCATTTTATAAACAGGATATTTTTTCGCAATGTCATACGACGCGTTTCTCACTCTGTTTGGGTTGTAGACTGGATCGAGACGGATCAAACGACTCCCAATAACGTATCATTCCGATAACTCAATAGCAAGATACAAAGCTTTGAATCACTTGAGCGCTGCGCTGCACAGCGTTTCGTTACGTTCAGTCGCACGCTCACGAGCTCTAACAGAGAATATCTCGTTACCGAATGATCGGAAAGGTGCGTTGTTTGGTGTCATTGAACTCGGCTTGATAAGATCTATATTACTAGCGACGTAATAAACGGATTCAATCATACAGAAAAAAAAGTCCCACGATTTTCGTGATATAAAAAACGATTCGAGACATACGATTATTGTTTATTCTAGAATTCTCTTCATTTCGTTTACGTGAGCGAAGTAAATTCTTGGGGGGGAAAAAAAATAATAGAAAAATAAATGTTTTAAGATTCTGTCCGACGATGAGAGCTATGATAATGTTTACATTCAGTTCCCTCGCTTCATAGTTTACTTCGAATACCTACCCACCTAGCCACGTATTTACGTATTAGTTATAGTCTATCAAGAGCCTGCAATTTCTTAGGAATTTAATTATTTAACTTAACTGGAGTGAATCGGTTTGAAAAAAACAAAAAAGAAACAAAAAATGAATTCCGCTGCTTATCTACACAATAACACTTCTCAAAGAAAAACATAATATTCTTAGAATCTTTTTTTTTCTGTTTTTTGATCTCACCGTAATCTCAGCGGCAACTCCGCACACGGAGTCAATAAAATGTATAAATACACTCTGCTCTAGGTGTACTGGTCTATCGTTTGTTGAATAGACTTTATCAATTTTTTTTTTTGTCCCTGTCCTTTTTTACTCAATTTAGATGTGAAAATTTCAAGAATTTTATTTTCCATCTCAATATTTATTCATTTTTCTTCCCATTTCCAGCCCACTTGGCGATTATGGGGCGAGGAACGAGGTGACGGCGTCATATACACGGTATATCTGAAAAAAGTCAGATACCACAGACCGACTCGAAGCCTTTCTGCATCGGTAAGCAATTGCAGGAAATAATAGAATAAAAAAATGTTTCAATAATGTCTATATATGACATTTCGTTATTATTATTTTTTTTTTCTTATCAACACATATCGAACGTGAATACCTCGCTGTGTTTATTTAATCGATTTCCCTTGACCTGGTTCGAACTCTACTCCCGTGACCAGATAATACACTTCGTAATCTTGAACCACGTAATCATGGTCCTTCTAACTGCAGTGCAGTTTTATTTTTGTATTTATTTATTTTGTAATTTTTGTAATTTTTTTGTTGCGAAGGATTCGGACGACGAGATATCTCATCTAGAATGGGAGACCGTACGTGTGAGATTTTTGAAGGCTGGTACAGTCCAGCGGTTAGTAGAGAGCTTAGCAAACGACGATGGGGAGTTGGAATCTACGTATATAAACGTCTTCCTGGCCACATACCGAGCTTTTACAACGCCCAGGGACGTCCTGGAGCTTTTATTAGCGAGGTACGATGCCCTCGACGAAAATTCACCAGCTGCCACCGGCGATCAGCACAGAAAAACTTTAGTACAGGCTCTACATGTATGGCTAGACGCTTATCCAGGCGATTGGAAGTCGCCTCCGGGGCATCCCCTTCTAGTAAGACTCCTGGACTTTACCCATCGTCGGCTACCCTCCTCGGAACTCGAACTCAAGGCCAGGCATCGATTACATTGTTTCCAACGAGCAGACCAAATCATAGGTAAGTCAGGGCAACGAATTTTTACCACAAAAAAAAAAATAAATAACTCCAAGTTATGCTGAAGAGCTTGAGTCATGAATTTCTATCCACCTTCACAATATCGAAAATCTTCTACCTGAACCTGAAATCGTAATATCTAACTGTTATCTTTCTCCCCAGACACGTGCCTGATGTACGAGAGCGGTCGACCGCAATTGCACATCCCTGGTGATTCGATCAGTGACCTTTGGCCGAGTTATACATTCCCTGAAGTACCACACCGTCACTTTGCTGAGCAGCTGACTCGAATGGACGCAGAATTGTTCAAAAAATTAGTAGCCCACCAGTGCCTGGGTGCTGTATGGTCTCGAAGAGATCGTTCCAGGAATCACGAAGCGGCGACAGTCCTGGCTACGGTGAACCAATTTAACGCCGTATCCCTAAGGGTAATAACAACGGTTTTGGTGGACCCAAGTCTGCGTCCACAGGACAGAGCTAGGAGCCTTGAAACCTGGATCGACATCGCCCAAGAGCTTCGAGTTCTGAAGAACTTCAGCAGTCTAAAAGCCATAGTGTCAGGACTTCAGAGCAATTCGGTATACAGATTAGAAAAATGCTGGCAGTCTATGCCGAGGGAAAAACACGAGCTTTTTCGTGAACTGGAGAGGATATTCTCGGAGGAAAACAACGCTTGGACTCAGAGAGAGCTACTGATCAAAGAAGGAACTGCCAAGTTCGCTGACACTGCTGGAAGGAGCGATAGACATCTTCAAAAACTTTTTCAAAAGCAAAATACCAACGCTGGGGTTAGTGATGATGATTTTAGAAAAGGTTTTTTGTGGTTTTAATGTGATTTTGGAACGCTTTTCAAACATTTTCTTTTTTTTTCTTCGCAGAATATTAGCTACGGGACCATACCATACCTCGGTACATTTCTCACCGACTTGACCATGATCGATACTGCTATACCAGACACAATTGCTGACGGATTGATCAATTTCGACAAACGGAGAAAGGAATTTGAGGTCTTGGCTAGGATCAGACTACTTCAGGGTGCTGCAAATGCGTACAATATCAGCAGTGATCCAATATTTGAGAGGTGGTTTCATTCTGTTTTGGTACTGGAGGACAGGGAAGCTTACAGAATTAGCTGTCAGATCGAACCACCGCCACCAGGAAACACGATAAACAGTAGAGGAGGAAAAAAGAAACAGGTTCGAAAAGAAACAAAATAAAACAATTTTTGCAAACCTCTCTGTGGTGTGGGGAAAAAAATTGTAGACAAATTTCGTACTGATGGTTTTAAAGCTTGAAGTTTCTTCTTTGAAATTCGCTGTTCAAAATTTAGATACCATTCTTTATTACCAAGTTATCCCGTGTTGAGTAAAGAAACTCGTACATGTGAGGTAAAAGACTAGTGATTTTAGTCAAGTTTGAATAACTCGGTGGGGAAAAATCGTAGAAAAATTTCAAAGAACGTATTTTGAAGAGGAAGTTTCAAGCTTCAAAACCATTGCTGGAAAAATGTTCCGCGATCGTTTTCCTACGTCACAGATGAGTTCGAAATATTGTGGTTTCCATACACTTAGCAACTCTTCGTTATGATCTGCACAAGTGAGTAAAAAATGATCGTAGAAGCTGAATCTGAAGTGTTAAACTCATTTTTCAGGGTCATCCAGGCCACAGGAAGAACGACTCAATAACTTCGACGTCTAGTTCAAGCAGTTCCCAGTTTTATTGTGACTTAGAATCACTTCCAAGTTCGCCACACAATTCCCTGGACCGTCGTACATCTCCGTCTCAAATGTCCAGTAGTTCTTCAAGTTCCTCATTGCCATCACTCGATGTGTCATTAAGTTCGGGAGGTGGTGCAAGTTCTGGTCAACAGTCGAGACTAGCACCACCAAATCTGAACTCATCGAATGGCACAACGGGGGCAGGTAATTCTTCTAATCTCATGAGTCCGACTCATTCGCACAAAAATTCGCCGGACTTTTACATCATCAAGGTAACAATGGAGAGCGAGAGCATCGAGACGGAAGGCGTTGTGCTTTACAAGTCGATAATGCTTTCCAACAATGAGAGGACACCACAAGTGATCAGGAATGCAATGCTGAAACTAAACATTGAAGGCAGTCCTGAGCATTACACACTTGCCCAGGTACTTCCTGATAAGGAAATGGTGCTCCCTAGCTCGGCTAACGTTTATTATGCAGTTAACACAGCGCATAATTTAAATTTCATACTCAGACCACGGAGAGACGTTGTTGATGGAAATGGCGATAGTCCGAGAAACAAGAACGGGAATCTTAACCATAAACGATAACACGAGGAGTTTGGAAGGGAGCCTGAAAAGCCCAGGGATTTTTATATCAATTATGAAAAACTTGAAGTATTTATAGAACGTTTCTCAATGAAGAGAAAAAACGGAAGAGGGATCCGAATGTGAGAAGGGGATGACTGAAAATGGTCAAGTTTTTTTTCTTTCTAGAGAATAACCGAAAACGTTCGTAAGATGAAGAAGGATACCAACATCATTCGATCTTGGAGAGAAATGGCGTAAAACGTTCAGGCCTTGCAGATAAATCACGAAAAATGGTTTTACTTTGAAGTGGAATGACAAGAGAAAAAAAAAACGTTGAAATTTCCAAGAATCTCATAAAAAAAAAAAACGATATCACTTCGATCTGAAACTAAGAAATAGATGATTCCGCATGTACCACGTAGAAGACGGGATCCAACCATGGCATTAACGCCTACGAACAAACGGTATTTTGTTTTAAATTTCGCCCTGATCGAAGGGTGGTTTCCCCAATTTGATAAAAAATAAATAAATAAGAGCGTGAAGGCCTTTCCCCGTCCCAGTGATTTGAACCGAAATAATGAGAAAATGAAGAAACGAAAAACCAGAAGAGCAAAAAAAAAAAACACTTTTTACCAATATTTATATGTATAAAGGATAAAATATCAAAGAAGTGTATTATTGTATGAGTACTACGTAGGTAGGTATAAGTATAGGAAAATAAAGAAGAAAGAAAAAGTTAGATAATGACCAGTGAGACGTGTAAATAGATTCAAAAATTCAAAAAATAAATAATTATTATTAAATAATTGATCAATTAATTAATCGATTGATTGATTGATTGATTAATCGCCTCCGGTAATAACGACGAGCTCGTTGTGGTTACCCTTTACTCTGATCATAATCATGATGATGATTTTCTTCTGTGATACCGCGGGGATCTTGGAGTCAGTAATAAATAAATAAATAAATAAATTATCAAACGGTGAAAAGATATAATGTCGCTAATTATGAAAAATATGAAAAGGAAAGGAAGAAAAAAAAAACACGTTGGACGAACGAGTTATAGAAATTGTGAAAATAGCCTTCGTCGTCCAATCCGACCGATCAATACTCAATAAAATATTCTATATACCATATTCTACCTTCGCGTGGTTGATTATTAATATATTATCATATACCTATAACTATATGTATCTAGGTATGTATGAGGTATAGATATTTAATACATCACGGACGTACACGCGTGTATAATGTATATGTATAGTGGTCCGCTTAAAAATAGATATGAAATTTATTATTTAAACATATATTAATATTTATTGATCAATCATAGGTATATAATTAGGTTATAGTTTGACGTTTAAGAAAAGGGAACAAACATACAAGATAAACAAAAATTTATTATACCCCCACGTCTTCGTCTTAGTTTATTATACAAAATTTCTATCGTCATTTTGTATTAAATTATTTGAAAAAATGCTCTCCTTCTGTTTTATTTCTCTCTTGTTCTCTTTCTATCTATCCGTCTTACTCTCTTTCTATTTCTCTCTGTATACAGGGTGAGTTTTCTCCGGAGTCCTGAAAGGGTGTGACTAAAATCGGCTGAGACTCTGCCTCCTTCTATTCACACTTATTATTATCAGGTAATAGTGGCTGATAATGAGTGAGAGTTGTTATTCTAACAATTACAAGTATAAATAGAAGGAGCCGACTCAAGCCACACCCTCTCACGACCCCGGAAAAAAACTCACCCTGTATAGATTTTTTTTCTTTTTAAAATATCTGCTGAAATCTGCCGCAGCTGATAGTACCATAAGGTAAGAAGTGGATATTGAGGTAAAAGAAAAAAAAATGAAAATACTCTCAAATTGAAAAAATTGTCGAAAAATAATAACAATCATAACAGCAGAAATGTTTTTTAATAATAAATACAGCAGAAAATGAGAAGAAGAACTGTGAATTAATTTCGTTTCGATATTGTTTTAATAGTGTGCGTTAAACAAAAAAGAAAAATTTCATGGTATTATATTTAAATGGGGTGTGCAGATGGTTAAAGCCGACTTCCGGTTTATATAGTGCGGTAGAGTGCAGCAGGACGCAGGTACTTCCGACACGCTAACCTGTTGATCGTATGAAATTATTGCTACGAGAGGTGCTATACTATACACTACTTCATATTCAACTGCAGACCTTAGGGTAGATATACCCTACATTAGGCTGAAGTTGGGTAGCGGAGAGAAGAGAAAGAAGTGAGGAATTATGGTCGGTTTTATTATAACAGCAGTTCAAGTATTTAAGATCGGGATTAGGATACTAACCATATATTTCAATCTCGCCCGTATAAGTCTAAGCCGTTTAAGCAGGAGAACAAACAAAAAATTCGCCCATGTTCTGGGAAAAAATTACAAAAAGATCAGAAAGGCTAAATCCAAAGGCAGTAGATTAAATTTCAACAAAATTCATCCGCCATATTTAAATCGTAACCTCAATTCCATTCGTAACATCTTTTATCCTCAAATCTTTCACCCTATATTAATTTTCAGTCAAAATAATATCCTAAGGGTCTCAGAAATCATTGGAAAGTATTGAACACCTCAAAAACTCGGTATTCGATGTACTTTTAGAGGTGAAAAATTAGAAATCATATCGTTTACGTGTCTCCATTCATCCCCAGCTCATAAATCTCGTTAATACTAACTAGTCGGCCATTGAGTTGAATAGTGGGGTTAATTTCTGAGCATATAAACATGGAGTTTGCGTGCTGGGGGTACTGCGCAGATTTTCCTAGTTCTCCGCGCATCCGTAAGAGGCGCTGATCGCCGCTCCCTGCCTCTTTCCATAACAGATAGAGCTCGAACACGGCTGGGAGGTAGGGAGGGTAGGTAGGCTACCCTTAAGGCCACCCTGGCAGTGCCAGTTGTAGAGCCTTGGCCGGCTGGTGGCAATGCGCGATTATTATAGTCGTTCGGGACTCGTAGTCTCGTTCATCGCGCGAGTATCCCGCTACTACTGCAGCGACTTACAGCTACTACAAACCACCACCACCACCACCTCCTCCTGCGCCAAAAACCCGGATAATTACGATGATAAACGTAAGTTTCTCTCTCCAATAACGCGAAGTGAACAAAGGATAAATAAACAATCTGGCTATACTTCCGCCCTGACCCAGGATGACCTGAAGACGTCACGACCTTGGAGCTAATAATAATAATTATCATAATACCTTAGATTCTAAGTTCTAACTCCCCCACCCCCTAAGACTAGAGTGCAGACTCCTCATGGAGAAGAGAGACAAGAATTAGACTCGAGGGAAAATTCATTGCAGAATTTTAATCAAGTTGGGAAATGAATGAGAAAAGAGTGTACAGAAATAAGGCGAGGATGATGCGTTGGAAAGAATTTTCCCGAGCGTCTTGTCCATGGGAAAACGTGTTTTTGAGGAAATGAACGGTCCAGATATCCTGAAAATTGGCAGTTTCCGGGCGTCTTAGTATTGCGGATAAGCTTAGACATTGTGGAATCGTTTTTTCGGGAGTCTTTTCTTTGTGATAATACGTTTTTAAGGCGTTTTAGTTCTGCAGATAAGCTTAGACATTGTGAAAACGTTTTTCCGGGAGTCTTTTCTTTGTGATGATACATTTTCAAGGCGATTTGAAGAGTAAAATATTGGGAAATATGCGTTGCGAATCTCTATAAGCGGTTTAGACGCTTTTCCGGGCGTCTTGGGTTCAAAAATACATCTTCAAGAGGTCGGAGAGACTTTTTTGAAAGTCAGATAAAGAGGATAACATGTTCCCGATCTTTTGTCTTCGAAAATGAGCGGCTTAAGCATCATGAAAACGCTTTTCCGGGCGTCTTCTTCACGGAGCGACGTTTTCAAGTCCTTCGAGGGAGTCGAATATTAGTAAATATGCATTTCGGTGATCCCATTTTAGAAAATACGGTCTAGATATTTTGGAAACGCTTTTCTGAGCGTGTTGATCTCGAAAACACGTTCTACGGGGTCAAATATTGGGAATTGGCATCTCGAAGTCTACTTACGCACCTTGATCTCTAAAAAATTCACGTCCAATACGTCTTTGAACCATTTCGCAGCCCCGTCAAGATATTTCCTTAGATTTTAGATCTGAAATTCGTATTTGTGACGACTTGAAGACCCAGAAGCTTCAAATTCGAGTATTTGAAACATTTTCAAGGGGTTTTCCGAGGGTCTTAAGCCTCAAATACACTCCAACATTTTCCATCCTGGGAAATAGGGTCTTAAAAAGGCTTTTATAACTCTCATTTTCTCAAAAGACGTATTTTATACGTCCTAATAACATTTTCCGAACCCTTCACTCGGAAAACAAGTTATTAAAATGTCTTGAAATAGTTTTCCGGACGTCTTACACTTGACAATATATTTTCCTAGCGGTTCAAGCTCATTCTAAGAACACAGTACCTCTCAAAACAAATGTATAAGAACGTCTTAGAAGGGTTTGACACACTTTTATCGTAGGAAATTAGTGTTTAAGATATCTGAAATGGATTTTTCAGGACTATTATCCAAGAAAATGTGATTCCCAGATATTTTGAATGCACGAGTACTCTCAAATACGTGTTTAAAGTATTTCAAAGTCACTTTTTCCAAGTGTATAATGATGAAAAACGGATATTCAAGACGTCTTGAAAGAGTTTTCCTCTGCTTTTAGCTCGGAAAATTCATGTCTGACTTGTTTTTTCATACTTGACATTGCCCAGCGTGAAATACCTTTTTATTTTCTTTGTCGCCCACAGGCGTCTCCCCAATTTTCATTCTCATAATAACTTTTTCATGTTTCACTTTCGCGTGAGTATATATATCTTTCCGCACATGACACCCCCGCATATCGCTACGTATACAATAATAATTCGCGTGCCAGGAAACGCGGTACGGGCTCGGAAGAAAGGGGGTGGGGATAGGGGATGATCAGAAAAACCACGATCGTGCAAGAGCACGGTGAAACCAGCAACCCACCCGTGACACAGTGCCAACATGTGGCTCAGAAAACGCACTCACGCGACCCATCGATCGTATACCACGTACTTTGTTGGGTTCACGAAAGTATTTCAGTTTTTTTATTTTTTTTTCATACCCAGGACTCGATTTTAGATGAATTGTGAATTTTGGAAGTATAAAACGAAAGAAAAATGAGAAAATTTTGTCGGAATGATTTTAAAAAAATATGAATTTTCATATTTATAAACCGCGATGCCTCGCCGACGTTTTCTGTCTACCGCAAGACAACCACGGTGGTGTTTTATGGCTGCAGAGAACGGGAACGAACCCCATAAACCTTTGTATCTTATTGATTCAGTCCGCCGCAGTACCGGACCCGCGACGAGCAAGCAATAGCGCTAGACAGACCCCGTGAGCGCTAGCGAATCCACAGTTTCATTTTTTTTTTTTCTCCTATTGGTAAGAGAAAACGAGACCGTTGCTATTTGTTTAGCAAACAAAGTGAAAAAGAGAAGAAGAAGAAGAAGAAAAAAAACACAAGAAACAAGCAGAAAATGAGATGAAACAAAACTTATTTCTTTTAGTGTGCTCTTATAGTATGAACTAGAGACGAGAAAAAAAAATCTACCCGCCAAGTGTTTACCTCGGTTGAAATTATGAAATTATGTTTCTCTCTCTCCTGCAGTAGAGAAGAAGAAGCAGAAGGAAAAGAAGAATGCATAGAAAAAAAATAGAATGCATCCGCCAAGTATATATTTTACCTCTAGAATCGAGTATATATAGAACATTATGATGATACATAGCTGTGGTAGTAGAAAAAAAATTTTCTCCCTCAATTCCTTCGTATTTTTCTGCACCGTTAAACTATTAGAGAGAACCGTCATCTTCAGATAAGCCCAATATCCCACACCATCCAGAAATAGAAATGAATCGAATAAAATTGAACCGAATGACGCTGTAGAAAAATTCTCGGTCCATTGAGCCGGTACGTGACCATCTGCAATTGATCAAACGACTAAATATAGCTGTTACTTTCATACCCTGCAGAATTTTTCAAAAACAAATTCTTCACCGTATTCCGATTAGTCCGAGAGAAACAAAAAAAAAAAACAAAGAAAAGCTCAAAAAATTGAATCAAACTCGGCTCCCCCCACTCTCGCCATCTTTCTCTCCATGTATGTATAGTATCTTCACGTTTTTGCTACACATAGGGGCCATGTACAAGGTACATGCTCACGCATCGTTGAACACTTTCGTAATCATTGAAGTGTTTTAATCATGGGATGTCGACTGCCGTTCTACTATGGCTCCCCCAAAGGGTTGGAGGGTTGATAAAAGTATCAAAGATAGTCCACGGGTATGCCAACCTGCACAGCTAGTCAGCTGGTGGATATATTAACCGGAGGCACCAAGAGCCGAGAACCGAGCCAATCAGGTATCCCATTTCCCGCGAACAAAAAGGCTGTCAGGCTCAGAGCAAGCAAGGCTTGCTGGGAAATCCGCATTGTGTTCCGGCCCTTTCCAAACCCAAACCCAAACCCAAACCCAAACCCCAATCTCAATCCATACCCCTAAAACTCCCGCCTTCGCCCCTGCAATGCGACATGTAACGTGCATTCGATTTAGGACAGGAAACGATCAGATCCTGCAGAAATCCGGATTCTGACGCCTGTTTCCTGTGACGAGTCTGCCTGCTACAGCAGTGTGGACGATCGTGGTCACAGGATTGAACGGACTGATTGATCCGTCGATCGAGATTTTTCATTCTGTTTTATAAAGTGTTCCAAATTTTCTCACGGCGAAATGTTTGGAGAAAAAAAAAAGTACGGATGACTTCGATCATTGGAAGAACCGACGGTGGAGATTTTACGGATGTCGATATACAGCCGGTGATTTGAATTATCGAATTTTCACATAGCGGAAATTTCTTGAGGTTTTAACGATCGGAATTTGGCGATGAGGGAATTACATGAGGTTTCTTTGGTTGGAATTTGATGAAATCGGAATTACCTGTTCCTTACACAGGGTGAGTTTTCTCCGGTATTGCATGAGGGAGGGGTTTGCGATGATAAGCCCCTTGCTCATGCGATACCTGAGGAAACTCACCCTATATGATAAAAAAACTTTCAAAGTGAGAAATCCTTGAGCCTTGAATTGTCGAATTTCTCGAAACGAGAAATCGCTACGATTTCCAAGCTAAGGATGTCGTAAGTTGGGAGTTTACTGCGATCAGAATTTACCGATACGGTAATAACCTGCGCGTCAAATGACTGAATTCTTCGAAAACGGGGTTTCCCACAACTTCAAAACCCCTGAAATTTTCGGAATCCGAATTTCCGTAGCTTTGAAGAAAAAAGTTGACGTTCCTGGTACCGTGGATAAAGAATGAAATAAAAGACCGAAAAACAAGTGTAGAATGACAAAGAACCGTAAAAAAAAAATAGGGGTTTGTTTTATTAATTTCGTCCCGTTAACGCCGCGGCAAACAAAGCCGTCTATAGTCGGAAAACCTGTAAATAAGTAATCCTTATACCAGGTAGGTGAATATCAATCCTTTAGCTAGCAGGCGACACGCGACTCCGATTCCAACAGCGATCCATAAACCAACTATGTAGCAGCGAGCTGGCGAACGTCGCGGGGGGTCTGACGATACATAAGCGTCCATTTCCATTATTGTGGAAAAGAAAAGAAAAAAAAAAAACACGTAAAAACGTAAAAATTACGAATAAGATAAATAATATCTTTTCTCCATTCCCTACATAACGTAAAATTATTCATTATATGCCTAGCTTTGAAGACTGAATAAACGAGAGGGCGAAAAATTGCTGGATATTATATTATTATTATAATAGAATAAATTTTCCACTATATATACAGGCTGACTCAAGTTAAGCTGGGTCATATTTTGAGGGTGGATTCCTACACGCTCTGTGATTGATCAACCAAGATCTTTCGTAGCTCAGGTATTATTGGACCCACGATAATCTGGTGGTAGGAAAATTATTCTTAGTATTTCGCAAGAAATCTACCCTAAAAAAATATGCTCCGCTATATCTGGATCGACCTGTATGTATGGTTTTTGTTCTTTCTTTTTTGTTTTTTTTTTTGTTTTTTTTTTTTATCCAAGCCCGGAATCGTGATACGATCTGATTATACCTACGTCCCCCATTTTTTTTCCCTTTCCTTCCGAGTTTATCGAGCAGGTACAACAGGCTGCTCTTTTTTTTTTCTTCTCTATACCCACCTCCTCCTTCATATAAGAATAAGTTAATCCAACTCCGCACGCAAGTCACACCGTGTTTTATATATATACATATACAGTTTATTGTGTATTCAAATGAAAATCTGACGCAGTTTGTTTCTTTGTTTGCAAGGTAAAGAAAAATTATGAAAAAAAAAATCGGTAAAGAAAGAAGAGATGATGATCATTATGTGTGAGAATGAGAAGGGAAGGAAATGTATGGATTTAGTTTCGCTATGCGAAACAGGGCCAATTATAATATCCTCAAATAAAGATATAGAATCTTTTATTTTTTTTTACTTCTTTGTTTAATCAGAACGATTTTAATTAAGGTGACGCACGGTGAGTCAATGTGAATGTTAGCGCAGTCGCACAAGCGCGGTATGAATGTCCAGGGTCGAGTTGTGTTCAGATATGTGTGTAGTGATAGTCGGGAATTATGGGATGGGAAAAAGAAAATTTCTTGAGCCTTTGATTATGAAGAGTTTCCCCGAAATGGAAAATTCCCAATTATTAAATAGAGAAAGCTTTCCACGGAAGAGAATTTCCCGAATCGGAAATCCCCTGAATCAGAAGGGCGTAACCCACCCCCAAAAAAAAAACTGTGGATGCTGCCAGAAGGGGTCACATGTTAAATTTTGAGATACACACCCTTATGGCAGCAAATTCAACAAAGTCGAAAAAATGTGGGTTACGCCTTTCTGGTTCTTGGCCCTCGATATAAATGCGGAAGACTTGCCTATCGTTGGATCCTAATCTATTTTCAAATATTTCCTCTGCCTGTCGCCAAAAATGTACAGCTAATTTCTGTCGACGAATGGGATATAGTATAAACAATCAATTATTTCCCTGTTTGACTATTCATTTATTTATTTATTCAATCCTACCCCCGTCCCCCTTATACCCTGCCGGATATCAGGTTGGACAGGCAGCATTCACGGAACGATAATCAGCGATTTCATCGCGTGATTACTTACCATTATGCGCGTTTAATTCCACGGTGTATATCGACTTATACCTACCTACTACCAGCCATTACCTTTTCAACGATAAAATATTACCCTAAAACCCCCCCTGCCAACCTTCTATCAACTTATAAATAAATACCCGCTACTCTACATCCATAACTCTTTTATTTTCATCCATAGAAACGAAAAGAAACAATCATCAACCATCATCGCAGTACTTCCATTTGCTTGATTGAAATAGTAATTAGAAAGCGGTGTGAGAACCAGACTCACATAAAAGGAGGAAAGTAATAAATAACCTATGCGGATCGCGCAGGATCATTTACTGGGCACTTTCGCTGTAAAGTGCCCACCGGCACACCTGAGATCACAACTGTTACCCATGACTGTAGTGAATTATTGCTACTGCATTAACCGCAGTCGTAGGTATTGGATGGAATGAATGCAGCACCCAGTTCGATCCTGGTATGAATAAATGAACCATTCAATATGATGACGACTGTGATATGATTTGTACAATTCGTAAACGTTGATGAAAACCGACTCCCATATTTTCTTCCTTCACAATTGTGAAGCAAAAATATCTGCAGTGGCAAGTTTCGAGGAATGCTAGTGCAAAAAATGTCTGTCCGAATCGTCAAAGCTACTAGTGGGTTCAAACGTGCTGACATTTGGGGTGGCTGGTCAGCAGACCTCGCAGTATACAAAAAGCAGAGACTTAGTACAAAGCTTTCCGAAAGCCCGTTACTCTGTCTTCTTGCCCGCTCTGGGGTCGTGGAAAACGGTAGCAGTGAAGGACGAGGAGGATGAGTCAAAGAGGTCTAGTGAATGAAGCCGGCTTTGGGGCTGCAGTATTGATCGCCCCATCCTCCCATAGTCCCTTATAGACTACGTGGCTCTTGCCTCCCGTTTCCCACCCGCCTTTCTCGACGAGGCTGTGTTTCTATCTTCAAACCCCTCTTCGCCCTCTCGCCATCACCGGTCTCGACGTTACCCACTGCTACTGCTGAAACGCCAACGGCGAACAATCAGCCTTATTCCAGTGTCAAGGTTGGGTCAGTCGGCAGATCAACTGTAGATCCAGTTTATATAGAGATAAAGAGATTTCAGTTGTATAGTAGGACAGTTACAAGGTCTTAACGTTGACCGTAAATTCTGATCGATGGAATAACTCATGAACCAGTGTACCGATTCGAATAAGATTTCGGCTGCGAAATCCTCATATAGTTTCTGGACCAGGTACAGAGTTTGCGAAAAATCGATCGAGCGGTTCTCAAATGGTAGCGCGATAACACCGATTTTTTTTTTGGAAAGCGTCGATACCTTAACCACCTTTTGTACGATTTCGATAAAATTTATACCATTTGTACTCTTCAATGAACCAAAATTTTTCTCCAAATATTGAACGACTCTGATATCATAGGCGCGAGGGGCTGCCGTTTGAAATTCCGTTATGACCATTACCGATAATGCGGTGAACCGATTTCAGCCAAATCTGCTCTAGGATCGCGTTTTAGGGAAATTCTTTCACTATAACTAGTCAATAAAATGGCTGGAATGAATTTTACACCGACCAACGTTATACCCACTCGGTTAAAGCGCCGATCTGTTATCGCTCTGACTACCGGAACGCCTTGGCTCGCCGGGCACTTAGAGCCGGAAATCGTCCAATTACAAGCCTTTCTTAGATTGCATCTTAGATCTAAGATGGCTGCTTTGGTTTTCCCTCGCGAGGTGTGCAACATAACAATAATTTGCATGCATTTTTCGTCTCTTTTTTTTTCTTCCGCCATCCCACTTTTATGTTAGATTTGTTTTATGGCATTAGAAACTATGCAGTTATAAAAACGCCACGATTTCTCTAAGTAGGTACAATAAAGCTATAAACGTTACGCCTCTTCGTTTATGGATTTTTAGCACCACGAGTCAGTCTTGCGTAATACAATTGCGTCACCCATCGATTTACTACTTTACTTGACTGCTGCGACTACTGGTGCTGTTAGAATTTAAAGAAATACACATTTCCTTTTAAATTTCCTGTTTTTCTCATATCTTTTGTAAAACAGTCACTCGCACTTCTTATCTGACAAAAGAATCTTTTTTTCACCACCCTGTTTTAGCTAAATAGAAAAAATTTTCCCGTCCCCCCTCTCAACGTCCATAAAACTGCTCCCAGGATTTTGACATAATGCTAAAGAGTTGGAATTGCTGTGTACCAGTCGAGGACCCAGGAGCTTCAGGCTTCAGGCTTCAGGCTTCTCCCCACCCCTGCTACTGCTACTGCTGCTGCTGAAGGCCTAAATAAAAGAGGTCTGTGGAACTCTAAGACTTTAGACTCTGGAGTGCTGAAGGGGTTGAAAAAAGCAGCTACTATACTGGGGTGGGGAATTAGCAGAGCGATTAATCGAACCGATCGATGGAAACGTACTACGTTCGTCTTCTTCTTTTATTTTTATTTATTTTTTCATTAGCTGTTCTGCAGCGTTAAATTGCCTTTTATATTCCAATTCTTATTTTCATTTGACTCAAAGCTTGATGAAAAAATTCTAGAACTAATTACATCATTCCTGAATAATAATATCGCGAATAACAGAGATCTGAGCTGAACTCGGCCCTGACCTCGCGCAAACACGAACTCCGAGGAATTTAATTCGCTTAAAATGCCTCGCGTATCAGACTGATTGATCCGCCGATACTACCATCCCTTATATCCTCGACGTTAGCCCTGCGGGCTTCCTATTTAACTATACCTATACTCTTTTATTAAATGTGTTTCTCTTCTCCGTTTTTATTCCACTGAATTATATATTCAAGTGTTTGTATTACGGATCAGTGACCGGTGAAACCCTACCCTGGTGACGACCTGCCAACAATTATTACTTAAGTAAATCGATTTCTCGATATGCAGTTAGCATTCCTCATTGAAAATCGAGAAGATTTCGTATTGGAAAAAACCTCCTAGCTATCACAGTTTTCAAACTACAACGGTTGTAAGAATTTACCAATCATCGCTCACCAAGAACGTAACGGTTGCGCTAGCGCAAGACGCTTCCGCTAGCTGGCGCCCGCGAAGAGAAACCCTTGCAGAGACACTTCTGATCGCTTTAATTCGAAAACTATTACCGACAGGAAATTTTTTCTGATACAAAATCTTTCCGGTTTCTAAAGAGGAACACGGCTCATGCGATCAAAAATTCTTAACGCTGCTAACCCCGTTTTTCTCTCTCTATATTTAGGCATGACGAGATCGTAAAACATGGCTAGCAGCACGGAGGATTACGGCTCGGAGCTCCAGGAGCTACAATGGGGTGGCGGGAGCGGATCTCACTTTCTTAAAAGCGGTTCTCACTTCCTGAGAACAGGATGCTACGAGGCCGAAGACCTTGAGTCGACTAGGCACCACACCGGCCAAAATAGGGGCTACTATAGCCCCCCGGGAACTAGCTATACAATTGTTGAAAGACCCCCTAGCGCTCCGCACCATCATTCTACTCACACTACCCCATATCGAAAACGTGGACATGGAACAGCCGGAAGTGGCGCCATCTCGCCCGAGCAGGTCCTCAGGTAAAATACATAAAAATATGTCCTAACTCGTTTCTTTATTCTGGATTTTTTGACCGAATAAAAACAAAAAATCCTCTTTCAATTGAGCATGCAGGCTCTTCGGAAACGGCGTTAACGAGAGGAGACAGACCGACAGACGGACGCCGGCGTCAAGTCCTGCGAGCGTCGCGGCGCTGAGAAGCTCGACGGCCCAATCTGGCCAACCAAATCCACAAACCTCCCCTCCGCCGCAACCCCCAAGCCTTCAGGAACTGACTGTCAGGACTATTACCATGGCCAGAGATCCTCCCGACTCGCATCATGGCTTCGGGATCTGCGTGAAGGGAGGTAAAGACGCTGGTGAGCTCAATGAAGCTTTCTTTATAATATTATAACCCTTAATATCGCTTCGCGGTTTTGTTTTATTCAAATTCCTTGCGACGGATGCGCCTCTCTTTGCGATGTTTAAGAATCAGAAAATTTAGACGCTTTTCGGATTATCAAAATGATAGGCTTCTTCCGACAACATTTATTCTTTAAAATCGAATTTCAATGGATGAACAAATAAGCCAAGGGCCGCCATAACCTTTCCACCTCGCGACTTCGGACTCTCCGTACAATCGACTCCCCAAATTTTATCCGAAAATTCGAATTCTCGTGGTTTCTCTAGCCTTGGCATGATCTAAAAATATGTTCATTACTTATTTTGAAATTCACAGGGTGACGTTCAGTCAAAAACAAAATTTATCAACTCGAAGCGCCATTTCTGGGCATATCTAAACGGTTTTTTGTCAAACGCTGAAACCATTTTTGATATTCTATCCGCTCGAATTTGAAATAATAAAAAAAAGCTTTGATAATAATTCGATTCTTAATCCAAGGCTAGTCCATTTACAGTCGAGCGGAGAGAGGCGGGTCGGTTGGGTTTCAATCCGGGAGATTAATTTCACAAAAAGCCATATTCATGTACAATAATGATTAGTATATACCAATACCCAAGGTACATTGCATTATGTATATTACATATATATATATATATTCTTTTTTTTTCTATAATATTATATCTAGCAGAATCTGCCTCGTTTACTACCCTCTATACATATAATTATTTCGCTTATCTAGCTATCGATATAATTAGTTGCCTCGACATATATTTTAGCCATAAAGAAAAAAAAACAAAAAAATAAAGAAAGATTAAAAATAAAAAACATATACGAAAATATAGTTGCTTCAAAAACTAATAATAATAAGAAATAAGAACGGAGTTTTGTGTGTCGTCACTCGAGAATCTTTCTGTCTGTTTCGCTGTACCAGAAGTGCAGTCAGGTAACCAGCGTAGCCCAAAATCCATCAATTAATGAAACGATCGCATACTCACATGTGTCCTAGTTTCAAAAATTTCAATAAGACCTGCAGTATATGAAAATCAATGATATCATATATCTATAAATCGCGATTGTTGTTTAGAAAAACAAAAAATCCTATTTTTTTTTCTTCGTTTTGCAAATTTATATCTGCAGCCTCACCTCAACGATCAGCGAACTTCAATATTGATGGTTTTTGCCCTAGATGTTGCATGCCATCGCATCGCATGTATTTATTTATATACTGCCTTTCATAGATTTTTATTTTTTTACTTCACAATCTGTATTTTCACTTTCGTTCATTTCTACTTCAGTCATATTTTTTTTTCTTTTCACTCTTTCTCTCTCTCTATCCCTATTTTATTATTTTACGCAGATCTCAAATATATTATACCTGTACCTATATGTACTAAATACATACATATAATCTGCGAAGATCGAAGCTCTCATATATAAAATTTTTTCGAAAACAAAGCAGGAACAGCAACTGCAAGTACATATCTTTTTCATTTTCTATAAACGGGAGCAATTTTTATGTACACATAGTTATGTAGTATGATACGAAAGTACTTTTTTTTTTTTCGCCCACTTTTTCTCGATTTTCATTTCGCGACTTTCTCGCTTTTTCTCGCAGATTAGAATAACTAATACTTACCTATACGTTTATTATAGTTTCGCATCTTACAATCTTCATACAAGCTTCTCTGTTGTTCACTTTTTACACGCTTTCAATTTTTTATTGAAAAAAAGAAGAAATCAAATTTTCTCAAACCCTATAATACATACATTGTGAAATATTTTTCTCAAAGTAGCCTTCACATAGCTAGATATACTTGTAATCCATAAAGATAATTATGCATGCATCCTGCAACATTATAATTCATTAATAAATAAAGAACAAAAAAAGATTAATAACAATAATTATTATATGAATGCTAATTATTTACTCTTCGTTAAATTAATTTTTCACCTCTTACACACTTCTATAGCTTCATAATTTTCCTCCTTCTCACTCTGTGTCTATCTCTCGCTTTGTTATAAAATATATATATATATATTACTAATTAATTTTTTAAGCCTGCGTTGTTTCTTTTTTTTTTGCTCTTCTTCACCTCAGATACAAGAAAACGAACTGACATACACATAAGCATATAGCATACGTAATATCGTCTAATTGCTTGCTCTTACCTTTATACACACATATACTAATACACCTTCGCCACGCTGCACTGCATCTCACAAAAAAAAAATTCAACTCGACGAAAAAAAATTCGATTTTTTTTTTTTATTTTTCCTCTCAATTTTTATCTCATTTTCTTTGGTATAGAAATAATTAATTCTTCTAGAACAGCACCAATCAACACTTTTTATATTATATTATATTATTATATATCACATAATATCTTTAAATATGCTATAGGTATAATATATACGCACAATTTTATGTATATATATTACATACACGAACGATTTTTGATTAATTTTCTTTCATTTCTTTTTGTGATCTTCTTAAATTTTCAATATAATATATAAATATGTAAATATTTATTTTCTTTCTTTCATCAATGCATCCTCTTGATATAATAATTATTCACCCTTGAGTTACCTTTTCTACGACGTGATTAATGGATTTTATTATATATATACAGGGTGAGTTTTCTCCGGGGTCTTGAGAGGGTGTTGCTTAAGGTGCTTCCCTACCCAATTTCACCAGACCTGAAAACATTGGGATAAATGCGCGCAGAAGGAGCTATTAAACGAAATATCTCTGCCTAGGCACCGAAAAAAACCATATTTTGGGCCGAACGTGTTCGTAGTCGCGCATAGAATTGCGCGACGTATTTTGTTTCATTGATTTCGGTGCCCAGGCAGAGATATTCCGTTTAATAGCACCTCCTGCACGCGTTTATCCCAATGTTTTCAAGTATGGTGGAATTGGGTAAGGAAAGTACTTTAAATTGTCGGAAACTCCGCTTGCTCATATTTATACTTGTTATTATTATCAGGGAAACGATTGCCTTCAAATAGTAAACAATCCATTCAGAAATTAGGGTGAATAGTATAGTCTCATTTTTTTTTGAGAAGGCCCCCACTGAAAATTGCAAGTATGAATAGAAGGAGGACGATTTAGACCACACCCTGTCCGAATCCCAGAGAAAATTCACCCTGTATATGTACATCGACATGTGTGAGGAGCAAAAAAAAAACACAATAATAATAATAATAGTAGTAGTGAAAGAAAAACCGTCTTGGAAGGTAAACTAGGGTGTAAAAATGATCAGAAGAAAAAACGACAATTATTTCTTTCTTCTTCTACATTCCTGGCGAAAGATTGTTTTTTTTTTTTCGAAAAAACCATTATTTCAGGTGTAGGCGTTTACATTTCACGTGTCGAAGAAGGCTCGGTCGCTGAACGTGCCGGACTTCGCCCTGGTGACACGATACTCGAAGTAAACGGTACTCCATTTCGTGCCGTGACACACGAAGAGGCCCTCAAGGTGAGCGGAAATAAATCCTTGCATTGAAAATAGAAGGCGAAACACAGAAGAAATAAAAAAAAAAGAAATTTCAAAAACGCCCACCAATCCCTCAAAAATAAAAAATAAAAAAACAGAGAGAGATGTTTTTTCCCTCGAGGTGATTAGCCGTCTCTGCAACGTGGTGGTGGTCGATGTCGATGTCGATGAGGCTGCAAGGGTGAGTGGGTGAGTAGGTACCTCAGAGGAAAGACTGATAGCTCGAGGAGCTACCCCTATCTCTCTGGTTGTCAGAGTATGATGGCCCATTGTCGGCCAGCTCTTTTGTCTCTCGTGGTATTATATCTTGGGTTGTATAAAAGTTATCTCCATACCCCCTGCGAGGAGAGAAGAGAAGGATATCGTCGTGTATGGTAGTCGTAGTAGTAGTAGTATCTAGTGGAAAATAAGAAAGATGTAGCCATCTCTATATACAGGGGTAGAATGTGTAACGATGACGATGACGATGACGACGACGAACGATAGAGAATGATCAACGATCTCTTCAAACTACCACCGATTATGAACACTCGATGTATCCATGCATACAGGCTGATTCAGATTTAGTGTGCCATATTTTGTGAGGGTAGATTCCCGGGTAAAAATTCTGGGTCCAAAATTTCTTTACCCAAAAATTCGGTTCTATGAAATCTGAAATAATTCCTTCGAGGCAAGAGAAGGTGAAAAGATTCGTTGGAATGTGCAAATTTGTGTTTTTTTTTTTCTATGTCCCCAATTCCTGGAGCGCCTGGGAGAACACAGATAGCTTGAAATTGATGTTTGTTTAGGAGAAGAGGAGTATTCTTTTCTTTTTCTTCTTCTTCTTCTTCTTTTTAAAGCTTCTGCACAAGCGTGGGTATATAGGTACATATCTGGGTAGTTTCGCTGTTTACAGCCTCCCTTATACTACCTAGTTACGGTACAGTTTTCGAGGCGCCAGTCGTCTCGGCGCCTGGCTATTACCCCCGTTCTTCGTCTTCTCCTTCTTCCTCTGCACCCCCTAGTCGAGTCGTTCGATTATACGTCGATGTATGTTGGTGGACATATATACAAGGATGTATCGATGCCCAGGCACGTTAACCTAGTCATCCTATTTTCATCGTAGAAAATAATTCATGCCACCTATAGAGACTTGGACTGTGGCTCGGGCTGAGGCCGCGGGGAGGTTAGACTAAATATTTAATCAAGGTAAAATAGGGGCAGTTTATATTATTCTTGAATTACCCACTTGCCTCGTTACCCCAAATCCATTATCGTTATTATTTTAAAAATTTATATTCCTTGACTTCACCTAGTTTCCAGCTGAACTCACAATAAAAGAACTCTTTTCGATTCTTTATTTTCTTATGTTCTCTTCGTTTGAATTAAATTTTTATATCAGATGAAAACGAAGAAAGGAAGGGATCTTCCAAATATTGGGTTAAAATTGAGGATAAATCGCTGCGGAATTTAATAACGAAATTCTTGATCCTCCATTCCCCAGTCAGTAGGGGGAGGGGAATGTTTAAAATCCTGAAATACTGATGGAGTTTATATAAATAAATAAAGAAATCGAACTAGGTAGGGTTTGAAATAATTAATCCACGAAGAGACAGTTATGCCCATCTATCCAGACATGTATAGTAAACGTGGATATAAATAGCTGGCCGAAAGAATTTGAGGCCACGCGATTTTCAGACCCGGTTTAAACAGTCTCGAAATTTTAGGGTAGGAAGAACAGTTCGCAGTTCGTAGCATAGAGATATCGATCTGTAAGCCCCCGTGACGTCACATCCTGCTTATCCTTGACCCAACTCATCGTCAGGCTCATCCTTGCCGTTATATTTACCTCCGTTCACCTACCAGCGTTTGGAATCATTTTTCAGTTTTTTTTTATTCTTTAATTATTCGCAAATTAAGAGTCCAATTTAATTTCTCGTAGAGATACAAAATTTTTGTCCTGTCTGTGCCAATCCGGATGTAACATCCTGTTGAATTTGATATCCAAAATAATGAAAACCAAAATTCTTCAGATGCTAAAGTCCTGCCGAACTTTGAGCATGACGGTTCGAGGTCCAGCGTTGGATCCTAGATGTCGAGGCGGTCATCCTGGATGGACTTCATCAGGTCGTCAGCAATCCTGCAGTTGGATGGACCGTCAGGGTCGTCCTGCGTCGCCACCTCCTTTGTTGAATCGTGATGCACGTTACGCTGGACATCGGACGAGGAAAGTTGAACTGTGCATCGAGCCGGGACAGAGTCTCGGCCTTATGATTCGTGGAGGGTTGGAATACGGCCTGGGTATTTATGTGACCGGAGTTGACAAGGACAGCGTTGCTGATAGGGCTGGACTTCTGGTAATTAGAGAAACTCGATTTTCGGAGGTGGAAAAGTTTCATAACTTTTGCATCCCTTACCATAGCTCAATGACCTTTGGAGACTGATTTTCTCCCATCAGGAACCGTATCTCAGAATTTTTTCAGAATTTCCGAACCTCGGACCTTGAAATTACAGCGAAAATTCTCTGTTTCTTGAAAATCACAAAACAAAACGTTATTTCCAGATTGGTGATCAAATAATCGAAGTGAACGGTCAGAGTTTCGAAGAGGCGACGCACGACGAGGCTGTCCAAATCCTCAAGACAAATAAAAGGATGAGTTTGGTCATACGGGACGTTGGTAAAGTGCCTCATTCCTGTACCACAAGCCAGCCTATCGTTGTCCCATCGTCCCGGTACCAGGAACACGATCCTCTGGTCCTCGAGAGTCCAGCTGCACACGGAAACCACAGGCCGCCAAGTCCTGCGTAAGTAGAATCCAGAAAATTGGAAAAAGATATCTTTTACTATCCTTTTTCTTCATTGTTTTTTCGCTTTCCGGTTTAGAGCCGGAAGTGTTGAGTGGAGGAACCGGGCACTTCATTCGGCGACTGCCGCTATGGTCGAGGAAAAGGCTAGGGTCGTCCTGGCGCGGAGTGAGAGAGCTGCGCTCTCCCAGCTCCTCGGGGACTACCGTAGCCGGAGACTGACCATTGAGGAGTTGGTAGCGAGCTTGGCTGACCTTCTAAACACCCACGAAAAATTAACCCTGCTCACTGAGCTGAGGGAATTGGTGGACGGAAAGGACAGGGCCGTTTTTGACGAACTTGTCTACAGGCCAAGAGCAGCTGCGACTCTCACTAGGGTAGGAAACCGGAAAAGGAGTTTTTTTCACACGCCGTGCGCAAAGTTCAATTTTTTGTGCACAAAATTCAATGTAACGCGCGTTGTCTTAAAAGACAAGATTCGATACAAGTGCGGAAAATGATTCTCGACTCGTGCGATTGTCAACCGCGTTCGAGAATCAACATTTTCGTACTAGTATCGAAAAGTACTATTATCACTATTATTTCAATGATGAGTTCAAACACTTTCGAATAAAATCTGTTCAATAAACATCCAAGATATTGTTCAACTTCCGGACTAATTCTTTCGATATTATTTCATGGTGATGAAGAAAAAGAAATGAAAAAATTTCATCAATTTCAGAGAAAAGGAGACAGAACACACTCGGACCTAGTGGTAACCCCATCAATCCACGACCTTCCGGTGAGTGGTTATCTTTTCTACTCTTTATTTCGTTTCCAATTTTTTTTTCTTTTCTTTTTCTCATTTTATCCAAATAATATATAGATATATATATATACGTATATCTTATACAATCGATATTGTTACTATAATTTTTATTATAAATCGCAACTGATGCAACTATGCTATCCTTATATTATGGCCACTATATATGTATAAACTTTAATAAGTAGTAAGTCCTTCTTCATATTATCTTCTTTTATTTTTTTCATTCCTATTTTATGATCAATGTTCGACTTTTGATACGTTTACAGGGTGATCCAGTTCGAGTAGGGCCATATTTTGAAGGGTAGATTCCCTGTGAAAACTCAAGACTAAACAGCCTTTACAAAGAAATTCGAGGATCCAATAGTTTCCGAACTACGAGACAAATCGCAGAGCGTTAATTTCACATAGTCAGGGCAACGCGCAGCTCAGACTCATAGCCGGCCCTGGCTGCGTAATCTGTATACGCTCTGCGATTGGTCAACTAAGACGTCTCATACCTCGGAAACTATTTGTTCCTCGATTTTTTGCATAAGGAAATTTAGTAGTGAAATTTCGCAAGGAATCTGCCCTGAAAATATGGCTGAATCTGAATCATCCTGTATATTCATATATACTGTTTTACCATATAATAGATTCTAAATATATTTTCTCGAGTGTATTACTACTACTTACTTACTTACTTACTTACTTATACTTATACCCCTGCTACCACCAACCCCATCTAGCTCGATCTGTGTCCCTGGCACTATGACCTATTTGTATATGTGAATTTATTGAATGTCTAACGGGTGTCCCCGCATCGATTGACAATAACAACAAAAAAAAAAGAAAGATATTAAAAATAATAACCAAACGGAAAGAAAATAACAGAAACAATTTTTATCATGGCTGCGATGCGCGTCCCTTTACGCACCCACCCCTGCAGTTATGAGTAGAACCCTGTTTATCATATATTAACTGCATACCTATAATATTAAAATGATGAAACAAATAATTTAAAAAATGATGAGAGAGAGATTGAGTGAGTGAATTGGGTGTGTGTCAGAGAAAGAGAGAGAGAGAAGGGATAAATTCATAATATAATTAAAAAATGATAAAAATAATAATAATAATATATTATATAGATCAATTTGTACTCTTTGTACGAAAACCAAAGAAAAAAAAAAAATCAAACTACTCGTCGTCGTATGGAGAGGTGCGAGGAATTTTCATCGATCCATAGATAATTCCAAGATTATATTATATACGATCATTATTTATTTATTCACTTTTTTTTTTTTCTTCTTTTTTCTTCACGTTCGATATTGTTTTCAAGACCGGTATCATTGACGAAAATTGACTTTGACAATAATATTGTATTAAGAGATTTTGAAATGTGAAGAATCAGAAAAACATTAACGCACAAATAATTAATTCAATAATCAATTAATACATAATTTCTATTGTAGAAGAATGTCTCCTCACAGCATGTGACGTGATGATAGAATATATATACAGGGTGTATCACCTCATGTGTTCAGAATGGGAGGAACTCAGTCGATGCGAAGCCGCGCCCCACATAGCCAATCAACAAGCATGAGATTTTCGTAGATCGAAATTCTCACGAGAAGAGAAGATACAATTTCTTGGTTTGGGGAAAAAATGTCAACAACGGCTTGATATTTGTATCGTCAGAGTGAATAAATACTTACGAGCGCATTGAATCGTTGTTGACATTTTTTTCTTGCACCAAGAAATGGTATCTTCTATTCTCGTGAGAATTTCGGTCTATGAAAATTTTATGGGTGATGATTGGCCAGAGGGGCGCGGCTTCGCGTCGACTAGGTCCCTCCCATTCTGAACACATGAGGTGATACACCCTGTATATATATATACATGTGTTTATTTCATCATTATGATTATTATTATTATCACTATTGGTAGTTAGATTTATTTATTTGTTATATATATAAAAATATATATACCCTTACGGAAAAAACCCCTCAAAATATTACCCTCAATTGAGCCCTCAACTTTCAGGGTGATTTCGTACCCCCAACTTGAGGGTTGAACCTGAATTGAGGGGTATACCTTCAACTTGAGGAGCAACCGTCAAATGGGGGTCCCTTCAACTTTTTCAGAGTTGTCCTAGAACATCTCAGGGTTATCCCTCAAATGTTGGAGAGTATCCCTCAATTGTTGGAGGTTGTCCCGCAATGTTTGAGGGATATTCTGCAATTCTTGAGGGTTGTCCCTCAATTTTCAGGGTTTAACCAGCAACTTTTCAGGGATGACCCTTCAATTAATGGTTTAACCATAGGAATTGAAGGTATAACCCTGAAGATTGGTGGTTAAACCTTGAAATTTCAGGGTTTCACCCTCAAATGGAGGGTTTAACCCTGAATATTGGAGGTTCACCCTCAAATTCGAAGGGTTTTTTCCGTATTGGCACCACTGCATGTCCGGTCATTTATTTATATATACATATTCTATTAATCTTCTCATTTACTATCATCCATCTTTATATTATTGCTCATCCCTATATAGTATATTATATATTTATATATGGTAGTTGTGTTTTTCTTCCAATCGTGGCCACCACCCTATTCTACATTTTTTTTTTTTCTCATTTGTTCGTAATCAAATAGGAACCCTATATATTATATTATAATGCAAAATGAAAATGTAACCAAGTATTATATGAATATTTACGCAGAACTTATTTATAATATCATTTATTCAGTAGATATATTGTACCCTTACGGAAAAAAAACCCTCAAAATATCACCCTCAACTGAGCCCTTAACTTTCACGGTGATCTCGTATCCCCAACTTGAGGGTTGAACCTGAATTGAGGGGTATACCTTCAACTTGAGGAGCAACCGTCAAATGGGGGTCCCTTCAACTTTTTTAGAGCTTTCCCAGAACGTCTCAGGGTTATCCCTCAAATGTTGGAGAGTATCCCTTAATTGTCGGAGGTTGTCCCTCAATGTTTGAGGGATATTCTTCAATTCTTGAGGGATGTCCCTCAATCCCCCCCTTCCCCCCTTCAGTATTGACCCCCAACTATTCAGGGCTATCCCTCAATTATTGGAGGTTGTCCCTGAATGTTTGAGGGATATTTCTCAATTCTTGGGGGTTTTCCGTCAATTTTCAGGGTATAACCACCAACTTTTCAGGGATGACCCTTCAATTGATGGTTTAACCATAGGAATTGAAGGTATAATAACCCTGAAGATTGGTGGTTACACCCTGAAATTCCAGGGTTTCACCCTCAAAATGGAGGGTTTAACCCTGAAAATTGAAGGTTCACCCTCAAATTTGAAGGGTTTTTTTCGTAAGGGTATGCATGGCATAGCCGATAATTATACCATTCCTTTTTTTTTTTCCTCGTTACGCTGATTACCTCATAGCTGTGTAGATTCTTGACATAATATTTAAAGAAAAAGAAAAACAGCGCTGCAGTTAGCCCGAGCTTTGCTGCAGCCCTTTCGATTTTCGTTTTGAGGGGGGTGGGAGGGGACTACACGAATCAACCACACATCGCGAATGATTTTATTCTCTTTGTTTCCTCGAAAAATATGGAAACGAAAGGTAATAATAATTCTAAGTAGCTAAAATAATAAAACCAAACTGTATGAAAAAAAAAAAGAACCAAAAACGAATAAGAAACAAAAAAAAGAGATCCAAAGCTCTGGCTAGCTGTTGTTTCTCGGTTATAGATAGAAATCGGGATCGTTTAAGTACGTAATCTTTTTTTTACCGGATATCTGATGATTTATATCGCAGAGATGTACGGCCCCCGGAAGTTGTTGCCGACCGGCGAGACTCGTGGACGTCGAGGGAGATCCCCTGGGAGTAACGGGACCGCTTCTCCCGAGGGAGGGCCAGGGTGACTATAGGTCACCGAGTGAGGACAGCGGACTAGGAGCAGACATGCCTAGGAGCAGGTCGAGATGAGATTATAAAAAAAAAAAGTCATATACAATGAAAAAAAAAGATAGGAAAAAACGGAACGATATTGTCCGAACGACAACTTCTAAGGTCCAGTAGTTTCCAAATGACAGCGATTCGGAGTTCTGGCAAATCAGAGAGCGCTACGTCAGCGAAACCGTTACTCTAATACGAGCGTTCATTCGTCGATGTTAAAATCGCTCCCCATTTGAAAATGGTTCGTCACGCGGATATCCCGCTGAGAAAATTTCCCTTCAGTTTTGAACAAGGAATCGAACTGGCGTGAGAACATACCTAGTTGGTTCTAGTAAAATTTTACGAGTTTAACGGGGGGAAAAAAAAATTACCCAGTCGCGATGAATTATGGTCGAGGAAGGTAATGACCGTGGCTACACACGCGTGGCATATGGCTACTACTTATAACTTCTATTTCGACGGGAATTGGGCCAAAAGTAAATTATTAAATCGATCAGAACCGCGGTAGGCACGTAGGTAGGTAGGTACTAACCACGCGCACATGTGGGGGGCATCGTCGTCGTCACCCGGGGTAACTCGGTAAAACAAATATATATTTCTTGGTTTATGCAGTACAACCCCTTCGCTCATCACCCGAATACAACACGGATTTCAATTGAACCAGTTTCAAATTGTTCGACTTTATTTTCACTCGATTTATTTATTAGTATATTTATTTATTCACTCATCACAGTAGTTGCGTCACAAAATCATGTGCTCCATACTGTCTCTATCGACTTTTAACGGGTGAGAATAGACAAATCAGCTGGCTAGTGCGAGAATATCAATTTTGTACATATGGAAAGAACAATCGGGCAAATAGATGGATAGACAAGGACAGAATAAAATAAAAAAAGCAGGGGGGGACGGAGTAATAATTTTGGGAATTGCAGAGCTGGCTGCAGACGAAGCCAACAGCACCAGGTCGCGACGTCAGACCTCGCCCTCTCCAACGATGACGAGTGCGACAATCAGGTACAAAGATCAGGCAAATAGATCATAAAACTATAGTATAGAGTATAGACCATGATAATAGACAGTGATTATTACTTATATTTAAATAATAGAACCTGCTCCAAACCTGCAGTCTATTGTTATAAATAAATGTGTTGGATCCATGAGCCTGACCCCATTTTCAACGGGTTATAATACCCGGGAAAAATCTTGTTGCAGGACTATGAAGACGAGGGTGAGAGCGACCGTGGTCGAAGGCACAGTTCGCCTGGTGGGTCTCGAGGTAACGCGAGGGACTTTGGGCATCATCATTTACACGCTGATAATTTGGTGAGTCAGTAATACTTATACTCGTTTATTTCTTTCATTTTAAAGGCTAATGAAGAGAGATAGGGTATATAGGAACTGGGGATGACGTTTCTCGTAAGAAACTGACAAAATCTTGTCTTTGTAAAAATTCTGTAGGTCTGATAGTTCCCGAGTTGGAGCTATTCCAAGATTCAAATACATACCGGCTCGCGCGCGCTAACTAGCGGTGGCGTCCCGCGGTTTGACGACCGTTACACCATTGTGCGCCGCGCGCGATTGGTCTGATCTTGAAATAGCTCTAATTCAAAAGCTCTTGGACCCTCGATATTTTTTCTTAGACAATATCGACGCGGTTTTTTACTGCGAATCATATGTGATATCGGTTTTGGTTGATTCTTTAGACATATATCAATGATTTAAAAAAATTAATTTCTTTTTCAAAGTATCAGATATTACGGTATATAGTCATCATTACGTAGCACCTTAATTATACTTCAGTCAGTCACCTATTGAGGCGTAGTCTTCAACTTATTATATAGTCTCTCAATCTGCAGTTACTCTCGGATATAATAAATTACGTAGATTAACTATTAGATATCCCAGAGTGAATCTATCCTCGAAATACTACGTTTACGAATAAATATATAGTGTAGTTTTCTATTCTATAGATAGTTGAATAAAAAGATCATCATCGACGTTCATCACATATAGAATCTAGATACTGTTATAAACATAGAGATTATAGACTATTTATTATACACCTATATCGTTACAAATTATTTATACAACAATTATAACAAACAAAAAAGAAAACTTTACCAAAAAAAATTCGTCATCAAGAGGACAAAGGCGACTGTTCATGAAAATGAACTCAATTTTTTAGATTATTACGAATCCATTCCTTATAATTTGTTTTTTTTTCTTTTTATCAACAAAATTTTTACTTTTTTTTGTTCAATTTTTTAAACATTTTTATGAAATTCTTTTTATCCACGTTGTTCATTCTCACGGATAGAGAAAAAACAAAAAATCACAGGGCGACGATCGAGGCGAGCAATTGAAAACTAAAAATCACAAATATACACACACAAGTACATTACATATGTTAAAAAATTTATATTTATAATAATTAACAGAAATAACATATAATTACATCCACAATATAATAGAATGTTAAATTTTTTTCTCTTCATTTCTCATCGGGCTATTTATTTACAGCGGGATATACAAAGGTACATATAATATTGATGAAAAAAAAAAAAATAACTGGCTGGATCGATTAATTATTAACATTATTATCAATTTTCAAGCTTTAAGAAAAATAAAATTTAAAAATTTCAACAATTAATTGCATAAACGGAAAGAAAAAAAAATGTTGTCTTCTCTCCGATAATATTAACGATATAAAATAAACTCTGTAATCAATCAATCGATCAATCAATCAATCAATCAATAAATAAATAAAGAAATCGATCGTATATTAATTTTTTTTTTCAATATAGAAAATATTTATATATAAGGTATACATAAAATAATAATAATAATAATAATAAATGAGTTTAATATATTTTACAAATATAGAATAATAATATTAATAATAATAATAATTGGAAATCGTCATATCGGTAGTCATAGCTTCTCTTGAAGAGCCTGCCTCAGTTCCTCGGTGGCTTTAGCAACGTCCTGTAGCCCCTGACGAGCGTGCGAATCATTGCGAACGTGTTGGGCGGTAGAATTCGATCTTCTTACAGAATTTCCTGTGCCAAATTTCGGCCTTGGTATTCTTACGCGTTGTACATCGCTTAGCCAAGACTCCATGGTGGTCGTAGATTTTATTTCTTTTCTTTTTCCACTTATTTTATCTTTGTTTTGGTTCTTTTTCTTCTTTTTTTTTTTTTTATCTTCTTTTATCTAGCGAAAGAACTGTGGGGGGGAAAAAAGAATATATGAATGAATGAATTTTCTGTACCTACAATATAAAAATTATTCCTTTGTAAAAAAACAAAAAGGAAAAATGTAAATAAATTCATGAAGAACAAAAAAAGAGAAAGAAAAGCACACTTTGGTCTTTCTTCTTTTCGTATATTCTCGACTCGCAACTGAGGAAAAAAAAAAAAAGAAAAGTGGGTCGAGGGGACAAGCTTTGCTGTTGCGACGATGTCACTGGGCCAGGACCGAGCGAGGCAACGTGGTATAATGAAAATACGCGTACGAGATTATAAACCGAGAAACAAGACCTGAATTACAATTATTATTATTATCATCGTGGACAGTATACCGACCTGTTACACAAATACTATCAATTCCTATATGTATATGTATAAAAAATCTAGGGCTGACGACCAGAAGGGCGTAAAACGCATTCTTTCGACTTTGTTGAATTTGCTGCCATAAGGGCATTTTATAATTTAACACGTTACCCCTTCTGGCAGCATCCGCAGTTTTTTTTTTGTCATCTTCACTGACGCATCTGCAGCGGTATGAATAAATAAATAAATCAATGAATGAATAAATAAATAATTTAAAAAAAAATTAAATAAAAATCATTAGACCAGCTAAGCCAACAGACTGAGACGAGGAAGTATATGCGTAACATAATAACAGTAATTATTATTATTATTATTATTATTACGATGTGTATTATTTGCAGTCCAAACAATTTTGGGACTTTGTCTTCATTTTCTTTAATTTATATATATATATATATATAGGGGGAGGGTGGGGCGAAATGGACCACTGAAAAAAGAACGATTGACGATGAGAAAACTTGAGCATGCATTTATGAACTTTTTTGCCCCAAAGGGTCCATTTTGCCCCGCTCTTTCTTATATACAACCATATCTATTTCATATAATATATATATATATACAGTTTCGCAAACGCGGACGTGATATTGCGACGATCAATAGTGAACTGAAGAAACTAAAAGTTTCCCAACAGATTTTCTTGCCATATATACGAATATATCTATATATACATAGGTATGTGTATATATTTATATATTAATGTATTATAGGTGTATAGAAACTTGATTTTATTTATTATAACTGCTGTTATAAGACGCCAGGCCAAGCTCGGCTGCACCAGTTATATTATATTATATTACTCTATATGCTACTAGTTCTCTCCAATATATATATATAAATACATATATATATATAGGTATGTAATACAGAATAACGCGAAGAAGTATAACGAAGATCACGAAGGCCAAACAAACTGACGCGTAAAACCGGTTAAATAAATATGTATACATGTATATACCTATGTATGTTTATTATTTTTACGTAAATTTTATAAATAATACAGAATATATAATGTTTTTATCTCTTGTCATAGCTCTATGTCGATAAGGAAATAATAATGCCGAATTCTATTTATTCTTACATATATCTTATATGCATATGCATAAAGTTACGCAAGATAATATATACATATAGCTATATCGTATACGCTAATATTTATTATTTACTTAAGACGTCATTGAGCAAATTACTGCACGTGACGATGTTTAGATAACGGCTGCAGGTTTCACTGACCTAACATACAGACGACGTCTGTAGATATCTCGGTTGACCGTTAGTTAGAAAAAGAAAAAGAAAAGAAAAAAAGAATCGTTGTATAATAAATAATAGTAATTAACATCGATGTGCAAATGACAATATCAAATCTATTATACCTACCGAGATAGAGATAGAATCTTTGAGATAATTTGAGGAAACCGATTTATTTTTACCGATTTTCGCATTTATTGCGTGTGCGATTTGATAATTAATAAATTAATTACTAAGCCTGGCATATGTATATTCATCAAAGGTTTATCGATCCTAAATTTAATTACTCTACCAACTGTGTACATATGTATACATATGTATATAATCACTAAAAAAGCGTGGGTCACGGTCTGACCTCATAATAAAAAAAAACTGGCTTTCTAACCCGGGGTATGGGTGTATAGGTAGGATATAGGTAACACTACTCACTCTGATCAACGCAATTTCTCTTTGCCCAATATACATACGCGTATAGAACATGGATGGATAGATGCGTATGTGATCAGTTGCCTTCTAAACGAGATATAGAGATAATCGATGGTTCGCGAAATTGAAAGATCGGCAAGATCGGTAATTAATCAGTCAATGTAAAAAAATTACCGCCTTATGATCCAAAGCGATATAAAGAAACAAGTTCGATGGCAAAAAAAAAGAAAGAAATCGGCACGATGTGTTTTTTGATCCTTATACCGATTTTCAGTTCTATAAAGATCAGTGCGAGTCGTTATGTGTACGAATAGACAATAATTTGACGTACGGATTGTGTAAGAAGGCAATAAAAAAACAAATCGGCAAGGTCTTCTTTTCACACTTCAAACGCGAATTTTAGATTCAAAGAAATCGGGAGGTCGTTATTTTTTTGGCTACGTATTGATCCAAAATATGGATCGTTTGAAAGAACGCGAAAATAATGATATTTGGTCATTTCTCACGTATCATAAATCGGTATTGCCATTCGAGTCGTTTACTATGATTCAAGATTGAATATAATCGAGTCTGCTCACCTGTTTTTATTCAAATTGATCAATTTCGCTATCGATCTTCTTGATAATCGTTAAAAAACAAAACTTGAAATTCGAGTTTCCGGGATATCGAGGAATAGCTCAGAGGAAATAAACCGCTCCCGATGATGATGGCGAAGCGACTGACTGTGAGTATAACCCTCGCGCTCGGAGGCGAGCTGGAATGACTTACCTGATCAACTGTGCTAGTGAACGGTTGCGCGAGGAGGATGAAAAGTGTAAATATAAAAGCCTGGAGAGCGACAGGGACAGAGAAAGAGAGAGGTTTGCGTCTAACAGGTGAGACAGGAGGGGCTGCTCAGGTAAGAGCGTAGGCATATGGCATACTCGCAGCGTTGCCAAACCGACATTACTCGCTTCTCAACTCGGCCACGGATCTCTGCGTTCAATTATACCTCTCTGTATATAAGTTATATTCACCGATCTTCATTTTATACCCAGAGAATCATCGCGTTTAGTCTATTTTCATACAACAAAAACTCTTCTGGGGATATCCCAAACTTCTAATTATGCCGATTTCGATCTGCACGATTATTTGCGGCTGTATACAATTTATCTTCGTCGATCTCACGCTGATTTTCATTCTCGACGACAGTAATCACTCGTATTACACCGATCTCGATCTCTACATTCATTTTCCCAAGCCGATACGCACCTGTGTACAATTTATCTCAACCGATCCTCGCTCACGACTACGAAAATCATTTTCTCAATCGTGAAAACCGACTTTGGGCGCATTTTTTATACCGATCTCAATCTTAGAATCATCTTTTCTTCATTTCTCAACATTGTAAACCGACTTTACGCTGTCGTAGACCGGTTAGCGGTAATTCGGGACGAGAAATCGGTGTCCAAAGAACGTAATTTTTGTTTGCCACTAACGAATAGAACAAAACCCCGGAGGTATAAGGCACTTCCGCGGTTCTCTGATGACGGCCGAGGCCGATCCCCAACTTTCTTTATGAGTCACAACAGCAGCTAGCTTACAGCGTTTACGTAGTCTGAAGAGTTTGCTCACTAGACGACTAGACCCTCGACGGGTTAGTGACCGGTATATACCTAGATATTTTTCCCCGAAGTCTGTATACTCCTTAATCTTATAATAATCCCCAGATCCTACCGATGAATCGCCGATCCCATCAGCCCATAACGATATAGCTATATACCTATACTCTAGATTTATAACCTACTGACACAACTAAACCGCAACTAGGTAGTTTCTTCTTGAAATCGATTTTTAAAATAGATATGCACTCGATTGTTAGTGAGATCGGTAGTAGAGAGCCGTTAAACGAGTTATGGATCGTTGTTATCATTTTTTACATTTCATTTTCTTTTTCTTTCTTATTTCGTTTCCATTTACAAAAACACAAAACACCGCTCGATCGTCGCCTTACATCGTGACAAAAGGTAACACCGAAGCAGGCAGGGAAGATCGGTAATGATTTATTTTATTTTTTCTTCGAATGTTTTCGCATAGGTCGTTCGAAAAATTCGTGGGACGAGATAATATGAAATGAGCATCAAAATGGACGTTAAAAAATATTAGAAAAAAACCCCCCAAAAAAAAAAAAAACTATCTCGGGCTAACAAGAAACTGGTGTTCTTTGGGGGTTGTGTTGTGCTAGGAGAGCGACGGCGGTTGCGAGGGTAGCGACGCTGAGATGATTGGAAATGGGAGACGAGGCGAAAGGGATCGCGAAGAGGATGATGAGGACGAGGAGGTCAGGGATCAGGAGAGGAGCTCGGAGAGTGGCGGTGGGGGTTTCGGTGGGTGGCGGACCCACCTTCTCGGTGGCCTTACCCAGCGCGTCAAGTCCTGGTACTGGGGCGCCAGGCCCCTAGTAAGTTACAGTCTCTCTCCTCTGCCAAAAAAAAAAAACCAATAACTCCAGCCGAAATAAAATTTGAAAAACAAAAAAAAAAAACAATCTTTCAGAATCTATGGTAATATTGACACGACGCGAAAAAAGAATCAAAAAAAAAAAATACACCCACGCACAACGCACACACCGGAACTCAAAAAATAAAAATAAAAACAACTTTCCACACCATCATCACCGTGAAAAAAAAAATTCCCACCTCATGAAACATTGACTGATGGACGACTGAAGGGTGTCTTTCATTTTATTCTGATATCGTTCTCCGATTTTGGTACTTTTCGTTGATTTAGGTCAAGGGGTTGCGAAAAATTTGAACGTTTGCTTCCACGAAAGTAAGAATCGGTCTTTTTTAGATGTTTACCTACATTGTTTTACGACCCTTCAGGCTCCTATGTGCATATTTGTTCATGAGAATATTGGGAGGAAGATAAAATTCGAGTATAGGTATTTGCATATGGTAGAATGAGTAATAAACGTGGAGGATATTACGAAGAATAATATGAAAATAAAGAAGAGAAGGAGAAGAAGAAGAAGATGGAAAATAGGAGGATAATAAGGATGATGATGATAAATAAAAAGGATGACAATTTGATATGAAAGAAAGAAAAAAAAAAATTCACAACACAACACAACACACAAAAAACACACTGCTAGTATTCCACCCACAACAGTCTGGCATGATTTTAGAAAATTATAGATATATACATATATATATATATATTTACAATTAATTCAAATAATTAGAATTCTTCCCCCTTTTCTTTTTCCTAACATCTTTACGTCAAAATTGATTGATAATAATAATAATTGTGATATAGAGATATAGTGATGTGACATAGTGACATAGTCACACATATACAGGGTGAGTTTTCTCCGGGGTTTCTTCAACCTGCTGAAGCTACGCCTTCTTCTATTCATACTCGTTCGCTTCAGATTAATAGTATCTGATTATCAAGCAGATACCCTTATCTCCAAATTTGTTTTCGAGGTGTGCTATACGTGCGAAGATAAGGGTGACTCCTTGATAGTCGTAATTGATATTATTCGTCTGAAGCGAACGATTAGGAATATAAGAAAGAGCTTTGGTACGTTGAAGCTCCTCCCAGGTCAGACCCCGGAAAAAACTCACCCTGTATATTATAATATATAGAACGAGAGTGTGTTCGTGTATTAGATGTATTGCACATTTGAATTTTCATTCGTTTTTTGACAAATTTCTTCAATATCTATATAAATAATATATGTATTTATAAACCGCGGTATCAGAGTGGTAGAATTGTTTTTTTTTTTTTCATTTTTTTAGATTGGTGATTAATCCCGATATTTTAATGTCACATTGATAATCGTGAATTACATGTCTAGGTAAGAATCGATTACAAACTCCACAGAATAATTTCCACCTCCGTCTCGGGCCAAACTTTGCTGGAAATAAAAAACGGGACGATAATTTAAGGTGTTCTTATTTTTCTCGAAAAATTAGCAACTAGGTTTCTCGCTTTTCTTCCAAACTCGAAAGGACTTTTGGTATTCTACTTATACGCATCTCAGCTCGATGATCTGTTTTTTTCTTCACCAAAATCTCCCAAATCTCAATATTTTCTATAATTCATGCAGAAAAAAAAAATAAAAAAAGACGTCAGGTAAATTTTCCACCACTCTAATACTGCGTATATTGATGGATACCTGATCGAGCACGATACTAGATGTCTTGGGCATGCTCAGTATATAATATTAAAAAATTATCACATACTTACCTTCTGTTATACGTCTACAAGTGATATGATCATTTTCACTATTTATTTATTCATATTATTTTTTTGTTTTTCTTCTTTTCTTACGTATCATTTATAATATCAACGAGGAAGAGTCTTTCTAATATGAGAAACTGTAACGACAATATATAATATACATATGTGTATATAATATGTATAATCAATACGATACGTTGCTGTGAGAGAGAGAGAGAAAGAAAAGAAAAAAATATATATATATAAAAGAAAGAAAAAAACAAAAAAAAAGAAATAGGAGAAAGTGAAATTCGATGAAATTATAGACCTGCACCCCCCTCCCACATTGCATCGATCTCTGCACTGCAGTGCAATACAATACAGTGATAGATAATTATATATATATATATACCAGATCAAATTAATGGTATGGTATATAATAGGTATAGAGTACTTTCCTCGATTTTAATAGATAGATAGATGATAGATGATAGATGAATAGATAGATAGCTACTGGCATTTTTTTTTTGTTTTTTCTCTTTCGGTTCGTCGCACACAATTAATTAATTCATTAATTTATTCATCAATTATTCAAATTTTTACCAACAATTCGCACGATATAATAATAATGATTATGATTATAATTATAATTATTATTATTATTATCATTGACTTTCTACAGAGATAGACACATACTGTAAATCACAATTCGTATAATACATTATATACAGGATGAATTTTTTCTCTGGTATCGCATGAGGGAAGGGCTTATATTTGGCAAACGCTTCGCTTCTTTCCATTCATAGAAATCCGAAATTTCATTTTCACGCATCGTCAGAATTGATGATTTCAAGAAGTATGAATAAAAAGAGGCGCAGCGTTTGCGATGACAGGCCTTTCCCTCATTCGCGATACCCGAGGAAACTCACCTTATATATTATACCACACGTATAACTGCAGCATCTTTTTTTTTTTCTTTTTTTCTTGATAAAATGTTCATTGCACAAATTTATAAGGGTGTCTGCATATTAATTAACGGGAATAACCATATTACCTCAAAATCATTATAGTATAAAATATAGCGTCAATGATAGTGATGACCTTTTTCCATTTATAGAAGAAATAATTATCATATTATAGTATATAATTAATTATGACTTAATATATCAAATATACTATATAATCAATTAATTAATTAATTAATTGATTAATTAATTGATTGATTAAAATTTGTATATGCGTATTTTACGTGACACCTCCACTCTCCGAGCACAACCACACCCCACCACCCACCAACCACCACTATATCAGCCTATTTATTATATATTATATGATATCTGCTGCAGCATGATTTATTTCCTATTTTACATTATTATTATTATTATTATTATTATTATTATTACAGGGGAGAATGGGGGCAGGGTGAAAACCTCTATCGATAAAATATTTGTATAAAAATGGATTTTTGACGATAAAAAAAAAAAAGACACAAGTTGCTATCAATTTTTTAGCTGAGGTATCCACTTCGTACCGTTCTCCCCTATATCATACATACAGAGCGGTTTTCTGGAAAGTAACGCGCCTAAAAGGCAGGCAAGCGTAAAACGCCGCATTTAGCAGCTCAAAAAACATCGACGATTGGGTTTTATTTCCCGTATAATAAATAATACCCAATCGTCGATGTTTGAGCTACTCAATGAAGGCGTCTCAGATATTCGCTCTGTGTCTTTGTATATTATTATTAATTAATGCGTGAGCCTCTCTTTGACTAGTCAATTTATTCTATATATTCTATATTATTGTATATATTTTTTTATTATTCTCTCTCGCATATGATATAACCGAGGGGTTAATCCCTCGGATATAACTATATACTATACTATATATATATATATTATACATTTTTCCAGATCGTCTTCATTCATTATAAAGACGTTTTTGAAAGAAAGACAAAGTTTTCGTATCGCTGAAGGAGCACAAGGTATATAGTTTGCAACCTGACATCGTTTCGGAAATTCTACTATAAATTTTATACATATAAATAAAGGACATTTTTTGTTTTGTTTTGGGGGCAGCGCTTTTTGAACTTATAAATCGTCGGAGAAGTATAATTCAAAATCGTGACTCCGGTGTGATAGAATTTCGGGAAAATTAATTGCCATGCGGTTTATGGTTCATCGATTCACAATTCGAGATCGAAATAGTGAATCTCGAAATGGCGGATCCAAAATCGCAAAGAAAAATATAAAAAGTTGTACAATCTTCGTGAAAAGAAATCGCTTTCAAATTCTGCTTGAAAAAAAATTGCAGAATTGTTGAAAGAACTAAAAAAAAACGCAAAGATCGTGTTGTTAAATTTGAATAGAGAAATGCTGTCAGGATGTGATATACCTGGAGCAGAGCAAGCAAGTCTGAGAAAAGAATAATTGGCTAGAAAAATAAAAATGTCAAAATAGACTGTAACATTATTTCGGCGTTACAGGAACTCGCGCACAAACTATCTCGCAGTTTCGATATGCAGGAGGCTCAACTCCTTGAGGACGTCGGTTCTGGGAGCGGTACAAACGGAAGTGGAGGATCTGGGGGTCCACCTAGACGACACCACAGTGCCCAAAGACTCGCACGCGGGGATATGGCTGGGGGACGAGAAGAGGATGGTGCTTTGGTCGTACCTGACCATCAGGGAAATTTGAGAATCACCGTAAGAAAGACGAAGTCCATTTTGGGTATCGCTATCGAGGGTGGTGCAAATACGAAACATCCATTGCCTCGGATAATCAACATTCACGTAAGAGAAAAATAAAATTAGAAAGAAAAAAAAAATGGTTCTTTCTTTCTACTCAATTTTGAAATTAATTTTGTTTTTTTTTTTTCTCTTTGTTTTCTCTATTCTCAGGACAATGGCGCAGCTTTTGAGGCTGGTGGCCTCGAGGTCGGGCAATTAATCCTTGAAGTAGATGGGCACAAAGTACAAGGTTCGTTGTTTGTTCGCGTTATTTTATAAACGAATTGGATTAGCTAAAAATACGACGATTTTTACAACGTTATAACTCGGTGAAAAATAATCGCAGTACAAAAACCAGAAAGGTAAAAAAAAAGACGATGCTTTTCAAGCTTGAAGTTTCCTCGTCAATATCCTTATCTTGAAATTTGTCTACGATTTTTCGTCACCGAGTTATTCAACGTTTAGTAAAAGGCGATTCGAATTAATCGAAATTTGACGAAACCAAAAAATCATTTCGCAGGACTTCACCACCAGGAAGTGGCTAGATTGATAGCGGACTCATTCGCGAGAAGGGATCGTAACGAAATTGAATTCCTCGTAGTTGAGGCAAAGAAGAGTAACCTGGAGCCGAAACCAACGGCTTTGATATTCCTGGAAGCGTAGCAAGAGTCTCCCACCTCTGAGCCAGAGCCTCCCTAGCTCTAAATCTTGAACGACGAGTTTCCAGAGATAAATTAAAAAACAGATCCGATATCGCCCCGATTTATTAAACTTTTCAACTTTCTTACGTACAATTACGAAAAAAATTAATAATGCGCAGTGTCCTACGTTCGAAATCGTAAGTTTCAATCATCATCACATGATCATAGATGATAAGGGATGAAACATGAAATCGTATCAAAAAAAAAAAAACATAATAATTCATTTAGACAACGCGTATGACACTGCATTTTATTGAATTTTTTATCCATATCTATTCGTAATAATATGACTATAGTGCGTACATACGGGGTTCTGTATAATGAATTTAATTAAATACAATGTTGTATTATAATATTGCCTGGTGACTCGTTCGACAAGTAAGAAAATAAACCGAGAGGAGGTGGGCCCAGACGGTGGGATTTATCGTATTAACAAAACGAAAGGAACAAACCAAAAAAATAAAGTGTCAATATACTCAAAAGAAGCAGTAAAAAAATAATGATGGAAAATGAAAATAAGAATAAAAATAAATAAAACTAAAACAACAGAAGAAGAAAGAAAAAAAAAACTTATGACGTTTAAAGAAAAAAATCCGTAAATATATAGTATAATCATTGAATATTGTATACATACAATGTAGGTATGTACTACAAAACAATAGATACTATACGTATACAATGTAATAAATACATATAGGTGCGAGAGAAAACAAGACAGTTGACATCCTCCCTTTGAAATATACTATATTATTAATATTAAAAAAAAAATAATAACCGAATAATAATATTAATAATACTGCTGCACGAAAAAAAAAATGAACGAGTTTTTAATACACACATACACACACACACACACATACACACACACACATACATACACACACACACAAAAGAAAAAAAATGAAAAAAGAAAAATACTGCAATTTATTTATTCTAAATAAATAATGTAATAATAAATGAAATAAATTAATTAATATTGTTGATTGATCGGTTGGTTGGTTGGTTGGTTGATTCGTTGTTCGATGATAAAATTATATATTATATTATGTCTAATAAAAATTGATTATTATAGATATATACAGGGTGAGTTTTCTCTGCTCCATCCATTTCTCATTGAATACTTGTTATCGTCGTATCGATAAACCCTACTTTTATTTTAACGTGTTGTCAAAGGCATCAAAAACCCCAATCTGTTATTAGTATTTCTAAATAAGAACATACCTGTTCTAGACTCCAGGATAAGGAGAGCATAAATGTAGGCTTTCTCGATATGACGAAAACAAGCATGAATAGAAAGGAGGCGGAGCGTTTGCGATATCAGAGAAAATTTACCCTGTATATCTATAAATATAGTATAGATATGTAATATAATTAATGGAATTAATCGTCAGTATTATTATTGATATATATATATATTATATATGAATTATAATTTTGATTTTAATTTATTTTTCATGTTTATTTTTTCCATTTTTTTTTTTTTCCCCCTCATATATACGATAATATAGAAATTATTGCTGCAGCACTGTGCCAAAATGTATTCTAATATAATAAAAGTAATAATAATAATAATAATAATAATAATAATAATAATAATAATAATAATAATAATAATAATAATAATCGTATGATGAAATGAACAATTGATTGATTGATTAATTAGGTAATTGATGATTATAGCTACATAATATGATAATGCAGCAAGACAACACTGATTATCGTGATTTAGTATAATATTAATAATATTAATAATAATATGACTATATATAGTATATATATATATATATATATATTCATACATATATACATGTATATACTCACTGTTGACTAATGCGTTACTAAATTTTGTGGAGTGAGTTTACCTATATGTATAGTTGCTTCCCGCTGTATAATATATAGACTATAATATGGGAATTGTTAATGCTTACAATATTATTTATAGTATAATATATAATTATAGTATACATACACACACACACTTTGAAGAAAGGATAGAAAAAAAAAAAGGAAAGAAAGAGAAATAAACGATATTCAATATAATAATAATAATAATAATAATAATAATAATAATGAATAGTAATTATGTTATTCGATTTTAATAACGTGTACTGTACGTGCCAAAGTAATATTAAAATTAAAATTATAATATTATTAAATAATTGAATAATTCATTCATTATTAATTGGAAAGAAGCGATAGAACGGAAGGAGAAGAAAGAAATAATAATAATAATAATAATAATATATACTGCTGAAGAACAGGGCAGGGTAATAATTTTAATTATATGGTATACCTACTGTAATATAACGCTAGTACTACTACTACTACTAGTACGCTAGAGTGAGGCTGTAGCGATAATTCATTAGTTCATTAATAAATTATAATAATAATAATAATAAAAGAGGAACAAGAACAAGAAATTTGAAAAAACAAATAACTGAAAGCTAACTAAAGCTAACATTGTTTATTAAGGAGGCAAAGTCTCACACGATTTAAGTCACACCCTCTCAGGATCGCGGAAAAAAACTCACCCTGTATACTCAATAATGAATGAATAAATAAATTTATATCAATAGGCGAAATATTAACAAAAAAAGAATTTTTTTTTTAAATATAAATTGTCCCATTTGGGTTTAATAATTAATAGCTTTATATATAGCAGCACGCACAATATATTAATTCGGTCTCTATATACACATAGTATAATACTTATATAAATAGTATTATAATATTATAGTATATCAATTTATTTATTCATTTATTTATTTATTTATTCAACTTAACGAAGCAAATATAAGAAGAAAACATTAAGAAATTAGAAATGATTTTCGACGAAATTTTCAAAAAATTATTAAATCCTCCCTATTATAATGATATTATTCTTGTTCTTGCTCTTGTTCTTCTTCTTCTTCTTCTTCTTATTATTATTATTAATATCATTATTATTATTATTATTATTATTATTACTATTGTTGTTATTATACAATCAAATATTTTTTCAAGGGGCTTGTGGACAAAATAAAAAAAAAACGACAGGAACAAAAATTATTAGATAATGCTAGGCCCTATATAAGATAATGATGATTGTCTCTCAGCAGCTGACAACATATCTAACAATTGCCTTACCGCTTTACGTACAGCTATATAATTATTAATTAATATACACATAAGTATAGACGTAAATATATATATATATATACATCTATATGGGGCCTGCCCTGCGAAATTCTATCACACATTATACATAATATAATATAGAAATCATAGAAAATTTATTTTTTCAACAAACGAAGAGAAAAGAAAAAGACAAAAAGAGATGAAAAAAAAAAACTCAAACATTTTTATCACACGTTTAATGACTATAATGCAATTACGATATATCAGTCTTTTTTCTTCTCCTTTTTATTCTTCTTCTGCTTTTTTTTTTTTTTGTTATTGCAATTATTTTCATCGTTATTTCATAGATGAAATTTAATCTTTATATACCCATATACCTACTACACATATAGACTGTATTAATAGATTATAATAATAATTAAATTCTCAGCTGAGATAAAAGAGAGAGAAAATGTTAAAAACAACAATTTTCAATCCTTATATATCATATAAGAGAGAGAGACAGAGAGAGAGAGAGATAAAAAATAATAATTAATCAATCAATTAATTAATTAATTAACTAACTAACCAGACACTTTACTTCTACTTCTACTTCTACTTCTATTTCTATACTCTGCTCTATACGATCTAATAGATAATTATTGTTAAGTTTAATCAATCGATGAAACCAAACGAAAAAAGAAAAGACAAGAAGCGAACGAGAATTTTGAAAAACACAAACAGTCTATAATACAGGGTGAATTCTCTCCGGGGTCCTGAAAGGGTGTGACTCAAATCGTCTGAGATTTCGCCTCCTTCTACTCGTACTTATGATTTTCCGAACAACAATTCTCACTGATTGTTCATTATCCGAAGGCAATCATTAACCTGATAATAACAAGTATGTATAGGAAGGGGCCCTAGTCTCAGACGATTTAAGTCACACCCTCTTCGGACCCCGGAGAGAATTCATCCTGTATATCTGTATATAATTATGTATAATAATGATAATTGAGTTTTCTAGGTACTCTGTATTAAGATAAAAACAAAAACGTGTATACTGTAGGTGATATATATATATATACAGGTTGAGTCAATTCAAGTATCGAGAATGGGAGGAGCCTAGTTGATGAACAAATTGACAATCTATGCACAGTTCTTATTGTCATTTCTTGATATCTTGATTCTCCCACAACATAGAATGTATAGGCAGCCCATAAGAACAGCCCATTTTCAACAGCTAGGCTCCTCCAATTCTCGATACTTGAAGTGACTCACCCTGTACATACCACGCATTTTGCAAAACAAAAAATAGACACTTCTTTTTCATCAATGAATTAATTAGTTATCTAATCAACACTTTTCGATCATCTGCGCATCTATTCACAAATTATTATTATTATTATTATTATTATTATTATTATTATTATTACTAATACTATTATTAATATTATTGTACAATAAAATGTTCACCAAAAATTTAAACACTCCGCTGCCTATACTGCGTCTTCTTCTTTATTCCTTATTCCTAATTTTTCTTTCATTTTTTCTTTCTCTTTTTCATTGCAGGTATAATGCATACCTATATAATGTAGGTGTACAGGCATTGTGTACTAGATTGTGACGTACGTTCGTACTACTATTATCTACGTATGGGATGCCGTTGTTCACGGATGGGTGCCCGGTGTTCCGGGCCGACTTCCGGACGGCTGGTCTGCCTCGCCTGGACGGCATGCGTGGGGTTTCTTTTTAAACTACAGAACATAAATGTACCTGATCCATCAGTGTTGCCTGTAATGTTGGCCAGTAGTTAACTGAGGTGGTCAATGTGCCTCGATTATTTTGATAAAGAAAAAAAAGAGAAAGAAAAAACCAAGATAAATAAATAGTACCTTGATTGATCAATTATTCTAATCATTAGAATTTTGATAGAAAAATTGAAAAAAGAAACGAACATGGGCTTCTTCAACCAGGTAAGTGGCCGCACAGCTATTCATCGATATTTTGAATCTCTAGTATCACCGCATTTTGAATTTTTGAACTCTAGTGTTTTTTTGTTGTTCTTTTTTCAATTTTCAGTTGGAAAATTCAAATTATTCCAAAATTTTCGAGTATATTCATAAAATTCTATCGAATTTGCATCTGTTATTCGGTTTTTTAAAATATTCTTTGATCGGTTCAATCGAACCTAATTTTTGAATTTATGTTGATACGATTTTTGAACATGAATTTTTACCATTCTATTCATTGTGCTTTACGGTACATACAGTATACCTATATGTTAACCATTGTTACCTATAACTCGGAGTGGGCGGTGGTACTTGATACCATTTCCTGTCCTCTCAACCGGACAACAACAATTCGTGCATAAAGTAAAATAAGAGACTAAAAATAATTCACATTCGTACGTTTCCAATTGTGACTTATTACGTGTACCATGATACAAATGCTTAAATATGGAGTCTTAAATTCAGCAAAAACAAATTGAAAAACAAAACAAAACGAAACGTAAACCAAAAAGTCTTTTTCAAAAACTACTAGGTTCATAATCGTTTTTTTTTTATTATTTTGTTCTTCAATTTTTGAAATTACAATTCTTACTTACACAGGATGACAGAAGCTGCTGTTCCGACGAGTCTGCCGGTAACGACGTGTTCCGAAGCATTCCGAAACACGCTGCAGTATTTTGCGTGTGGAAAATCGAGGTTCCCTTACTTTTCTTTCTTCTTTTTTACCTGTTTTATTTCACTAAATTTTGATTTATTGTTGACGCTTTTAAAAATTTCTTATCAGGGTCTTGGCGCGATCGCCGTACCTCGAAACAGGATAGGTACCTTCCTTACCAACGCAGCTTACATAATTTACGCGGTAACACCAAAGGGAGGATCCTTGCCTTACCCAGGAATGCCGGTAAGCCATATAGACGAATGATTTGTGAGATTTTGGCCCTGTTTTACCGCCAAAACAGTTTTAAACGCCACGAAAATTGATAAAGAAATTCAAAACCGATTTAAAAACACTTTCGAGCCCCAAAGAACTTCTTTGGAAAAAATATGACAACAATTTTATCGATATTGTCAATTTAATTATTTCAGAGCAAGGACGTAAAAGGCCCCGTTTTTCGCGCAATACATTTCTGGATCGGTAAATCGTGCGACGCTAATGTCGCCGGTGGTGCGGCTCTAAGAGCAGCCGAACTGGACGCTCAAGTATCTTCGACGATTTTAAACCGGGAGTCCGAAGGGCGCGAAAGTCCTCGATTCTTGTCTTACTTCCGGGACAAAATAACGATAGAAAAAAACCGTGTCGAAAATCCGCAGCCGACTTCGGTCCTCCACAGAGTGACTGGAATTTCGATACCGATTTTAACCGAGCTAGAGTCAGTCGCTTGGGAAAATTTCTCCTCCCTAGACGTGATACTTTTGGAAATTTTCTCCAAGTAAGTATTTCGATTTTACTTCGTTTTACATTAATTTTCATTTCGATTAAAACCGTTTCTGTATTTCAGAAGCGTACTATTTCTTTGGGTCGGTTCCTCTTCTCATCCATTGCACAAAAAACACGCTTCAAAAATCGCTGATCTCAAAAAGGAGAACAACAACTGTCGCGTAGTGGTCGTAGACGACGGCTACGAACAGACTATTCCAAAATCGTTTAGATCGTTATTCGACAGCGTGTTAGACCCCGGCTCAAGGATCGTAGTCCCAAGTTTCTCGAAAAATTCGAACAGCCAGATCCCAGCCTCGCCAATACCGAGTCCAATAAAGCTGTACAAATGCAGCGAACAGTCGGGAAAGTACAAAGTAGCCGAACTGAAATCGGGCCCAATTTTCAGGTCTGATTTATCGCCTAGTTCAGTTTTCTTGATCGACAGAGGAGAGGCTGGGGTCTGGGCTTGGGTCGGTAGGGAAGTTAATCCCAGGGAGAAACTTGAGGCTGTAAGAAACGCCAGAGGCTTCGTCAAGAAGAAGGGATACTCTTCTGGAACGCCGGTAGCAAGAGCTACCGAGGGCCAGGAACCATCGGAGATGAAATATCTGGTCAGGGGATGGGAGAGTGAGAAAATAAAAAGACCCTTGATTTTGCCTGCGCAATTTGAACCAGATTACATGACCGAAAGGCCCAGGATGGCCGCCGATTGTCAGCTAATTGACGACGGAACTGGGGAAAGGGTGTTGTGGAATTTCGATAGAAAAGAGGGCGCGAAAGTCGTCGATGATTGCGGCGTGTATTACGCGGAATCCTGTTACGTAATGCGTTACGGATATGGGGCTGGGAGGAAGAGTCGGGTTGTGGTAAGTTTCGGAATTTTGTTTCAATTTTTCATCGAAACTGCGGAATTCACGGGTTGGAGTTACAAAATCGAAAATAGCGAAGAACACTTCCAAAAATTAGTCGTTCAAATTGCTTTTTTGTTCATCCACCCTTACGGTTCCGCAATTTCGAAGAATTTCGCAATTTTAAAACAATGATTCCCACTAAAATCATAAAAACTGTGCAGATTTACTGCTGGAAGGGTGCACACTCAACGAGCATAAACAGGGAAGCTGCTCTCGACTTTGCGTGTAAATTAGGAGAAGAAACTAACGGTCAGCTGGTGATAGCATCTCAGGGAAAAGAGCCTTCACATTTGCTCCAAATATACGGTGGAAAGTTGACCATTCTGTCCGGACAGCACAAAGAAAAACGTAATACTAAGAAAAAGTTTTTTTTTCAAAATTCTGCAATGTCTGCAATTATAATTGTTTCTTTAACAGCACCGGCTAAATATCTCGTTAGAGTGTTGGGATCGACTCCCTACACTTCGAAGGCCGTCGAGCGACCCTTAAGAGCAAGTAGTCTGGATTCCAGTGGAGTTTTCATCCTCTTTTCATCCTTACCTGTAGTCTGGTGCGGGGGACGAAGTACAGGCGATTCCCGAGAGGCCTCTAGACGCTTGGCGCCAATCACGGCGCCTTTAATCGCCGAGGGAAAAGAGGACGAAGGATTCTGGGCACAGCTAGGAGGCAAGTGCACTAATTCTTCATTTTTCAACTAGATCCAAAACCTAAAATGTCAAGAAGAGCCAAATTAGTAGGTGAACGTTCTTTTATCTATCAATACTCGACGCATAGGTCAGGGCAGTTATTCAACTGAGACAACTGAGGGCTCAGAAGAGTCTGAGAATCGGCTTTACCACTGCGAGACAGAAGAAGAATTTTTCACGGGTAAAGAAATCCTTGGATTTACGCAGGCCTCTCTACTCCCCGAAGCCGCGTGGCTATTTGATGGTGTAAACACGATATGGGTATGGCTTGGAAATTATTCCACGATAAGAACGCTCAAAGAATGCGTTGAGAAGGCGGAAATTTTTTTGTTCACGCACCCCGCCGGGAGGGATAGAAATACAACGATAACTGCGATCAGGCAAGGTGGGAAATGATTATTTTTCAAAATCGTTGGCATCTGAGTAAACAGCCAATTAAATTAAACACGAAATTTTTGCATTGCAGGATTTGAGCCACCGACTTTCATCGGTCTGTTCGAAAACTGGTCTCAAAATCACCTCAGGGATCACCAGAGTTTCAATGTATTGAGAAAACTGCTCCAAGACGAGGATTCGGTTACACCGAACGACGAGAGTTCAGCGCGAACTGAGGCCGTGTCGAATTTTGACAATTACGCAAAGTATCCGTTAAAACTTTTGAAAAATGAGCCAGAAAATCTACCCCTGGGTGTCGATGTAGAAAGGAAAGAAATGCACTTGACCTATGACGATTTTATTTCACTGTTCAACATCAAACCTTCAGAATTTGAGAAACTCCCAGCGTGGAGGAGACGGAGACTGAAGCAAAGCGCGGGAATATTTTAAGAGAAAGAAGTTGTAATAGAATTTATGTATCCATTTATTCAAGTGTTTGATAATAAAAAAAAAATAGAAAAGAAGAAAATAAATGATAAGACTTGTTGTTGTTGTTTCTTCTCTTTTCTTTAGCTTAGTTTCTTAGGAAATAAAGATTTAAATTTATGTTTATGTTTAATTCTCAATCCAGAGACTATGAAGACGTGTCCATTGACTCCTGTTCTATCTTGCGAACGACTGTCTTCTCGATTATGACCGGGCGCACAGTCTTCTTTAGAATCGCTGTTGTCCCTTGCTTGTAGCGGTAAGATCCCTGCTTCTGTCCCTTGATATTGGCAACGTCAAATGGACGAATGTAGTCGATTGAACCCTTCCGGATCACACATACATCCACATTCGATCCTGAACCCAAATCGTTGAAGATACCAGCCCTGATCGCATCTGCTACTAGATTTTTACCTTCCTCTTCCTAAGAGATAAACACGTTTTGTTGTTTTAGGGATTTGGAGAAGATGTAGCTTTCCATTTGTGGAAAAGCTCGTTAATTATCATTTTTATAATGAGTAATCTTAAGTAGAAAACTGAAATGCAGTTTTCAAGGAGTTAGAGTTCCCTTAAAAAGTGATTAGAAATTATGAAACCGTTTCAACTACCAGCGTCAAATCAATAAAACCAGAAGTTTGAATGATATCCTCTCTCTAATTGGTCTTTGAAAATAAATACCAGCTGAGCTCTGACTCACAGAAAGGTTCGGCTTCCACTTGCTTTCAAAAACCGACATAGCAGCAAGCGACCCAGACCCCATAGTACAATACGGTAATTTATCAGTAGATCCATGCGGATAAATGCAATGTAGATGAGGTCCGTTACGATCGACACCCCCCAGAACAAGAGCAGCTCCGATATGTCCTTGATGACGAAAGAGGAGCTGTTTTAGCATAGTGTTAGCAGTTTCAACAGGAACAACCCTCCCAGTATTTAAACGATGTAGTTCAAGTTGGCTAGCAATCATCTGCGTAGTCATTTCGGTATCCGCAGCAGTACCGGCGCCGCAGCAACTGATAATTCAAAATAAATCCTTAGAATTTTCTCCCTGTTCTTTTCTTTTCTTTGGATTTAAAAATTCTCCAACTCTTTTACTTAAAATTCATTCAATTTCATACTCACTACATATTCTGAGCAAGAAAATGTATCTTGCTGCAATTTTTGTCAGAAACAATAGTGTCCTCTGTTGCCCTAGTATCGGCCCCAAGTATAACACCGTCCTTAAATATTATACCCACAATTGTCGTCCCTGTTTTAGTCGCCTTTGGCGCCGCATAGCCTTTTTGCGAAAGGAATGCATTTCTGTTAAGAGATCGTATCATTATTATTACTATAAAGTTTAGAAATTTTCGACTTTCTATACTCCTTCTGTTTTGGGGCCATGTTCAAGTTCAGATAGCTCAAAACTCGACAATTTCAGACCCACAGGAGTCCAGAAATCCGAAAATTTCGGTCCATTTTTCAGGATGTTAATACAAAGAATAGTTCATTCACTCGATAACTTAATGATATCAAAAATGAGGGATAGGATTTTGGAAGTTTTAGTTCCAAAAAGTGCATCTCTTGGATTCAATACGATCAACACAACCAGAGGTGCGATGCTGGATCTCGATAGCGACCGTGCTACCTTTTCTCCCCGTACTAACTTTTTTTATGCGTTTAATTGTTGATTCTCGGGCAGTTGAATGGCGACCTCTGCTTGTTGACACCCGAAAAACCGACCATATGGACGTCATCGGGAGTGAACAAGTGTTAGCGGGGAAGCACATTGGTGTAAAAAAAAGTTAGCACTGGGAAAAAAGTTAGAACGGTCACTATCGTTGCTATCGAGATCCAGAATCGCACCTCAGAGTCATCAAATACTTAATGAATGCATGCGTGAATTTCAAATTTCGAAGGCTTGGCTTCTTTGTTTAATAGTTTCTTTTGAAATCGACTATGTAGACTCAGAAACTTCTGGATTTTTTTTTTTTTTTAATGTAAATAAATGTTCATCTATAAATCGATGACGTTTCATAATAAATATAAATATGATTCGGTGTGGCGTAAGCAGCGAATGAAATAAGCATTCGAATTCAACCGTTTGATATAACGGCCGAGTAAGCGGTGACACAGCAATATTATAGGTTAGGATTTGTGATTTTTGGTCTTACGATGGCCACGTTATTGGTAAACAAGTTTCTATCATGCAAATATCTTTAATACAATAATGATCACTTACCTTTGACAGTTATCGAACGAAAATCCTGGCGCCGGAATATCAGGAATTAGGAGAGACGACATTTTCCTGTTTTTTGCTCTCAAGCTTTTGACTTTCAATCTGAATTCTGAATACTCACTTCACGTTAACAAATCTCGATATTACAATCGATATAATAAGAATTCGAAGCACTCGAGTTTCGAGTTTCGATACTCGAAGCGTAAGTTTTTAAATTTTCGATTAGTCGGTACCGAACAAGCTCGTAGATTCCGTTTTTATCAATGAGAAATGAAAACACAGTGTCAAAACATTCAGCTACACGAATAATGAATTAGGTATTAATTTATTGCATGCGAAGCTTACCGACGTTGAATCCGCGTTGAATCCGTAAACTTGGAAGAAAAAATCTTATTCATCTAATTAATATATAAGAAATGATTAAATTCTATAAAATATAGAATAAAGGATCAGCGTAACGGGCGAGCGCATGTGCCGTCAAAGGCGCCGCCACGCGGACCGGGTAGTAAAAATATCAGATGTAAACAAACACACGTTTGTCAAAAACGTTTCAATGTTATTGAGATACTGAGCATGCTGATTCGAATCTTTGCACTAATATTTCAATAATAATGATGACAAGATTATTAATATTATCAACCAATTAGCATTATTTATACGATATGAAGACTAAAAGACTCGTGTGGTGAAAAACACGGATTATTCTATTATTCTTATAGTCTTCTTACCGTATTCTATCACCGAATTGATAAAACGATTGACCATAACACGACACAGAAGCTAGTATACTGTAACACTGCGCGGGGTGTAGATATGTATCGTTAAAACAAGATGTTATACGCACACGACACACGGAACTGTTGCCTCTCCTATGAGCTAAACACTACTGACTGAACGAGCGCGCGGCGCGCAGGTTTACTACCTGTAACTCTGTCAAGAACGTCTGCATACAGGCAGTAAAAGGTAGGGAACATGCACGCGTGTCGGATTGCCTATGGCGAGGCGCTCGCCACGCGAGACGAATAAAGGCAGTTAGGCGCAAAATAATTCGAAAAGAGTTCTGGCCTCTAGCAATCTTTCAATTGTTTATAACAATCTTTATCGGCATCTCAGTTGTAAAATGGTGAGATGCTGGTGCATCAGCATGAGTACCGGGTATTTTTCGGGTGTCCCGTTAGAGTTCCAGTACTCCCCCGTGAATTGGGAAAGAGTTCTGGCCTCTAGCAATCTTTCAATTGTCCATAACAATCTTTATCGGCATCTCAGCTGTAAAATGGTGAGATGCTGGTGCATCAGCATGAGTACCGGGTATTTTTCGGGTGTCCCGTTAGAGTTCCAGTACTCCCCCGTGAATTGGGAAAGAGTTCTGGCCTCTAGCAATCTTTCAATTGTTCATAACAATCTTTATCGGCATCTCAGTTGTAAAATGGTGAGATGCTGGTGCATCAGCATGAGTACCGGGTATTTTTCGGGTGTGCCGTTAGAGTTCCAGTACTCCCCCGTGAATTCGGAAAGAGTTCTGGCCTCTAGCAATCTTTCAATTGTTTATAACGATCTTTATCGGCATCTCAGTTGTAAAATGGTGAGATGCTGGTGCATCAGCATGAGTACCGGGTATTTTTCGGGTGTGCCGTTAGAGTTCCAGTACTCCCCCGTGGATTCGGAAAGAGTTCTGGCCTCTAGCAATCTTTCAATTGTTTATAACGATCTTTATCGGCATCTCAGTTGTAAAATGGTGAGATGCTGGTGCATCAGCATGAGTACCGGGTATTTTTCGGGTGTCCCGTAAGAGTTCCAGTACTCCCCCGTGAATTAGGAAAGAGTTCTGGCCTCTTGCAATCTTTTAATTGTCCATAACAATCTTTATCGGCATCTCAGCTGTAAAATGGTGAGATGCTGGTGCATCAGCATGAGTACCGGGTATTTTTCGGGTGTCCCGTTAGAGTTCCAGTACTCCCCCGTGAATTGGGAAAGAGTTCTGGCCTCTAGCAATCTTTCAATTGTTCATAACAATCTTTATCGGCATCTCAGTTGTAAAATGGTGAGATGCTGGTGCATCAGCATGAGTACCGGGTATTTTTCGGGTGTGCCGTTAGAGTTCCAGTACTCCCCCGTGGATTCGGAAAGAGTTCTGGCCTCTAGCAATCTTTCAATTGATTATAACGATCTTTATCGGCATCTCAGTTGTAAAATGGTGAGATGCTGGTGCATCAGCATGAGTACCGGGTATTTTTCGGGTGTCCCGTAAGAGTTCCAGTACTCCCCCGTGAATTAGGAAAGAGTTCTGGCCTCTTGCAATCTTTTAATTGTCCATAACAATCTTTATCGGCATCTCAGCTGTAAAATGGTGAGATGCTGGTGCATCAGCATGAGTACCGGGTATTTTTCGGGTGTCCCGTTAGAGTTCCAGTACTCCCCCGTGAATTGGGAAAGAGTTCTGGCCTCTAGCAATCTTTCAATTGTTCATAACAATCTTTATCGGCATCTCAGTTGTAAAATGGTGAGATGCTGGTGCATCAGCATGAGTACCGGGTATTTTTCGGGTGTGCCGTTAGAGTTCCAGTACTCCCCCGTGGATTCGGAAAGAGTTCTGGCCTCTAGCAATCTTTCAATTGATTATAACGATCTTTATCGGCATCTCAGTTGTAAAATGGTGAGATGCTGGTGCATCAGCATGAGTACCGGGTATTTTTCGGGTGTCCCGTAAGAGTTCCAGTACTCCCCCGTGAATTAGGAAAGAGTTCTGGCCTCTTGCAATCTTTTAATTGTCCATAACAATCTTTATCGGCATCTCAGCTGTAAAATGGTGAGATGCTGGTGCATCAGCATGAGTACCGGGTATTTTTCGGGTGTCCCGTTAGAGTTCCAGTACTCCCCCGTGAATTGGGAAAGAGTTCTGGCCTCTAGCAATCTTTCAATTGTTCATAACAATCTTTATCGGCATCTCAGTTGTAAAATGGTGAGATGCTGGTGCATCAGCATGAGTACCGGGTATTTTTCGGGTGTGCCGTTAGAGTTCCAGTACTCCCCCGTGAATTCGGAAAGAGTTCTGGCCTCTAGCAATCTTTCAATTGTTTATAACGATCTTTAACGGCATCTCAGTTGTAAAATGGTGAGATGCTGGTGCATCAGCATGAGTACCGGGTATTTTTCGGGTGTCCCGTAAGAGTTCCAGTACTCCCCCGTGAATTAGGAAAGAGTTCTGGCCTCTTGCAATCTTTTAATTGTCCATAACAATCTTTATCGGCATCTCAGCTGTAAAACGGTGAGATGCTGGTGCATCAGCATGAGTACCGGGTATTTTTCGGGTGTCCCGTTAAAGTTCCAGTACTCCCCCGTGAATTGGGAAAGAGTTCTGGCCTCTTGCAATCTTTCAATTGTCCATAACAATCTTTATCGGCATCTCAGCTGTAAAATGGTGAGATGCTGGTGCATCAGCATGAGTACCGGGTATTTTTCGGGTGTCCCGTTAGAGTTCCAGTACTCCCCCGTGAATTGGGAAAGAGTTCTGGCCTCTAGCAATCTTTCAATTGTTCATAACAATCTTTATCGGCATCTCAGTTGTAAAATGGTGAGATGCTGGTGCATCAGCATGAGTACCGGGTATTTTTCGGGTGTCCCGTAAGAGTTCCAGTACTCCCCCGTGAATTAGGAAAGAGTTCTGGCCTCTTGCAATCTTTTAATTGTCCATAACAATCTTTATCGGCATCTCAGCTGTAAAATGGTGAGATGCTGGTGCATCAGCATGAGTACCGGGTATTTTTCGGGTTTCCCGTTAGAGTTCCAGTACTCCCCCGTGAATTGGGAAAGAGTTCTGGCCTCTAGCAATCTTTCAATTGTTTATAACAATCTTTATCGGCATCTCAGTTGTAAAATGGTGAGATGCTGGTGCATCAGCATGAGTACCGGGTATTTTTCGGGTGCCCCGTAAGAGTTCCAGTACTCCCCCGTGAATTAGGAAAGAGTTCTGGCCTCTAGCAATCTTTCAATTGTTCATTGGATCCGATTCCTTGACTGTACCACGCTGTGCTATGCTGTGCTGCGCTGTGCTGGGCGGCAATGGTGTGCGTTGGTATTTATACGGAAAACCTGCAACCCCTTATAAACCGCAACTTGAAAAACGCAACAGACGAGTTCACAGTGTGTAGAACCCTCTGTCAGATGGCACTCAAAGTATACAGAACAGGTATCGCTGCTGCAGCGAATATCCAGCGAACTTCCCTAACTTCTCCGGACAGCAAGGAATAATTATTTGATTTTTCGCTTCAGCGCTTGCGCAGAAGCTAATAGCGCACACGCACCGCGCGGTCCACGACCGCCGGGGTTCAGTGATCACTGATCAGTCTGTCTCGACCGGTGTAGTCGAGAATATCGGTTGTTAGCACGCGCGGGGATGTTTTAACAGGGATAAATACACATCTGCAGACGTTAGTTGAGCGTTCATTGTGTTCCCGCTCGTGAATTTCTCCGCGTTCTAAGAACAACAACCGACTAAATAATATTACCATAAATGATTACTTACAGTGAAATTTATCAAACAAACTTCTTTGCAAAAGCTTCAATAGAAAATATCATAAAATCTCGCTTGCATTGAGAGTTCTGTCGGTATTCATCCCGCGTCGTATATATTTGAAATAGCAATACCAGAAAGAAAAAAAGCGCGCTAAAAATAATCAAATGGTTTGAAAATCTTAGTATCTATCATATCGACGGAATAAAATAAACTTAGAATAACACACAACAATCCTAATCTTCAAAATTCAGTGTTCAAAATTCCTAGTAGTAGCATCAGTAGTAGCAGCAGCAACAACGTATCTGCGCTTAAGTAAATTAAAATAAAGTGACTGTAAAACTGAACAGAGTCAATCATTTCGTCCCACCTCCTTCTTATTTTCTTTGTTATAAACGATTCGCGATTATTTATTTATAAATACGTTATCATTATTGTTCAATATTGACTTTTAATCATAATAATATAATATATAATAATATATAACATAATATAATATAATATAATATAATATAATATAAAAAAAACAAAAAAAAACACCACGCCATATAATGAGTGCTCTCGCCTTATCTTTATGCACATTTTTAACCGTCGGCGTCGTCGCGACGGCTGCTGCTGGATTGAAATGTGACGCTGTCAGGCCGTACTTCGAGGCCCAGGGTTTTCCGCCCAGCGATATACCAAGGGACCCAATTTCTTGTGAGTAATATTTAACGTTTATGATTCATGCTTCGTTTTTAGCATCTCCTTTCATCGCGCGATACGATATTCTGATATAAATTTCATGGAATACTGTTATTCTTTATTCATTTTCATTTCCATTTCCCTTTACATTCCTCTTTTACTCTTTTTCAACCAGATTTCTTTATTCCAATTCTCATTCATTCGTTCATTCATTATCATCGTTCTATAAGCACGCATCTATTTCTATAGCTAGAAGCGCGTGCGAGTAAAACGCAACAAAACGTAAACAAAACAAAGCGAAACACTCTCTCTCTCTCTCTCTCTTTGTGTGTGTGTGTATGATGTGTGTTAATTATACTCGTGATTATTTAAATGAGACGAAACTTTGGCTACTTCAATTTATTCATTTCGTCTTTTTTTTTTTCGTATTTGAATAAAAAATCATTATCCTTGAATACGAATGTTAAAATATGCATAATACCAGTCGCAATGTAGCCAGGGGTGCCGCCATTTTGCGTGACCGGCGATAGTATTGTCAATTATTATCATCGCCTTTACTTTCTTCTATATTGTTATTTTCATTACTACTTATAGGACTATGCGTAATACAATAAGTATGATGTATCACATGTGTAATCAAAACTTGTTATAAAACAACGTCACTCCGTTCGTTTTATAACAACAAATGGTTTTTTCTTATTCCTAAACGATATAATACCATAAACAATCGACTATATCGTTTGTTTCTTTCGAAACTTTATCATTATCGTTATAGTAGTTCGAAGAAAAAAACGAGGGAGAGTTGTGATCTTTTTTCTTGTTTTTTTTTTCTTTCTAGTATCTTATACATTATATAACAATGAATAGATGTACAGATAATATATTTCTCAGTTACACGAACGCAGTATCGATCATATCATATCATATCATATCATATCATATCATATCAGTGTGACAATATCGTATTACTGACAGAGTGTTGAAGAGCCAAAAAACAAGAGAGAAAAAGAGAGATTAGATAATGCGCGAATATAGTGAAATAATAGAAACGAATCGCTGTTGAATTAGCAACGTTTCAAATGTTTTACTAAGTTTTAATTTTAACAATAAAGATGCGCGCGTTTATCTCTATTCTCATATTCTCATCTTACTTTACATAAGTGTAAAATAATGATGGTAGTTATCTAATTCGTACTAAGGTACTTCCCTACCTAATTCCACCAGACCTGAAAACATTGGGATAAACGCGTGCAGAAGGAGCTATTAAACGAAATATCTCTGCCTGGGCACCAGAAAAAAAACATGTTTTGGGCCGTACGTGTTCGGAGTCGGACATAGAATTACGCGACGTATTCTATTTCATTGATTCCGGTGCCCAGGCAGAGATATTCCGTTTAATAGCACCTCCTGCACGCGTTTATCCCAATGTTTTCAGGTCAGTTGAAATTGGGTAGGGAACTACCTTAATATCTCATACATTGTATACTCATGTTACATTGTGCCGTTTAATAATATAAATCGTTGTAATAGTAGTATACCTCTTTACACGTTGAACATTGAACATAGTCATCTATAAATCATTGTATAGGTTTGCATCGACACACGTCCTGCTTTCCCCCTCCATTCTACTCTTGTCTCTAGCTACATACCTATGTCTCTCCCTCTCTCTCTCTCGCTCTCTTGCTCTTGTGCTTCTTTGATATTTGCCGCGTACCGAATAATAAATACAAAGTTCAACCATCTCTTTATACCCATGTTACTAGCTGCTGTGCATCCTACACTAAGCATCTACCTATACCTCATAGAAGTTCTAAGTGCGGTTTGGGTCTAGCCATTAATGTATACGTATATTAATAGAAAGAGTAGAAAAGAACGTAAAAAAAGGAAACTAAAGAGACCGTGCGATTTATGAAATTTTATCAATTTAATAATTCTTCTATTTTATTTTTTCACTATACTACGAAACTATTTCATCATGATGTTCTCAAATTTATTCGTAAGCGTAAAGAAACATCGTGTTTCTGATTAGATTATAATGAAATTGATTGCTGTAATCAGTTATAGACTCTTCTCCCCTCTTTGCTCTTCTCTTCTGTTTTTTTCCTTTCCCCATTCGATTTCGAAATTGAATAATTTTGATGAAACATTCGAACTTGAATAGTCTGTTACCTACAAATAGGAAATTTAGTTGCGTAGACACATGTAGCACTTGGATATAAATATATATATATATACAGAGTGATTCGGTGGATAATAATTCGCCTGCAAGGTACGCAAACGGGAAACACCTGAATTGAGCACCTCAAACATCGACGATTGGTTTTCATTTCTCAGGTAATAAATAAAACCCAATCGTCGATGTTTGATCTACTCAATGCAGGCGTTTTCCATTTGCCTAACTATTAGACGTGTTATTTTCCACAAAATCACTCTGTATATAGCATAGATCGTAAAAGTAATAGAACGGTTTCACACGAGCTAAATAACGTGAGACAACAAACAACTGCACGATACCCTCTATCCATCTCTTCTACTCTATCTTTTTTTTTTTTTTATCTCTCTGTATCCATCTCGCCCCCAGCTGTATAGATGTAACCCTTGATTCGTTCGTTTAAACCCTGTTGCTGCTGCTGCTGCTGCTGCTGCTGCTGGTTGCGCTGTTTAATATACAGTTAAAAAGTGTTCCGGAGATCGTAAAAATGAATTTGACAAGTCGTTAACGAACGAACTACGCTTTGACGCTTTGACGAGTCTTCCTTCCTTGCTTACTTCCTTCCTTCTTATTCACTTCCCGCGACTAACAAAAGAGCAACTCAACTTACACGCTCACGTCTCTATCTATATCTCAGAACTCCTGTCTCTCTTCTTCCTCTTTCTCTTCCTTTTATAACACCTCTTCTTTTTTCCTTCTCGTTTGTTATTTCCTTTTTTCTGCTTCGGCCAATATAGGTGTGTCATACAATGGATACTGTATTCATTAACAACAAATATATATATTAAATATTGTCATTAGAAATTGTTTCTTTCTTTTCAACGGTTTGAATTTCGAAATTACAGTACTACCTCTCTATAAGCGACTGTTAGGGGAATAGGATTCCAAGAAATTCGTAAACGAAGCGTTCCCCTACTACTGGAAAATCGCACATGTGTCAATACGTCAGTAAGCATCACCACTGGGAGTACCTTACGTACAAAGGTAGAGTGGGAGAAGCTATAAAGCTCGCTCAGGCTGAAGAAGGAAAAATTCGCTTATATCGAGGTAGTACTGTACTCTTCTTCTTCTTCTTCTTTTGTATTTCTCTTCTCTGCAGGTGGTCAAATATCAACCCTACCTCAAATGTGTTATATACTTATGTATTACCTACCTATTCATACACATATCTGCAGTCAATAAGATATTAACACTTTATCTAGATAGGTATACGTGTATAACAGCTAGGGCAAAGGCTTGTGCTTAGGGTTCACGGCTGAGAGGTTGCTGCTGCACCACAGGAAGGAATATGCTCTGAAACCAACCTCCTCTTGTATATAATGCCAGCTATACCTAATATACTTACTTATACTTATACTTTTTCTCGTCTTTGAGCATCGTATCCCATCGTATCGCATCCCATAGCATCTGACTCAGCGAAATCTTAATTCATTCCGCGTCGCGTTGCCGGCTAGCGAAGAACGACGGTGGTCGTCTTCTTGTTGGCTGTAAGGTAGTGAAGCGCAGTGGTGCGCGCGGTTATACATTATAACGAAGATGACGAAGAAGAGGATGAAGAAGAAGAAGAAGAAGATGATGAAGAAACCCGTATCGTAGCGCGCGCCTGCCTATAGTGGTTATCGATGCGCTTCATCCTATCTATACCTATGTATTTATACTGTACATATATGTATGTATATTATATGACCGATCTAGCACTAGTTTGGAATAAGTTCCCTGTCTTTTCTTCTTCTTCTTCTTCATCTTTTACGTTAAGAGAAAGACTCGAGTTTCGATTTTTAAATATAAGTAGATACTTGGACTATACTTCACCACCCATGATTGATCTGATACCCATATCACAGATATAGATTTCAATCGTCGATTTTTTTTTTCCTTCTCTTTACATCTATCTGTCCATCTCGCTCTCGCTCTCCCACGGTCTTTTATTGTACAAAATATCATTGTTATTATTAATATTAGATCTTAAGAACAAATAAAAGACTTGAGAAGATTGAATCGAGAACAAATATGACCCGCTCATCCCGAATAACTCTATACGTCAGATCTTTCTTTTTTTTTTTTTCCTCTTCTTCTTCTTCTATATTCTAGATCTTCAATCACTATACCATACATAATGTATGCATGTAACGATCTTCATTTTTTGTTTTACGGTTTTTTTTTTTTTTTTTTTCGGGGGGTTTCTTTTTTTCCCCCAAACTGCTTGCATCGGCGCCGGAGCTAAATAAATCAGTGTCTACAGATATGCGTATGCATATATGTATACATACATGTATGTATGTATGTATGTATACATAAATATCGTCAGAAATTATCATCGCTGAACATTTGATGTATACACAAATATAATTATCATCGTATGTATATATATACCAGACGTATATATGTAAATATAGGTATATATACTCTAGATACATAGTATGGTATATACCTATATGTATATTACATATGTGACTGGCGCCGCCTCGCCGCGCCGCGCTGCGCTTATCCTTGAACCGGAAATACCGGGGACCAAAGGGTGATGATCAATCATTAACGATATCGGTCACAACCACCGGCACTGCGCTACTACCATCATCACAAAGACCGAATGTGTCACCCGCACTATACGCGGCGCCTGCAGCAACCGACTCTCTCGCCCCATTCCAATTCCTATTCCTATTCCTATTCCCATCCCCTCGTCACTTTCTTCCCTATACAACTCCAGCCGCCCATATGCGTCATTTAGAATCCGTATAGATAATTTTCGAATCTATTTCTAGAACTCTCTCTCTCTCTTTCTCTATAGGTATATTTCACCCTGGGCGTGTATAACGAGAACCGTTTATCGCGGGGTGACTATTTCCCGAAAAAAACAAAGACTTTGTTAATTTTTTTTGTTTTTCTTCCAGTCACTCGCTCCTTCTTATCGAGTTACTATTCTTTTTATTCATCAGTGATGAGACTAAAAATAGAGCTCTAACTCGAGGGGGGTATCAATCAAGCAGTGAACCAGAGGGTCCTTTTTTTGCTTCTTTCTCGTTAGTCATTTTGTTTTATTTACTTTTAGTTTCTAAGTTTTTTAGTTTTCAAGTTTGACTTTCACAACGTATGATATAACGTCGTTAATTTAGTCTAAACACACCCCACTCTCGCGATACTTATGCAAATAAATAGTAAACACCTTCGACAATCAAGACTGTGAGTTAATTGTCTTCGATCGACTTCTAATCATTCTATAATATCGTTGCGGTGATTTAGACGAATCCAACGATATGTGACAAAGTACCATTACGATTACTCAATCGCGGGATATCACGTATTCAATTATATACGCGCAGCGTTAATACCAAGCGTGTTGCGCGCTAACTGTATACTTCGAAAGGCGATATCTCGCGGTCTAGTTATCCGAATGTTACGTTGTCACATATCGTTGGACTCGTCTTATTGCCCTCTGAAAAATTTACGATGCTATTATGTAAATCAAGCTAGAAAATAAAATCAAATAAAATAAATAACCTGCCGTCAGTCTGGAGTCTAACTCGGCAACGAGATGAATATCGAGGAATGTATTCTTATAACGAAACTGTATTTCTCCTTCCTCAATTTTTTCCTTTTTTCATCTGCCCTTCCTGCCACCGTTACCGTTCCTTTTACTTCACCAGAGTTTTCTACTCTGCTGTTGCTAGGAAATGTTTACGTCTGATCGACTACCCAAAGTAAACAGTGTATAAGACCACAATTAGCCGGCAATCCCTCCCCGTTCCTGCCCCTATACTATCGTCTTCGTTTTTGGGCCAGACAGCATTTTTCGTTTCACGGAGACAGGCAGACAGTCAGACAAACAGACAGGCGGATAGATAGAGAGAAGTTATTATAAACTTGCCCCGAATAATATATATATATATATATATATATGTATCCTACAGTTCTTTGTATATATACATAGGTTTATGTATTTACATACATACATATATACGTATAATAAATAATATCATCCCAAAACCTAATAATAGATTGTATATATATACTATATCTGCACCAGATAAACGCTTTACGTAAAATCCTAGATCCTCGCAGCAGCAGGATACACCAGGGGGTAGGTAGGTAGGTAGGTAGGTAGAATGATCTATGAAGACAGTTAGAAAAATAAATAAATTAATTGAAATGTAACGAAACAAAATAAAACAAAAAAAAAGGTAAGAAACTAGTAGAAACAAAAAATACACCTTCCCCAAAAACTTTGGGGTAGAAAGAAAAAAGAAAACGGTGAAAAGAAACAACATCTTTATGCTTGTTACTCTAGACTCGAGAATATATATGGTATGTGCGATGTTAATGACTTTTTAATGGACTTCTTTCGATGGTTTCTTAGTATGTACTGTCATGAACCCCTAGAGAACTGAAGCAATGTGGGTTGACTTTTTTTTTTCTGTAGATAATTTTTGGACCAAAAAAAAATATCGCTTTATTTGTCAAATACCGAACGCCTTACTCACGTGGCGCTACACTACGTGTACTGGAAATGATAAAAACCATAATAATAATGATGATAATACTAATGGGGAATATGGTGACAATGAAAGGGAGGTGTGAGTTCTCTCGCTTTAGAATTGGCAATTCAGTTGTGCGCTCTCTCGCCTCCTGTTCCTTCTCCACCTCCTCTTCCTCTTCCTCATTTATACATATTCTCTCGATACTCGAGACTGACTGACATGTGTCGCGTACATCTGTCGCTCGCGCCGGTTGTTGTATGGTAGCTACAGGGGTGACTGATTCGTCGTTCGTTGTCGTCGATAAAACTCAAAGCATTATATTACAAAGTTGTCTCTTTTTTTTCTTTTTTTTCTTTTTCCATCATTATTATACACGTTTCAATCTTTACCTCCCATCTCTGAGTTACAATTTTAGAAAAATGGAAAATCATATCTATTGTTTTTTTTCTACCCTGTGTCCGATTTTCGTGATTTGATCGGATATTCGTAGAGTGCAATGAGCCGAGACAAACGATATGTGACAACGTATTATTCCGATTATTAGATCGCAAGTTATAGCCGCTTCAAGCACAGTTAGCGCGAAACGCTTGTGCTTGACATAGCGCTAGTAAACTTCGATACGTTATATCTGGCGTTTGAGTGATCGTAATGGTACCTTGTCACATATCATTGGATTCATCTTCAATACCGCTACAATTTTACAATCATTACGAATGCGTGAGATACACTTCGTTTATCGTTATTATTATTATTATTCGTCAAATAAATATATATACCTTTTAACGCTGTATAACAGGTAAAAGAATTTGCTCCCGTACTCACTTATACGATAAGAGATTTACGAACGTCTCGAGTAGTAGGTATTATCGGAGTAAACACTGCCGATCTAAGCTCCCCAAAAGATATTATGTCACGTTTTTATATCACGCTATATGAATACAACTACCTGGTTCAATTCTGACCGATGTTGGATTACGAAAAATGTATTTTCTGATCTGACTATTGATCGTACGGATATCGTCTAAATCGGTAAATTATTCCATATACGCATATGTACTATATAAATATTCTGTACGTAGCCTCAACCTATAGGTGTGATGAAAAACGTTGAATGGAAGAGGAGCGAACGAACGAGACCGGTATACACCATGCGGTATAGTATATCAACACTCTACCTACTCCGCGCATTGCCATTGACAAAAATTGTTCGATGGTATAGAGATATATGTGCATAAGGATTCCTTATACCTCACTACCTCATCTCACCCTATCTCACAGACCACGATCATACCTTGCCGCCGTCTCAACCCTCTGGGCACATACCTGAGAGCTGAGTAGTCCGCCTGAGAGCCGGGCCTTCTGCATTCCTTTGAGCCCATTCTGTACCTATATGTGTTTAGTGGTAGCAGATATATATATATATATACCATAAACGTAATTATTTACATTTTTACGACGGGTTTAGTTATCATACTGAGATTGCCAAAAAAAAATAAAAAAAATGCTTTATTTTTCTGCGTACATTTCCAAATAGTCGTTTTCATTTCGCAATATATGTACATAAATATTAAGATATGATGGATAAAACGTCTGGAGAGAAAAGAGAAGGAAATGGTTATATGAAACAAAATGGCAAAGAAAAAAAATTGCGAGTTGGATTGCCGAGATGGAAGAAAGCCAGGATGACGCGAATAACCACCATACTTCATCTTCATCTGTAAGCTTTTTCTTCTTCTTCTCTTTTCTCTTCTTTTCTTTCATATCCTTTCTATTTTTTTTTTTTTCCTTCCTTCTGTCTCTATTGTGCCGCTCGCTGAGCTGGCTGGCTGACTGGCTTAGTGATATGCGGAGATGAGAATTGAAAGTAGGATTTCTGGCAGTGAGAATAGTCGTTAGATGACGGGACGTAAAAATTGTAAGAAGCAAAAGGGATATCTATGCAATAATTTATTTTCTTTAATCACAACTTTTACGAGCTTTGAGGAGATAATAGAAAAAAGGAACAATGTTTTTTCTCTCAAGATACATGAATCACCCTGTATACATGTTTGTAAGTAAGTACTTATACGTTCGATCGGTACTGCCGCAATCGTCGTCGGCGCATTTTACACTGCAATTACATTATCATTATATACATACCAACCCAACCCCAAGACCAACCTAACTCTTACCCTAACGTACTCTACGTCGCCGTCTGATACTCTGAGAGTAACTGCAGATTATTTGCGTTGTGTGGACCTCGAGATTACCCCCACCTCTACCTCAACACAGGTCTCAACCTTCGCGCGCTGCATCTACTGTGCATACGGGTATTCGACTGTATACGTATGTGTGCGCGCGCCGGTATCTTATGCTTATGCTTATGCTTATGCTTATGCTTACTTACTTGCTCTGCACACATACCTACGACTTTTTCTCTCTCTCCCTATGTGTATTTCTCTCTTATCGTTGCACGCCGACGAAATTGAAGATCGACAAAGAAAGGCGCAGATATACTGAGTAAAGGTAGAAAATTAGGGCGGTTGTTACGACAACGGCGGCGAAGTACACTAGATTAACTAGTTTTACAAAACGCCGCCACCGCCCTTTACTCTACTTTACTTGACTTTACTTTACATTACATTGCACTCGCATTTATTATATAATCTACATTTTATTGCCACGATTACGTTAGTTCAATATTTGAACTACCCATAGGCATGTATACAGCTCGGTGATATTTATTACTCGTTTCGTAAAACAGAAAATAAAACAAAAAAAAAAAAAAAATGAAGAAGTTGGTAAAAGAATGATAGAAAATTGATAGAAAATCCAAATTAAAAACGGGGAAAAAGAAAAATTTGCAACATTTTTTGAACCCTATGGGTTTCACTTTATTTTAGTATATTTGAACGACCGTTCAGTGGGGTGGGATGAGGTGGGGTGTCGGAAGAATGGAGACTGGAATGTCGGGAGGCACTTGCTGGCTGCCCGCTTGAGCCTGTTTGTTCCTGTTCGTTCCTTTCCTTACCTCCCTGCTGCCCAATACCACTCTAAACTGCAGTATATAGGTATGGTAGAGTCTCGTTTTGTTTCGTTGTAAAAAGAAAAGAAAAGAACAGAAACTAAAATGGATAAAAAAAGACCTGATCAATATGCGTCGAAAACCGTAAAACAAAGAGCAAAAATTGTATAATTAGGAATATATATTCTTTCAATGCTTACTTTTGACTTGATTTATTTAATATGAAATTTAAGGGACACCCTGTACCTATTAAACCGTAAAACTTCGAGGTGTGCGTCGAGCAGCACCAGCTAGCGCGCCGAGTGAGCGTTGCGCTGCGTTGGGTTGCGTTGCGTTGCGTCGCGTCGTTCGCTTCGGGCATGGGAGCGGAATGTGGCCAATGCATAAACTCTCTAGGTGTATACATACCTACCTAACCTACCTACCTACCTACCTACCTACCACGCGCGTTTATACATATACTACCGGGCATAACGCTTGCCGTTGCTTCGAGATTATCCGCTCTCCCTTTTACCTGCCCAGGGCCCGCTGACGTGGGTTTCAGATTCGTGAATACGTTGTATACTACGGGTTTCATATTGGTAGTAGTACCTACGGGCTTACAATCGGCGCTTTGTCGGGTCAATTTAACGCCAGAATTATCAATTAGTATCGCACGCTTTCGGTGATGAATTTTTTACTTTTTTTTTTTGCTTACTCTCAACTTTGTACAAATCACCCGTACGTTTGAGTAATCTCAGCGAAAATACAAGGCGATTTGGTCTTCGCAAAAATTTTCTAACTCTTACTGTTTTTGAATCAAAGACTATTCAAGATTCTACCAATCACAGCGCGCCACGTCACCCGGCGACCGTTACTTTTGTTCTTTTATTCAAAAACTCTGTATCTCGAGATTGACTAGGTGTAATAACACGTTCTTGGATATCGTTGGATTCGTCTCCGTCACCGCTACAACCTGCTGCTAATTAGAACAACGTCAAATCTAATCAGAGAATGAAAAGTTTCTATAAAGCAATTTTTACTGAGATTTAGAAACGCGGCTAATTCTCGCATGTATAACTCGTTGTACAATGCGACTAAAAGTGCAGGGTATACAATATACATAAGTGGACGAGGAGGACCCCTTCCGTTTCGTATTTTCGCACGTAACCAGTGTTTCACGGGCTTCCTCTACCCCCTAACCCTTTTTCTCTACCGTACTCTTTCGTTTATATGGCATATGCGTGTAGTGGCTAACTCGGTCTGATCCACGTTACCCCGCCATCATCATTTTAGCACAGCATTGTCCGGGCGTGAGAACTCCATCACGTGGCACCCTTGCAATAACGCGACGCTCATGAGGGTTGGCGAATGAAAAATTTCAAATATTTCTAAAAGATTTAAAAGTTATTAAAAATTGACTAAAAGTCATGATCGACGATTAAGGCCCATCCTTAGTCGCCCACCTCCTTTCCGTACAATGTAACGAAAACGGGGCCGGGGAGACACATTTCGATGATTATCCGAGCCCAGGCGTCGAAAACGCAAAAAAGGCCAACGCTGCGCGAATTCTATTTCAATTCCAAACACATACGTCCAAAAAAATTTTCGTTTCATGCGAAAATAGAGCCAGCGTTTGGTTATTTCTTTGGAAAAAAAGAAATAACCAAACGCCGGCTCTATTTTCGCATAAAACGAAAATTTTTTTGGACGTATGTGTTTGGAATTGAAATAGAATTCGCGCAACGTTGGCCTTTTTTGCGTTTTCGACGCCTGGGCTCGGATAATCATCGAAATGTGTCTCCCCGGCCCCTTTTTCGTTACATTGTACGGAAAGGAGGTGGGCGACTAAGGATGGGCCTTAAGAATAAATTCTGGAATATGAATGAAACGTATTATATCATCACGCGTGATATTGTGAAAAAAAAAAAAAGATCGATGTGTGTACACACGAAGTAGCTTATCTTATTTAAACAAGACATTTGTGTTATTGCAAATGTATCCGATAAAAACCATATCGCTTCTTTTACTAACCAGCTGTTTACTAAAACCGAGGAAAAAGATGCGATATTGAGAGTGAGAGAAAAAGGTCAATAGGCTAACGACTCCGACCTCGCTACTCAAGCCTATCAATTAATTATAGCGCGCTGGGCGTCTTTTTTTTTTTTTATTCTCTGGTCATCTAATTAAACTAAATTAAATCTCTAACCGCGATAAACGACAACATATTTACTATTATACATAAATATTAAATTGTAATCGAAAAGTTTCGACGCGACAACTGAACAAAAAAGAAAAAAAAAAAAGTACTTGTACAAGTTTTTTTTATAAACCAAGCTGTTTCTTTGCGTTATGGTTTTTCAATTTATGGTCTCTGGGACACCCTATATGCGAGGCAGAATCGAGAACCGATAAAGTTTCGGTCTGGAGTCTAGACAGGAATATTTGTGTTTATTTATGTAGCAATCCACCACTCGGTACAGTTTTATCGGGAAATATCTTTCCACACTGTTCGCTTTTCGACGTCATCTCCGCTGCACTATAGCAGCAGTTAACTGCAGGCCAGTTCCATTTCTCCATTATTTCCTCTCTTGTTTATTTATTATTATTATTATTATTTTTCCCCGGTTCGTTTTCGAACAAAAACTGGAAAGAGGCATTCAAGGTGGATAAAGAACGTCCTGTACCATGTCCTTCGTATATTCGAGTAGAAATCGCGAATTGGCCAAAAATTAGCCCTCCCTTTTGTTTTTCCTTACTCTAGAATTGTCCGTGTATACACCCCACGCATTGCGTATATAATTTGTTTATAAACTTCGGTTAAAATGATGGCATCGCCTATCAGCGTTACGGTCGCGGTAGTTTTCTCGCTCAACAGCAAAGCCCCCCCACGTGTGTTTTACTATTTAGAAGGTTTACACGTTAGCAACAGCAAAAGCAGAAGCAACATAGAGACTCGAACGCTGACACGAAACACTTAGCAGTTGCCCAAGGCCTAAATTATTTTGACAGGATTTTTTAAACCAAGAAATAAGATTGAGAAAAACAAAAAAAAAACATAAAATAATAGACACATGTGTGTACTGGAATATACACAACGGTGGATATCTAACTACCGACTTCCTGCTGAACACTCTTCCTTCTCTCCCCCTCGATTGCATCGACTCATACCTTCAGGAAGCTTATTCTTATAGCGGTGATCGGATTCCTTGTAAAAAATTGCGACGATTTTGTCTCAACTAAAATTTCGAGGGTCGAACAGTAATTGAGTTATAGCGAATCGAAAATTGACCAATCGTCGCGTGCCACGCTACTGCGGTGACCGTTATTTTAGTCCGTGCGGTGATTGGTAGAAAATTGAAATCGCTCTAGTTTGAAAACTATTCAACCCTCAACATATTTCATTAGACAATATCGACTCGGTTTCTTCCAAAGAATCCAACCCACTGTGTAAGATTCATATCCGTTTGATAAAAAACGTATTTTCGACCACCGATATAATAACACAAAGTTTTTCATAGCGCATAACACCGCCTCCTCACCTACTAGCTAAGTCAGTCAGTCAGTCAGTTACTCGCAACACGCGGGTTTTTTAAGCCGCGCATAGTGGCTGTGGCGGGCCGACTCGAGTGGGCATTCAATTCGGGATCCTTTTTGATGCCTTTCAAGGCACTCGAGAGATTGTATCTTCCTCGGTCGACTTTCTGGGTCAAGTGTTGTATGTACCTCCTGCAAATGAAACTCCTATACCATTCATTCATCTACTATGCTAGTATACAGCTAATTCTCCGTGGGATAGAGAAAAAACAGCGGAAACCTTCCACCATCATCATTTATCGACTCATTTTTACGCCTGGCTTCCTCTTTCCTCTGCAATTGGTTTTAATTCGCGACTACTATTTACAAAAAGAAAAGAAGAAAAAGAAAAGAAGAAAAAATTATTGCGGAAGCACAAATCGCTTTTCTTCGTCGTCTATTTTTCATCTTTCCGTTATTCCTGCGCAACTTGTTAACTGACATGTGTTTAGTTCGTGGGCGTGCATCGCCCCAGCACACTGGTATAGTCGCTTGATGATATTGATTCGTCGTCGGTTAGATTCCTGCATAAATTAAAATCCAATTATCATAAGTCTTTTAATTATTTCGTCGATTGAGACCGCGCGGCGTTGTATAGCGGTGCGCGCGCTAATCAACTGCCGTTTCTACCTTATCGAACCTCTTAGCTCGGACCCGTCGAAGAACCAAGAGTCATCGTGATAAACATTCACCTCAACCTAAGTGGGAGATTATTATCCAATTTTTAGGACAGTTTATTTATTCATTTATTCTTCAATTTCACTTGACGCTTTTATTATCGCATTGATAGTGTAGCCGAGATCAATACGAATCCGACAATACCCCACAAAGTATATGCCTCGTTACGGTCACTCAAACGCGAGATATTAGCGCGGTTCAAGCGCTACTAGCGCGCGCTCGTCCCATTTTAATCCAGGATAGGTATCTCGTTATTCATTATCTGGAATGTCGTCTTGTTGGGTGTCGTCGGACTCGGCTCGGCGAGCACAATCAATCTGACTATAAAAGAATCAATTTCAGTCCAAATAATGGATGAGAATTTCTTTTCAAGCTCTTAAAAAATGTGTTGGAAGTCTATACACGCGGTCCACCGTAGTACGCGACTTGTTCAATACCTATTCCGGCCTTTATAACCTCCAAAGAATTTCTCTTTTTTTCGTCGTCGTCGTCGTCGTCGTTGTCGTCGTCGTTGGCCCCACGCATTTGCACCTGCCTTCAGGCTTACTCGGGTTGAGAAACACTTCCTAGTGGTCGGTTGGCCGGCCTGCTGCAGGCTCTCCCACGCGACTTCCCCCCCAATTTCCCCCCCACTTTCTTTCTTTCTCTATTTTTCTCTCCGACTCTTTCTCTCGCTGCCTCGTGGTATGCCTTTAAAGTTACCGCCATCGGAGAATAAGGCGCGGTCCGATCCGCGCCAAGTCCGAACCGAGATAACCCAACTCGAATGGGACGGGTTCACCTATGGAACAGCTGATCGCTAAGGGTCAGGTGCCCCGAATATATGTTTTAGAAATGATGCTGGCCACTTCTTATTAATAAAATCTTCTTCTTCTTCAAACAAACGAAAAAAATTGATAACATATCATTATTATTATGTAGAAAAAAAAAATAAATGAGGCTTGGTTATCAATTAAGAGTGAAAATATTCATCATCAAAGTGGTCTTTGACCCGTAAAGAGCGATTATAGTGACAGATGAGTGGTCGACCACGAGAATTTCGTGCGGTCACGCTTCTTCTACTTCTTATTAGATATCATACACACATTCACATACGTTATATGTAAATTCGAGTATGAGTATAGTAGAGGAAAAGGTTTATTTGCGCAAGATATGAATGCTAGTCCTATGTATATGTATATATATATATATATAGCTCAGGCCTAAGTCACAGAGAAGGAGATGATAAACATGCATATTATATACGGATAAATAAATCTCTATGTATAATATTTATTTTATTCATGACGTATAGATATACTATTTAATAATATATTGGACCCTCCTCAACGATTATTATAATCAAAGGTATATATAACTACGTGTATGCCTATATATAAAGGTCATATATTCCGTTAGAGATCAGGAAAATAAAGAATGGTATACCTAATACCTATATATATACTAAATTAGAAACACGAAATAACCGATTTGGTTCGAACATTATCAAAAGTGTGAAGAAAGAGGTGAATAGAAAAAAAATTAAAAAAAAACAGGATAAAAGTAGGAATTTCGTGAGTTCGACTGTACATATATCTATGGTTTTAAATAAATTACACCATAGCTTAGAATTGTTGTTTGCTTTTATATGTAACTACTAAAGAACTCAAGAAGAAAAATAAAAAATGAATCGAACAAAAAAAAAAAAAAAAAGGAACTGTGGTATACCGTGTGATTCCTCGCTTACATCGCAGTGATTTGGGTAGTAGATCGTCAGGTATAGTCAGCATGAAAAATTATCTGTGATCGTAGCCGCGGAGTTCTATAGCACCGGTCGATGACGCTCTTCAGTCTTGACAGCTATGGCAATGTGAGTGTCATATTATTACGGAAAAGAATTATTACACCCACAAAATGTTCTTTGTGCACCGAATGATCGTTATCCAGGGGATTGCGACTGATTGGGGATGGATAACTAAGTGAAACTAGTTTTCACAATTACGAGTGCATCTGTAAGAGCGTAACCTCAAAACGGCAAGTAACCTCAAGGACAAGTAACCGTTTTCAGGTAGGCCAAGGGGCTTTACGGTCCTAGTAATTGACACTTAGAGCCAGCATGGCTCTGAGAGACCGGGCGTGCCGACCATGACACTACATGACCCAGAACTTGCCGAAGTCAAAAGTTCTACTTTTACTTTTACTTTTACTTTTTATATTTTTTATTGTGTTTTTTTTTTTTATATTAAATATAGCTGCGCGCTTCAGGAATTATTAACAATTTTCTGTAATTTTCGCACTAAATTTTTTTACGGGTTTGCAAAGAAATCATTAGAAGTTATTATTTCAGAGAGCATGCAGCAGCCTCGGATTTTTCTTGACCTGGCATCCTCATAGCTAGATTCGTACTAGCACAGGGTGTGAAGGTGTTTAATGCTCCCAAATCATTCTACGGGGTGTGTGCAGGAACAGCTAATACACTGTTTAACGAGAAGGACATTAAACTGGGACGTCGGTTGCACAATGCTAACGAGTAGGGGCATTTTCCACTGCATACCAATAGACACGAGTAACATCCTAAGCTAGCATGTTCTGAGATGTACCATGTTCATCCATTTAATACCAGATCATCTAAACATTTACCTTTCAATTTCAAAGAGAATAGTGTTGCCGCAAGATACGAGAAAAACGAAACAAGACAAGATGAGAGGTGTTGAGACTCAAGACGAGATGATGATTTTTCTCTTATCGTTTGATTCGAGACGCTACAAGAAGACTTAAAATAATACTTATGAATCGATATCGTATGCAATTGACTTATTACCTTCAACACTATCAGATGTGTAAATTTCACCGAGACAGTTATTTATAACCTAATAATGTTTGAAATAAACAGAAACTGACATCTGCAATCAATTTAACAATTCATCACTACTTATTTATGGAATAGTATCGTATACCGTTGTATTATAAACGATATTACAATTCAATTACACAATATTGTATATATTATATTGCTCGATGAATGATATCCACATCGCTTTGTTCGTAACCCTACTTGTCGAAGAGATGCAACGGGTCAGTCAGTCTGTGAAAAAAAACGTGTTGCTAAAATTTTTTTAAATTTATCGGATACCCGTAACAAACTTTAGTGCAGTAGAGTTTTTTTAAATTGCTCCAGATGTGGAACAGTGGCAAGGAAGAGGTTGAACTTTTGACTTCGGCAAGTTCTGGGTCATGTAGTGTCATGGTCGGCACGCCTGGTCTCTCAGAGCCACGCTGGCTCTAAGTGTCAATTACTAGGACCGTAAAGCCCCTTGGCCTACCTGAAAACGGTCACTTGTCCTTGAGGTTACTTGCCGTTTTGAGGTTACGCTCTTGCAGATGCACTCGTAATTGTGAAAACTAGTTTTACTTAGTTATCCATCCCCAATCAGTCGCAATCCCCTGGATAACGATCATTCGGTGCACAAAGAACATTTTGTGGGTGTAATAATTCTTTTCCATAATAATATGACACTTACATTGCCATAGCTGTCAAAACTGAAGAGCGTCATCGACCGGTGCTATAGAACTCCGCGGCTACGATCACAGATAATTTTTCATGCTGACTATACCTGACGATCTACTACCCAAATCACTGCGATGTAAGCGAGGAATCACACGGTAATTCTTAGCTAGGCGTAAGCAACAGTTTTACTCTGACGTTTATACTTATTGCCGTGCGGTTACTACATACACCAGGAATTAAAAATAGTACAGGAACAAAAATACTCCCTTTCATCTAAGTAGTGTATGATAATAATCAATGAATGACGAAGGAGGAGGAAAAAAATACACGATTTTTCGTCTTCTGGTTTTTTTTTTTCGAACACGTTTATGATGTACTTATTTCCTCTTGACCCTTCTTCTTCTTCTTCTTCTTCTTCTGCATCGCTGCTACCCTTTCGAAAGAGAATTTGTAAAATATTTCGCCTCGTCAGATGAGGAAAGACGATGATGAGGTGGTGGTGGTAGTAGTATTAGTATAGTCGTATGGCGCATACGAGTTATAAAACTGGTTTGGGCGACTCAACATCGCGGAGGGCAGCATTACAGGGCGTATTATTTGACCCAAGTTTAGTAGCTGCAGGTTTGGCTCGTCGGTTTGGAGTCGGCAACCACCTCCACCTCCACCTCCACCTCCACCTCCTACTTCTCGACAGTCGTCGATTTGGTTTTGGCCGCCCTTCACACCGACGAATTCCAATTAAGTTATAAAAAGAAAAAAAAAAAAACAAGAAAAACGATTTTCTTTCCACTGTGTATGCATTCTCAATAAAAAACTGAAAAGATTTTGTCCCAGCGATGAATTCGAGACTCTCATAGTTTTCGAATTAGAACCAGTTAAAGATCGTCCAATCGCTGACCGCCCGCGTGACCACGTCCGTTAGAAGAAGCTCGCTGCCCATTCGTCAGTCCCTAAAATCGTTCTAATTCAAAAACGATTAGACTCTCGTAATTTTTGCTAAGGGAATATCGCCGTCATTTTAAACCAGCTAACCGACCATATGACTTTTACATCGTTATTATACTCCGTGTGGGTTTATACGCGTTTAATTTATGTTTCGGTCACTGCCGCCATGCCATGCAATGAGCAGCTGCTGCTACTGCTGCTGCTGCTGTACCCATCAAAAATCTAATTTATATCAATAAATATCAACGAACTAGAGAATGCGGCTCTCATATGACAGTTTTATAATTATAACGTCACAACTAATCTCACGATCAATTGTCATTGGTATATGTTTTGTTGTTATTTTCTTTTGTCTTTTTGACAAACGAACAACAACAAGAAAATAAAAAATGTAGATCAATCAGAGGGTATAGAAAGTGAGGATTGAATAAGGTCGGAAAATGACCACCCGCGTTTGCTGTTGGACGAAGACCAACCGACCAACCGAGCGACCTGAGACCTCTGCCATTTAGATAACGGGTCTACAAAAGTATCAGCACTACTAGGCACCTAACTCGAACCAAACCTAACATAATTTTACCTTTAGACCAACTTAATTGACGGTCAAAGGTAAAATTACGCCACGCAATTAACTCGGGTTAGAAAAGTTAATTGCTTATGCAGCAGTACGGTATATCATAACTATATGTCGTATATACCTAGTAGGTATGTACATACATGTACACGAGTTACAGCCTCAAAGCTGATTGAGGAACTTGACTTGAGGCAAATTCTATGAACTCTAATTATACGTAATGAGATGAAAAAAAAGGAATACAATTTTTCTAATTTTTGTTTCTTTTATTTTGTCAACAATTCCTGTTTTCCTTTTTTTTCTTTGTACATACATACATGTGTGTGTGTACATTAAATTATTGAATTTATCTTCAAAGACTTGAGTTATACGCATATATAGGTATAAGAAAGGGCATCACCTGCACCTTATTTTCAACAACCGGGTCCAACGCCATCCTCCAATGCAGCTGCTCGTTATATATACATATGGTAGTATGTATATCATGCGTGTATACTAACACCTTTTTCTATGTTTCTATTTTCTTACTACATACCTATGTAAAAAATAAAGAAGAAGAAAGAAAGAAAGAAACTCAAAAATCATCAATTTATATTCATACGTCATACATAGGTTGTTACATACATACATACATACATACATACATAGATAACTACTAACGCGTAGACTACGACAATAACTATTGTTCCACGGAAGTGACAGTTTAGTCTGACATCCGGTATAATACTGTATATTATATTATGTCTACATGTAACATATGTATCTTACGATACATACAATACGTGTATATTATACCAAAGAAATTAACCATCACCGCATTATCATCATCATCGTTGATGCTGATTATTATCATCACAATGAAATTATTATTTGGGGTACAAAGAAGAGAAGAATAGAAATTTTAGTTTTCAATTTTTTGAATTTCTTGACTTTATAGATGTAAGCACTGGGTCTAAGAGGGATGAAATTTGTCATCCCTTGTTCGCTCACGAAATTTATAAAAATTTACGGTTATGGGGTTATTGTGCATCCCTAGCTCGTCATCCTCTCTATCTATTTGTCCATCTATCTATTTCTCTCCTAAAGCCCTTTCGTTCATGTATATGTATACATAGGTAAATAGGCAGGGATAAGGGTGAAGCTAGGGATGTATGTATGTACATATTATATACACACACACCAAAACGCCTACAGTTCCCCTGCAGTTCACCCTCTGTGAAGGGACAGGCAGACAGATAGGCAGACGTACACGGTATAGGTGTAACTTTCTATACAGGGTGATCCAGAATGCGGTAGTTTCGTTAGACCGGTAAATTCCTTGTAAAAATCTAGGACCAAAATTATTCATCCTAAAATATCGAAAGCGAAGCCGTTTTCATGTAGGTGCCGTTTAAAGTAAGCCAATACGAGGAGTATGAATTTGGGATCTAACGACAGAGCGTCTCACGTATATCTGCCCTCGTATTGGCTTACTTTAAACGGTTCCTACCTGAAAACGGCTTCGCTTTCGACATTTTAGGCGAATAAAGAAAGTACCACATTCTGGATCACCCTGTATATATGTACATGTATAAATGTATATATACTAGGGGGGTGTTTCCTAGCAACCCTCTTGTTCTATACTATTTTTTCATATACTTATAGTACCTATGTATATTATATAAGTATATATGTGTATGTAAAGAAAAGCACGAAGAATCGCCCTTGCTAATAAATACATTGTTACATTTTTTTCGTATCATTTTATTCCCGGTTTTTCTTTCCATTTTTTTTTTTTTAATGAAATTTTACCTAAAAGATGACAGGAACAATCTCCCTCGGGGAAAATCGACGAATTTTAATTATATACTTACCTATATATTCTGTGGAGATGGAATTCCGGATATTCAATGAATTTTTTTTGGATCTCATCCGTCAGAATCTCGGAAAATGTCGAGAACTTTTTTTTTCCATTTTCAATTCGGCGAGTTTTTAACTTTTATAGTATGGCTACTCTCATTTTCTCTAACTATATAGTAGAGAGTCAAATTTTCTAGACGTGGGGCGCGACATGCTTCTCTTTCTCCCCCTATACTAGCGTAAATATTGATTTTGGGAGCCAGACTCATAGAGCAACTTCGTTATGCCGGTGGAAATACACAGTCATACGATATGTATGTGTGGCTAAATGATAAAAATAATAACGACGAACAAGGGGGCGAAAAAATGATTTCCTATCGCTGTTTATCAATCCTGAAACTTTCAAGTTCCTATTTCATTTCATTTGATGAAGAAGGTAAAATTAGAGCTGCTTTTTATAGAGAAATTTAATCCCTTAATGGTTACGTACGTCTTTTGTTTCATATTTTATTATGATATATTTTTTTATCGCTTTGGCGCACGCCTTGCATATGCAATTGTCTATGTATGTGTCACTTCAGGGAAGCCTTGGGTAGTTTTCCACCGGGTGCCCACCGAATCCCAGTGCGCATTAAGCAACCCTCAAATTACACTTCCAGTTGCACACTTCACCAGCCTACCGGATCTATACCGGCGTTAACCCTCAATTCCCAATTCCCAATTTTCCATCCCTCTTCATAGTCGTTCCGCGATTCACTAACCGAACACGCGACCCTTCATAGAGGTTAATATTAAATCTGTTTATCCGCAACACGGATATAACGGGTGAAAAACGGCCCTAAAGCCTTCTTATTACGAATACTATATTTCTAATCTCATCCCACGCTGTCATAATCATGACCAAATTCTTGCCGCCTTCAAGCCGAATCCAACGATACCCAACAACGTACTATTCCGGCTATTCAATCGATAGATACATCGCTTCTCAAATTCCAAAAACTGTTTTTGCACTGCCCTAACTGCGCTTCGATCCACGTTATCTCGAGATCGAGTTACGGTGAAGGTATGTTGTCGGGTATCGTTGGACGCGTCTCGAGGCGCTGTACAACTTGAGCAATCTAAAACCGAGATGAAACGAGATTCGAAGAACCAAATATACGATAAAACCATTTAATGGATCTTTTGTTACAGCCCGAGAGCTGAAAACCTGCGGCGGAATAAGCAGCGGTGGTGAAGTCTGCTGTTCAGCCGACATGGAGTTAAGACTTCAGGCACGAGCACGTGACAAACACGACAAAGCAACCAAAGACAGCCTCCAACGATGGCATCAGATATTTTCCATAAGAGCGACCAAGTTTCACGGTAAGACCTACTTCTTTGTTTTACTACTTCTAGATTAGAATAAAAAAACACGCATTTCATCAGACTTGCACAGTGCACGTATATTAGTTAGAAGTTGCAAGTGCATTTCAGACGTCCCTCCCCTCCTCCCTACCTATCTACATAGGCACACGTACGTGTATAACTACACTTCGCGACCTGAAGACTCAGAGAGTGGGTTGGGACAGGGAAGTCGGTCTGAGAGCAATTACAATGTCTGCCGCGACACCCCAAAGGCTCTGAAGTGAGAGTCTGGAGCATAAGTGAGGCGAGGTGAGGCAAGGCTATGTGAGTGAGGAACCTCTACGTACCTACTATGAGAGAGCGCAAGTGGCACAAAGTACAAAGCTGATGAAACCCCCGCCTTCTCTCTCTCTCTCTCTCTGTCTCTCTTTCGCTTTCCTCTACCCCTTCAGTATTGCCTGTCGTTATATGTATTATACCCTCGTCTGAGAGAGAAAGAGAGAGAGAGAGAGAGAGATAGACGTGGACAGGAAGCGGGGCAATGAGATTGAAATCTATTCCTCCAAACCTCAAACCTGCGGAAGCCCGAAGAAGGGCTTCGGTGGCTACCACGATTTGGTCTGACTGAATAATCATTGTTATTTGCTGGGTATATAGGTAACATGTCCCGCAACTTCAGGGTTAAACGAAATCTGTATACAGGGTGAGTTTTCTCCGGGGTCCGGAGAGGCTGTGGCTTAAATCGTCTGCATATTCCGTTTAATAGCACCCTTCAGACCAATGTTTTTAGAACAGGTTGAATTGAGTAGGGAACCACCTTAACGTTCTCAGACCTCCAGTCTTCTGGATGCTAATGAAAAATTGCCATATATCTCTATCAATTTCGAGAGTTTTATCGTGTATAATTATAATTCTGCATTTTTTTCCGTTACGTCGGTATAACTAATACATTAAATATTTCTTCTTGGCTTACAGACTTTTTCAAGGAGCTACTTGCCGCTAGTAAAAAAGGATTCCACGAAATGTTCAAGCGGACTTACGGTGTCATTTATGAACAGAACGCCTACCTATTCACCGATCTATTCAAAGAACTCGAGAACTACTACGCTCGAGGAACGGTAAGAGTCATTATGAGAATCATTTTTTTGTTTTTGTTTTTGTTTTCATCAAGAATTTGAATATAATTTGAAAAAAAGAATAAACGCAAGAGTTCCGGATGGCAGAGTTCGTTGTTCCTTTCCTCCGGCGTTCAAAGGTCTGCGATGGCGTCAGACGGTTAGAAGAGAAGTAAAGCGGGTGTCGCGTGACCCTTGCCCGAGATTCAATCGATGGTTTTGACGCCCGGAACTAACGTAAACGGCAGCGGCGCAAACGCAAACTCTGAATCGACGCTTCCTTTATTATTTTTATACCGGCGTTTTAAGTTTTGACTTTCGAGTCTTTGACTGTTATCATGAAGAACGGATTTTTCAATCTTTTTTTTTACCGTTCTGAATTTTTTGGATTTTATTTTTTCCCCTTCATCTCTTCAACATCTTATTCAAGTCTCTTCCCATCCTTCAGAGACTTACTTCTGCTCTTCAGCTTCATTTTAACTTCCTTCATTCTTCAGCCTCTTCTTCAGCTTTTTATCCATTCTTCAGCATATTTTTTTCTTTTTGATTTTTCATTCTTCGGCCTCTTCTTAAATTTCTTCTTTATCCTGATTTTCATTTTATCAGAATGAATCTCGAAAATTTTCAACCCCACCATCGTTTGTTCTTTCAATTTTAATTCAAGAAACTTAACGTATATTGAAATAAAACCGAATGTGACCAACCAGATCTATTTTAGCCCTGTGCCAATGCCCTATGCATGATTACTGGCAAATCGCCGTCTGGAACAACGAACTTTTCTCTCCCTCCATCTACGTCGTTCTTCTTCTTTATTTTCCTCTCCCATTCCAGCGTTATCCAAAAATAGCATCGTCTCCGTTCTCTGACCTGAACCAGCTCCTTCCTTCGCTCCAGCGAAATCTCTCCCGATCTACCAATTCCCGAAAACCATTAAGAGCTAAGAAAAACACGGAAAAATACTTTCATCACCAGTCGATCAATGCCAATCAATCATCTTTCAGGTGAATCTCGAAGACGCTATGGACAACTTCTTCAATACCCTTTACCAAAAGATGTTCACAGTTATGAACAGCCAGTACGAATTCGATGACAAGTATCTAGAATGTGTTGGGGACCACATGAAAGAGATGAGTCCCTTCGGAGACGTACCCCAAAAGCTTAGCGTGCAGATAAAACGATCTTTTGTAGCCACTCGAGCCTTTAGTCAGTCCCTAACTGTGGCTGCAGACGTTTTAAAGAACATGCAGAATGTGAGTATCAAAAATATGACGCATCGTAATTAATTTCGCCCCCTAAATTCTCGAGAATAAGGCAAAATGATACTATAATCATAATCAACGGTTGCTACACGGCCATAGTCACTGACCAATTAAACATGGCCGCCGCGTCACCCGCCTGGAATCCTATTTCGGCAATATAATAATTCCTCGCACTCACCGGGTGCCGGGAATGATTTCAAACTCAACAATACGGCGGCAGGAATAATTCCAACGTAATCCCAAACTGAAAGACAATCCAAATTCTGAGAATTCATGGGGTGAAGACTCGAACCCGATAACGACCTCTATGTTTTTTTTTCCACTATTCTGGAATATGACTTGGAGAATCATTCATAGATAAGCAAGAATTTATGTCTCACAATCCCTCAGACACTTCTAATCAAAAGACCACGTCATTCATACAGCTCAAATCATCCCCGGAGTGCGCAGCAGCCTTAATGAGGATGACCGCATGTCCATCTTGCAGTGGAATATCAGGAAATGTACTTGCATGTGTCGACATGTGTGCGAATGTGATGAAGGGCTGCTTAGCTCAACATGCAGCTCTGGACGCTGACTGGAATCATTTTGTTGGTCAGTTTATTCTCTCATTTTTTAAACGCCTATTCTATTACAAAAAGAAGAAGAAGAAGAAGACGAAGTAGTAATCCGATTGTTCTGATTGAAGAGAAGCTCTCCCTTCTTTCTTCTTCTTATTCTTATTCTCATCGTTTATTAACCTTGGGTAGAATTAGTCGCGCTTAAACCTTCAACTGGATAATTAGACGCTCTTAAACTCCTCCATAGTTTAAACGGTGACTAATTCACCGACGCAAATAAGTGTAGGTAGTAATTTTTCCTTGTGTAAGTTCTCCTGCCTCTGAATGTTCCCAATGATTTCCTAGAGTCTAACAAAAACCATTGAATTTCTGTTTCTATTCAATTTTTTGCAGAGGCCGTAGACAAGGTGGCGGACCGTCTACTGGGTCCGTTCAATATTGAGATGGTGGTCGAGCCGATAGACATTAAAATATCAGAAGCAATAATGAACTTTCAAGAAAACGGCGCAGATGTATCACAGCGAGTATTTTCTGGCTGCGGTAAGCCGCTGCTTGGTAAAAGGCGGAGGCGAGACAACAGGGAGCTTCATTTAGAGTCTCTTAATTTCAACCAGGGTTCATCCCCGGAGGATAGAGCCCCAACCGCTGCTATGCTAGAGAAATTGGTGAAGGAAATCAGACAGAGGATCAGAGATTCGAAACAATTCTGGGTCTATCTTCCCTATCAACTTTGCAATAACGGATTAGTCGTGCCGCCTAGTAATACCAAAGAATGTTGGAACGGGACACACGTCGATCAGTAAGTCAAGCTTTTGGTGAAAACTTGAGAGGCGTATCGATGCTGAAGAAATCCTCACTTTCTCCTTCTATTACAGATACATTTACCCCGTCTCTGCCAACGGAGAATCTCAGATTCTCAATCCTGAGGTACGAGCCATGGGAGTCAAGCCAACCATTGTCAAAGAACAGCTCTACGCTCTTTCTACTATTAGCAATAGATTGAGATCGGCTTTTAATGGCCAGGACGTAGAATGGCAGGATTCAGGTGATTATTGCTACAGTTTATAAATATCATGCGTCCGTTGAAGAATCTAGGACTGTTTGAACAGATTTCATTGATAAAATATATCACAAAACTTTCCCAATTCCAGAGGACGGATGGTACAGTTCAGGCAGCGGTTCGGGAGAGAGGGACGACGACCAACCGTCTTACAACGGAGAGACAAGCGAAGAGAAAGAGGACGATGAAACAGAGGGAGTTACAGAAGAAGGTTCAGGCTACGATCCGTCATCAAATTCAGGGCCTATACCAGACATTCCAAGACTGGGTCTACCGGGTGTTCGTAAAATAGAAATTCCGCTAACTCCTGGAGTTGAGATACCGGACAACAACAAGGATAATAAGAATAACAGAACATCACCAGGATCTGAGAGCGAAGGAGGAGGTGCTGCCGCTAGACAACAAATGTCTCTGTCCAGGGCGCTCACTACTTATCTTTTCCCTATAGCAGTTATGTGGTTTGGAGGATGCCTAACAGAGTGGCTGTGATCCACCAGTTTAGCTATAATAACTGTGTTTTGAATTGATGATAAACAATTAATTAATTGATTGATTGATTAAGTGTATATATATTTTATTATTATCATTATTATTATTATATTCACCTACGATCTGATGATTTGATGCAAAATCATTACTATATAAAATCGTTTGCTCATATATTATCGAATAGATATCGTTTAGAATGATAAACACGTTCTCATACCCTAGCAGATTTTCGTTTATTGGAAATAATCTGTTTTTTCGAATCACTGATTTACTCAGTTATCTAATTTCGAACACTTTCTAATTGCGGGAAGAAACTGACGATGAGACTCTATACCGTGCAATTACGTAGAAATTACAGGTTCCAAGCGCGCAGGCGCTGATTGATTCGACTATTACGAGGGACGCCAATTCCAGACTCGGCACGAATATCCCTAGAGTCTGTCTGCTGTTTGTTTCCGATTTTTGTCGAGTACAAATGGCGTGGCAGGTATAAGTTATGTTTGTTGTGTGAATCCAGCAGACGACAGAACTAGGGATATTACTGAAAGGTTGGCAGAGTTGCTGGCGCGATTCTGCCGGCCAATGATATTCGAATAAATCTGTAATTTCCACATAATCGCACGGTAGAATATCAATTCGATTTAAAAAGGAGCTGCGGGTAGATGAGATGAATTTTCTTTCTCAGTATCGGATCAATTGGTGAGACAAATTGCTAAATAGCTATATAGATGAAAAAAAAAAGGCGGAGAGACCGAGGGCAGACAATATTCTAAGCGACGATTATTGTTGTTCGTTTATTCGTTGTATATGTAATTTGTAGTTTTAGATTATAGAAATTATGAATAGCGAAACCAGATATACGTAATAAAGAAATTTTAAGTAAAAGTAACTACGAGTATACGATGAAGAAAGAAAGATAAGTATGAAAGAAAATAGGGTTTCAACTTTACCTAACAGACTGAATTGTATTTATTCAACAATGACTATATAGAAAGAGAAATGAATTGAAAAGAAATGAAAAGAAAAGAAAAGAGGATTCCTAACTTATTTGAATAGATATTGATATAACGTTATTACCTAATTAAAATAAAGAATAATAAGCTAAGGAGGCGAGAAATTATTCTGATGTAAGGCTGCGCTACGTGTCTATATAAACAATTTGGGATATAGATAATTGAATTGAATTGAATTGAAATAAAGAAAGAAATAAAGAACAAAAATAAGTACAAGAATATTGAGAATTAAAACTAAAACCTATCGGGATTATAATATTTTTATAAAATATAATAATAACTGAAATGATAAATGACAATGACTATGACTATGATGAGGCGTTAATGATTGATGATCAAAGCGATGATCAGTCTCAAATAAACAAATAAATAGATAAATAAATAAATAACATTATCGATCAATACACGCGGATCAGTAAAGCTTATGTTATTATATTGATAATATTAAAACTATATGCAGCTACGATTGAGAAATTAGAGAATTTCTATGCGCATAATTCTCTTATCTAATATAATATATATTATACTACATTGAGTGTCAAATTTCAAATTGTATGATCTGGGTATGTGTGTGTGTGTGTGTGTGTGTGTGTCTGTGTTTTTGAGCGAGCATGTGTTTATATTATAAGTAATTAATTAAGTAGTGGTAAAACCGCGGTCAAAAATGGACTCCTGTGATATATATAAAAAAAAAAAAAAAAAAGCATATGCAAGAAGTTTTATTAATCACCGCTACTTATTAATATTCATATGGCATGTATATATATATATATTATATATATATATACTATATAACTGTGAGAATAGACTTTTTTTTCTTTTAATTAATAAATTCTCTCAATAATTTATCTCTATCTTTATTTTATTTAATTTTTTCTTTGAAATTTCTTTTAGATTTAAAAAAAAATGTTTTTAAATATTTTTTTCTACAAATTATCTAGTGAAATATTATTATTATTATTATCATTAATCGTCGCGACTTTATTATAATTATGTCTGTAATTATTATTATTATTATTTTATACATACAATATAGTATATTATGAAATTAATATAAATCTTCAATATTTTTATTCAATTACTTTTCATCAATTATTAGAAAAAATATCTCATTATTATATCTAGATGTATGTATATGTGCGTGCGCGCGTGTGTGTGTGTGTGTATGTATGTATGTATGTAATATGTATATTTAAGAATATAAAAAGTAAAGAAAAAAAAGAAAACACCGACTCTGATAATCTCTAATTAATTTTTATTATCAATATTATATATTATCATTAATTTTAATTTTCATTCTAATTCTAATTTAATTTAATCGAAGATAAAACATTTATTTTTAAATAATAATAATAATAATAATAATAATAATAATAAAGATATAACAAATTCAATTAAAGATATACTATATATACTAAATACTGGAGGACTAAAATAATGAAAGAAAGAAGAAATATTATAGATTTTTGAAAAATGAGTATTTAGTTATTGTATCAATGTAATTATATACTATATTAAAATGAATAAATAAATAATCTTTAAAACAGCATGGAAAAAAAGGAATAAAGAGATAATAATATTATTATATATTATAGTATAATATAATAATTATAAACAAACAAAAACAAATAAAGAAAATAAACTATACTATATATCCGAGTCTATTTACGTGATCTTTTGTAATTGAATAACATTTTTAAAATTGTCTCGTCCTTTTCTGTCTTTTGATAATTGTTTTTTTTTTTCTATTCTTTTTTATCTCGTTTCACTGCGTTTTCATTCTCTCTATTTCTTACAATAATTGATAATATATTTAAGTGTTTGATTTTATATGGACGGTTTTAAAAATTGTTAATTAAAAGCAAAAACTTTGAAAGTGCCCAAATTTAAGATAATAATAATAATGAAGAAGAAAAAGGAAAAGAAAAAGAAAAGGAAAGAAACGAAAATGATTACGTTATACGTAATATAATATTGAGCGTGTACGAATATAGTGAGAGAATGCGATTTTAATTAAATAAGCGTTATGTGAAACGGTGTTTGTCGATAGTTTGAATATATAATAAATATTAATATTAAACATACTACATATTATATACATTTAATATAAATTATTATAATATACAGGGTCGACGACTCGAGTAAAACGAACGATTCTCATTCATCTACTGTTGTCGTAAATTATATATTAGACTTTAATAAATTAATTTGAAAGGAGTATATCGTATCACTCGAGTGATATACGAACGTATGTATTCATACTACATACGTAAGTATATAATAATATATATAATATAAATATTAACATAGCAATACCTAAAGCTGAAGCTAAAATTAAATAATAATAATAATAATTATCGTAATATATCCTTGTAAAATATTCTTGGATAAAAGATGCGAAAGAATAAAATACCACAACTATTATTATTATTATTATTATTATTAAAAATAAATAAATAAATAAATTAAATAAATAAACACACACATGATTGTATTCTTTGTTTTATTTTCTTTATTTTCACATATACTAATAATACTTATAAATCTAGATACAATATACTTTTGAACACAGAGGTATTATAATAACTATTTTTTTCTTTTTTTTACCTATGAAAATTTCTACACATTGGGTATATGGGTTTTTATTTATTTTTTATCATTTCTTTTCTATTTTTATTTGAGTTAGTTTATATCTAGTAAATCGTACGCGTATATCAACATCTAATAAATGTTTTTTCATTAATTAATAGCACGATCATAATACAGTTAATAATAATAATAATAATAATAATGATAATTAATTAACTTAACTAACTATTTGATTTGTGCAAAGTATAATAATTAAACTGAAGCGATATTATTACGAGAAGAATGAAAAGAAAATATATTGTTTATACAGTTTGTAAATTAGTCTGAGCAAATATCCACAGTTTTATTAATTATTATATTATTTTTCGATAATAACTGATGTTCTGATTATATAATTATACTACGATAATGTAATTCGATAGTTCAGCAGCAACAGCAACAGCAGCAGTGCATTTAATATATATATATATACTATGAAATTTTATTTAATGACCAATAAATATTGTAGTAGCTAATAAATTGATATATTTAAAGTTCATAAGTCTGATGGTTTTTCTATTCATCAACCGAATACAATTTTTCCTTACCTTTTCCGTTTCAAATTTCTCGATAACCCATGTATAATCATTTTTCAAATTTAGATACCTCAGACGCGCTCGCGTTCAATAGTATCGCTGTCGGATCCACGAACTAAACCCCCACCCCGAAAACACGGGGCGGGAAACCGTATGAATTCTTCTCCACGTATAGTTGAATTTTTCTTAATCATTATTTACGTTTATTGTTTGAAATGATGTAAATTTAAATAAATAATATCTTTACTGTTTTGAAATAGATACATACATAACATAATATAACATAATATAATAACAGACATTCATACATACGGACATATATTATATATATATAGGCATTTATATATTACATTGCTCTTTTTTAGATTTTATATATAATATGATTGAATAATAATAATAAAAACTTATGTATAACATAAGGTATAGTTTATATTTTGTTACAAGAAAAACGTAGAATAATTATAGGTGTCGCCAACCAGCAGCCTAATTAAAAATATACATATTATATTCAATGAAATAACACAGATTTACTAAACGCGTTCTTTTCTACATTAATTTTTTTTCAATTTCTCTACAGTCATCCTACTACTTTATACTCAATTAATATTGAACTAAAATTCTATATCTTGAGTAATCTGATTCAATTTTTAAGTTATCTTCATTCCCCTAGCTGAAATCAAATTTCAAGTTATAATATTTAAACTAAAATTTCAAAAACCTTATCGAATTAACAAAAAATAATAATATACACCATAAATGCGAGGATATTGAATCAGAATAATATTGCTTCTACCATCCCATTTATATCGAGGACTGAGGACCAAAAGGGCGTAACATCGATTTGATCATTTTTGTGGATTACGCCCTTCTGATCTTTAGCCCTTGATATGATAATTAAAAATTCGAGGTGGGAAATGACCTAATAAAAATAAAAAACAATGATGAAGGAATATTAAAAATTACTATTATGCTAGTATAATCTTTTTTAGGAAATCATAAGCGGCGTTTATAACGCCCCAGCTTATAAAAGACCTAATATAATTGAGATGAACACCCTTGTAAAAATGTGCTAAATTTTTGTCTCTAGATACGTAAATTTCTTTAACGACAATGAAAAACTTGTCGAAATCACCGCCGATCTTAGTCTGCATGTGAATTTTAATTACGTTCATTGGGTAAAAAACTGTGCTTGTAAAACCGCCTATTAATGCACCGCTAATAAAATTATTAATCAACGTGTCGCGGCCTTTCATTAATAATTTTGACTGATCTCTAAGGGTGAAAAACATCAGGTTTGATAAACCGTTTCGAAAAAGTATCGGGACCAGTCCGCGGTAGCATTCAGCTATTCCGTGGTGATTTAGTAGGTGCTTGAACGCGTGAGACGTGTTTTTGAACTTGTCGTGATAACGCCAGTCTTGTAAAAGGGTCTGGACTCTTTCCAAAGGCATTAATATCGCCTCGGCTGTTCCAGCAACATTTGCTGCTATCACTTTAGACAGGATTTTCTCATTCGTTAATAAACATATACGTTTTCTGCTACCTTCATACACCCCAAACATTATACTTAGCGACAATGTCTTCTGGCATAAAGGAGGCAGGATGCCGCGATATAGGAGTCGCACACCTTCCCGAGATAACTGCTTCACTGCAGCACCTGCAGGCATGCCTTCCAGGATCTGGTAAAGAGAAGAATTTTGGTCAGAATATTATCGGATTTTAATGATTCTGGTCCCAATCGACGCGGCTTTTCAAACCTTAGAACTGGTCAGATTTTGGCATTGATGTGTTTAGTACTTTTCGAATTATTCTAAATAATTTGATAAGAATGGTACTGGATGAACGGATTCGACCGAAAATTAGTACCACATGATTTTTTGACTCCCTGATCACGAATCTAGAGTCATATTTGCAAAATTCGAATATGGCGTAATTCAATATGGTGCAAAAAAAAAACAAAAAGCGTTTAGATTTGGACGAGAATTGGTACTAGATGTTCTTTTCGGTCGCTGATCACGAATTTGACATTGTGGTTAGATAGAGTTGTGAAAAATTTGGAATCTTACGAAACACTTACCTGACGAAATATTATTTTGTTGATGGGATAAGTGACGGTAACATTTATGACCGCAGCACCCCATCCGCAAATGAACTCCCTAGTATCGTTTGTAGTGATTTTCATTATAGACATTAGTTGTATATTTTCGTGGTAAGCCTCTCCCTCGATTCCAGAATTAGGAGGATTGGCTAAGACCGCCGGTAATAGTCTAGATTCCAAATTTTCATTTAATCTCATCTTCTCTGGTCTCTATTGATGATCCTCTCTCGCTTTTGGAATGAGAAAAAACAAGATTCAGATTAACAGAATTCTTTCTTATTGCCATTGTTACAATCATCGTATTTACAGAGGAGAATGAAATAAATGGGGAAATAAGCGTAAAATCATTAATTCCTGAGACAAATATCGATAGTCAAGAATTCGTCTTTCATTTTATTAATCAAAAGATTTGATATAGCAATAGATATTTGACAGTTTAAATAATAAAGGAGAGGATAAGGGATGGGAATGTATGGATAAATAATGACACAGAGACATTGATAAGAAAATGAATTTTCGTAAGGAGGCTCGAGGCTGTTTTCCATTTTTTTTTTTTTTATATATATTATTTACTTTTATTATTTCTTTTTTTCTATTGTCAGAGTAGAAAATTTCGGGTATATAATATCAAAGTAAGACTGTCGTAGGAATTACATAACCTAATATAACATAACCTAACTTTAAATACTGTGGTTGAATATGGCAACTGAATATTTTAGTTTGGACGACACAGTAGATGTTGTGTTTTCTCTTTTGGTCTTTTTTGATTCTTACTAGCGTAATGGATTGATGCGAACGATGTAATAACTCATTCAACCCATTGCCTTGATCAGGAATTCATCGTTCACTATATAATCAATAATTTGACACTATACGATTATGATGTGATGTGATATGATTTTTTTATTCACTATCATTCGTTACATTTTTTTATTTTATCTGAAAACTTAACCTAACTTAACTTAACCTAAAATAAAAGAACATCTCGTTCTCGAGGGTTTCAGTAGTTCCAAATATTCAACCTAGTAGCGCTATTTTGATTTAGAAATTCTTCCCGCCATCTTGTGGACGATACCATCCTATGAACAATATTCAGTAAATGCTTGTAACGAACGCCTGATAATAGGCTATTCAACTACAGCGAGAATTATATTCTAACGACAACGTGACGCGTGTTATGAAAGTATTAAATTGTTAAACTTATTTAAAATGGCTAGCGATGAGGATGAGGAATTCTCGGACGATATGATCGACGAAAATGATGCGAATTCGATATTAAAACCGCGAGTTAATAAGAAGAAGACTAAACGTGGAATCGTTTATTTATCTACTATACCTAAATACATGAATGTCACTAAGGTTAGGGAGATATTTTCTGACTATGGTACATTGGGAAGAGTATATCTACAACTTGCGGTCCCAAGTGAGTATTTTTGAGTTAATTTCGTTGTAATTTGGTTCAATACGTTAGTCGAAGAGATTAAAATTGCTAATCTAACCTGAAACGGACTAAACGGAAGCTAACCTAACCCTAAATTGGAAAAGATAGAGATTTGGTTATTTTTTTTTTTTTAGAAATAGAAGAGGGTAAAAAACAGAAAAAGAAAAAAACACCGGCACAACATTTTACCGAAGGTTGGGTAGAGTTTGAGAGCAAAAAGGTTGCCAAACATGTAGCTGCTACATTGAACAACAAGCAAATAGCAACTAGGAAGAAAAGCAAGTTTTACGACCTTATGTGGAACATAAAATACCTTCCAAGGTAGAAAATGTTATAAATACAAGACGAGAATAATTCTCGTCATTATCACGTCCTGTGAATGACTTTTTTTTTTTTTTTTCGTGATCTTCTATCTTGTTTTACAGATTCAAATGGGTTCATTTGAGCGAGAGATTGGCTTATGAACGAGCAGTACACAAACAGCGTCTTAGAACCGAAATATCACAGGCTAAAAGAGAAGCGAATTTCTTCTCCTACAATGTTGACAGAAGCAAGAAACTTATGAAGAACAGGAAAGAACACGGTGATACGGAAACTTCTACCTTCCAAATTCCTGACATCAAACAGCGCGACACAGATGCCGAAATCAGATTAAAGAAGAACGAAAATCACAACGGAATTGAAGACAGAACTGAATTCCTTAAATCTTTGTTCTCATAGATTCGATTATTTGTTCACTTTTTTTATGTACCTATCATGTATATAGTAGGGTGCTTCGTTTTGTATGAAGATCATTTTGTTGTTGTTGTTCTATGTATCTCGAAAAAGAAATTCCAACTCCCATCCGTTTGTGAAATTTTCACATTCAAAAAGCATGAAAATCTAGCGATTTTTATTCTTGAATTATCTAATGCTCAGCCGCATTTCATGATATCGACTTTTACTGGAGATCAACATGTAGCGAACTGATTTTATCAGCATTGATACCTCCGAAGTTATTTTTGTGCATAACTCGCACATTTTTGTTGATATCTGAAAAACGGCTGGTGCTAGAAGAAATATGTAAATGACAAATTTAGAGGAAATTTCATTCTCTACAAAAAAGATGCGATTGTTTTATCGCCTAGAATTGATATTTTAGAAGATAGAGGGACTTGAATATTTCGAAATATTTTAAATTAATATACGAAAATCCATAATTTAAGTCTCCTCATACACTGAGACGTGTGGAGTCGTATATCTTATGCTCAATCAAAGTTTTGAAGCAACAAGTTGTTACAGTAGCTAAAAGTCTGAATAGAGGATATAAACTGTATTTATTGATTGTCCTAGAAACGGAATATCAATATCAGTGCAAGGTACAGCCCTTAACTCTGTTAACTCACTCCATATAATCAGTATAGCTATTACGAATTTATTGGCTCAACAATTCTGTGAGTTGCAGAGAGTATTTTACCATCGTGGAGGTTCGTCCATCTTATATAAAAACACGTGTGACAAAATGTACGGACCATAATTGTGAGAGAAAAAAAAACTCAGAAACAAAGAAATATAGATAAAAAAGAATACAGAAAAATGATAAATAGTCTGAAAATCACATAATTTACATTTTTTTAAACAATCTTCAAAGATTCCTGTGCATAAAGTGATCAAGAAAAATAGTATCCTGCTTTTCATCCATTCAAGAACCAAGAGTCTCAGTCTTTCTTCTATTTTATCGAAGTTCCTGATCCAAAATGGGAGAGAAATCAGGTTCCCCGGTTCACCCCCGCAGCCTAAAAGCAATCTCGTCGACTCTGAAATCCCTGGGCAGTTTGGGTCCAAGAAAATCACTGTTAACGAATCCTCGTAGTGGTTCTCAGTCCCCTAGATCGATCCACAAGTCAGTGAGCATCGTAGACGGTGACCAAGCGGCTCCTAAAGAGTCTGAAAAAATTTCAAGAATGGAATCTAAGATCTCTGGAAAGGATTTGGACTCCTTGAACATCTCCGAGGACATTGAAAGGGAGATAACTATATCGATCGCGGATTCAAAGACTGGAAAATCGTTGGGGAGCAAAAGAAGAGCCAATAAATTGATGCGGAAGTATCCTGAGTTGTTCAGAGACGACGTTAGCATCAACCCGAGCTATACTGGCCTCAGAAACTTCCCCTAGTGAGTTATTTTTTGACCTTTCATTAAGAAAGGTGATAAAACGGAAACCCTTTGTTCACAGCAACGTCGTTTGTCGTCAGAGATTCCATAAGAACAAATCCAAGATCAATCGGCAGCTGAATAAAGAAATAGAAGGGATTACTATGATGCAGACTGTAGCCTTGGACGGCGTTAGAGTAGGAAGGATTTTCACTGTGGGATTCCATCCGAAGGAGACTATTTTACGAGATTTTGCCACTCCTAAGGAACGAGTGAGACTTAATCAACTGCTCAGTGAAAGATAAGAAGTTTGGGAAGCTGGAATATTTTCAAATAGATAAAATTCTATGAATTAATGAATAAAAAGGATTGTTCTGTTGTTATTTATAGAAAAATTTGTGTGATTGATTGATTGAAATCGTTTTATTCCCTGAAAGAAGCGATTTTGTCAAAACAACAAAGGGAGAGACGACAGAAAAGACAATTTCAGATTGATTGAAAGATTTTGTAGCAGAAGTTCTGACGTCTCTTCAGAAATGAAGTATTTTTGAATTTGACTAAAGGAGAAAAGGTCTGCAAAATGTTCCGCAGCGCTTATCAAAACGGATTTTTATCCATTCTTTACAGCTGTGGTTCTTCGCCTCTGGCTATTTGGGACAAACAAGTAAATTAAATGATCGAAATAGAAACATGAATCCGCATATTTTTGCAAATTTCATGGGTTCTTTGCCAGGTGAAAAATGGGTACATCAAACGCGTTACGGATGATGAGGTGAAATCCCTGGTCTTAGAAATAGCCGGAACTAACGTAGCTACAACTTTTATATCCTGTCCCCAAGACCCTAAGAAAGTTTTAGGAATAAAGCTCCCATTTCTTATAATGATAATAAAGAATATGAAGAAGTATTTCACGTTTGAGATAACAGTACGTAATGAAATATGAAGTAAAATTCGACTCGTTCAATTCGTAAACGAATCTTATTCATTTTTCATATAAATATACGCAATAGATCCTCGACGACAAGAATATGCACAGGCGATTTCGTGTCAGTAATTTTCAAAGCACCACAAGGGTGAGACCATTCTGTACGACAATGCCGATCGGTTTATCGGGCGGTTGGAATCAGATACAATTTAATCTCGCCGATTTTACGAGGCGAGCTTACGGTAGCAACTACATAGAGACAACGAGGATGCAAATACACGCCAATTGTAGAATACGGAGGATTTACTACGCCGATAGGTAATTTTTTACCATAAAAGTTCAGTGATTCTGTTTTACCGTGAAGGTTGAGCTCGCTCTGTTTTACCGGCATAGTAAAAACTGTTCAAATCTTTAGATTGTACTCTGAGGACGAAATGCCAGAAGAATTTAAGCTCTTTTTGCCTATTCGAAGACGTGGATCGACGCGGGAAGGTAGAACGAGTATAACAGTATCGAACAACAAGAAGATAGTTGAAGAGGAACGACTAGCCAGCGAACCTCCGCAATTCGCGACTCAACCACCCGGCGAAGAGTCTCAAAGACTAGAATCAGGACCTGAGAATCCGCAAGATCGGTTCGCAACCGATCAACGGATCTCCGAAACGAGACGTAGATCGGATTCTGATCCTCGGAATTCTCTCTCTGCTATGAAACACGAGGGTAAAATTAAATCGGTCGGCGTTACCATCAGAGAAAGATCAAAGGACGAAATAATACCGCCCGATAAAGTAGAAGGAATCGCAACAGTTGACGAGGACGAAGAGAAAGAGGAGGAAGATTTTATCGGGGTTGAGGAACGCCTCGAAGACGGGGAACCCCGCGTTCAAGATTCAGACGATACTTCCACTTACCGGAACTTGGAGAACGAAGAAATGTTTGAAACTGGAGGAAATGTTACCGACGAAGGATGATGTGGACGATCTATTGCAGTATTTTTTTTATTTCTTTTAAAATCGACTTATGTCGTTTGTTGTACAGATTTTTTCTTAATTGTAATTAAAAGATATTTGTCGATAACAACCATGCTCATAGAATTAAATGGATTCCTTAAAGATTATCAGCTTCAGAGTTAGAATTGTGAAACCAGGAGTCATGGTACTGGACATGAATGGCTATTAGACTCCTTCGGTAATGTTCGGTCTGATGGTAAAGTTCGGTCCGTTAGGGATGTCCGGATTACCTGAAACCCCATTACGGTGTATTTTAGCGTGATGAGTGAATAAAATTTCACCACTTTTGATGATGTTCTACATTACAATCATTCAACAATGTCTTTGGACAATAAATATAATTATAATTACCTTGGGCTTGGACCAGAGTCAGAGTATTGAGGGCCAGGAAGGCCACGAAGACCAAAAAGCAGAATAATACTTTGCACTTGCTCATGATGTAACGAGTTAGGATGACTGTGCTTCTCCGTCAAATCTCCTGGGTTTATATACTAGAAATTGACCCCCTTTAAAATACCCCCAGTACAAATAAAAAATTATTCTCTATAATATTCCGCGAATATGAGGTCAAGAGAATAAAATTAATGGCGAATTTCAATATTTGATCTTGTACGTCTCCACGGCTCTATTGCCGGTCAATTTACACAGCTGCTGTATGCACTCGATATCACTATTGAAACTTCGCAATGATGCGAGGTCAAACTTCATCAAAGTGCTGGTATAGATATCGAACGAAGAATAGTCAACGGTCAAGATCCATACGATTTTAAAATATATCAGAAAAATCACACGTTTTTCATGACTTTCACAACCCTTGCATACGATTCACTGATAGAAATTTCTATAAATGTGAATATTTCATAGTTTTCCACTAAAAGTAATTCGACTTTTGCGGTCTTTGAGTAAGATTCCTTCTTATTTGTCAATAAAACTAGAAAATATTTGAAAATTTCATGAAAAACTACGAAGGGTGTTAATTTCTTTCTCGCTGAAAATTCGAAGAATTCATTGGAATATTCTCAATACATGATTATTTTGAATTCAAATAATTATAGATGCGATTGTAATACGTATAATCGTTTATAATCCAGAGTTTCAATTGTATAAATTTGGCAAAAACGGAATCAAACATTTTATTATCATGTGATTCTGCTTTCCGGAACAAGGAGAAGACCAGCATTCTATTATTCGTATAAAAATCCATTTCAGTATCGGAAAAACGGAATTCAAATATCGTAGTGCGCCTAGTCGCGCTGCCATCTCGTGTCTTTTTTCCGTTACTGCCTCCTAGGACCAAACTAACTTTGAAAAATTACCGCGCGACGTAGCGTCGGTCGCCATTTCGTTAGTGAATTTAATCCGGAAGGCATTGATCTTTGCGAGTGCGCAGTTGGCGGCATTGATATTACCACAAGAGAGTCCGAAAGCGAGAAAGAGACGAGGAGAGGGGGTTTGTAAGGAGATAAAGAAAGAGAGTAAAAACTGAGCATTGAGTGGGTATCATCGATACCCTTTATAACACGTCACGTCGTTAGTTTTACAGAAAATCTAGCCTTACACATCCATCTATAATATAATAATAATCGGATGTTATCGTTTTTGCACGATCGTGTCAGTGTACTCGTGATTAATAATTACATCTCTTGATTTATTATACATCTAGTCAAAATACCTGCGATCCCACTGTTTGAAAAAAATTTAAAGAATAATAAAAAAAAGACGTTGGAAGCTAGTAGATCATAAAAGACTGGAGAAAAAGGAAAAAAAAAAATCGTTCGATAAATATGAACGCCGTACCCACAGGTTAGTTAAATATCATATTTAATACCAATACTAAAAAAAAAATATATATTAAATAAAGAAAAATATCACACGCATATTGTTGTAAAGAATCTGTCATTGACAGTACAACCACCGCCTTTTACAACGATACCAAAAAAAAAAGGTTCCTAATCCCTATTCCTTCATTACGTGTTACTATTTTACTTTCTAACTCCCACAACGGTTACGATTATACAATTTTTTTGGTTTTTTTATCATCATCCGGTTGGGTTTTATTATATTATAGTATTAAAATTTCATCGAAATCGAAAGCCCATTCATTGGCTATAAAACTATTAGTTGAATTCCTAATCAATTCTGATCGCATTGGTATAGTCAAAGACATCTATTCCAATGGAAAAATATAACCTATAAAACCAAACCGGTGTGAATTGACACGAGAATAAATTAGGAACGGTATATTGTATATGGATGTCATAAACAACTGGCGACCATTTCGCGACCAGTTGGACGCCACACAATTATTTCCAATTCTCTTTATTTATGATAGTTGGTACGTCGTCTTTCTCTCTCTCTATCATCATCGTCATTTCTTTTTGTTTTGTTTCATCATAACGACCGCTCTGAAATCGGTTGACGAATGTTTATAATACAAAGAATAATTCATACGTTGAAAAAATGGTGGAAATGAAAACAAAAAAAAACGATGAAGAATAAGAATAACCGTTAAGTCTTTTATTCGTCGTCCTCTTCTTCTTTCTCTTCCTCATTGCAAACTTATGTAAAATCGTTTGCATCACGTCGTTTGAAAAGTGAAGTAAGAAATTAGTATTAATATAACATCGTTAACTATGATGATAAGTTACCGAGCGAATACCTTTTTCTTCATTACTTTAATAAACGAACGTGAAGCAATGTCTTATTATTATATCCTTGTACAAAAAAACAACAAAAAAATAACAAAAAAAAGAAATTCTCAACGAAACATGTACCAGTCTGTGAATTTTTACACGGTTCAGTAACTCCAACTGGTAATTCTCGCCGATCCTGGTTACTATGTCCTATGTAGTGCAGATTTTTGTCTGCCTGCTATTTCTATCTGTTTATTTCTCTATCTGTATCTAATGATCAGATGTGTATTTATACAATACATAATATACAATGTATTGAATTCTGACCGATCAACGCTACCTCTCCACACAACTACGTATATACACAGATATACCAATACTATAGATGGATAGAGAACGAGGCAGTGACTCATAGAACTCAAATCTTGTCTCCATATGTATTTCACATGTGTATGTACCTTGGTACAAGTATGCATACAGTTGCTGCCACTGTTACTCATTGCTGTTGCAAAAATTGCCTGGACGTAAAGACATTTTCTGTTGAATTTACCATCTCAGTAGTGAATATATGGACAGCACTTTTTTTGCAGTTACCTTTTTGCAATATAAAGGACCACAATTCTGGTATTTGGCACATTGGAGGCTACTTGAGCAAGAGCAAGGAGCAAGTAGCCTCCAATGTGCCAAATACTAGAATTATGGTAAGTCTAAGTAATTCTAGTATTAGCCAAATACTAGAATTATGGTAAGTCTAAGTAATTCTAGTATTAGCCAAATACTAGAATGTGCCAAATACTAGAATTCTGGTCATTCTAAGTAATTCTAGTATTAGCCAAATACTGGAATGTGCCAAATACTAGAATTCTGGTAATTCTAAGTAATTCTAGTATTAGCCAAATACTAGAATGTGCCAAATACTAGAATTCTGGTAATTCTAAGTAATTCTAGTATTAGCCAAATACTAGAATGTGCCAAATACTAGAATTATGGTCATTTATACTGCAAAAAGGTAATTGATACTGCAAAAATAGTGCTGTCCATATATTCAACGAACTACTTCCTCTTTCATCTTCCGCATTCCCGATTTATTCATTCCCTTATTAATTAATTAATTTATTTATCAATTATTGTTGTTATTTTATGCATAACATAACAGTATACGTAATACGTATAGATATAATATTGCAATTATCACAATTCACATAAATACTTAAATACGGATACCGTTTCGTTAATTTCACAACTGAAAGTATAGCCTGCCTGCACGCTACATTGTATACTCAATAGTTATATACATATACCGATTTCTCTCCTTATATTCATCTTATTGCATGTTTATGCATCAAAGTCGTCCAGTCCGGTCGAATTTATTGTCAGTCCAATTCACTCGGTAGTTTAAAAGCAAGAAAGGACAAAGTATAAAAGAAATAAAGAAAAAAAAATGATCTTGTCGTTATTTTTACTCAGTCGGTAAGAACGTATAGGTGTAGAAAACTTAAGAGTGATAGTTTATAGGATTAAGGAAGGGGTTAAGCCCGTTATAAAATGATAGTTTCTAATAGGTAGAGTTTTTATTATATATTACTATATCACAAAACCGTATCTATACTATATGTAAGTTTCTATACAGTGTAGAAAATAGACTAAAGATTCAGACTAGGATATAACCTGATATCGTATACCCTGAAACTTACGGTACATGAACAGCGAGAGAGAGATAGAGAGAGAAAGGAAAGAAGAGATTCTTATTCTTCTACTTCTATTCTATTATTTCTAGAAAGAGAATAAGAAGAAGAAGAAGAAGAAGACGAATACGAATTGAAAAAGTCGAAGTAGTGGTAGTTACAAGCAGTGTTACGGGGTTACGGTTACCTGTACGTACCTATAAACCAGTCGTGACTAACATCAGCAAAAGAAGTCGAGCTGGTTGCCTCTGTTTGAACGAAGCATAGTATACCTACCAATATCTCGACATTCTCTTTCTTATTAACTACTGCAGTCATATACCTTTTCGCGCGGGGTACAGTAGTCCGAGAGTAGTTTAGCCAGTTGTCAGGATATTATATCGTATTTAAAATCGATATGTATATATGTATTAGATAGCTATATGTATATAATAACAGTTGTACCGATCTAAATATAAAAGAAAGAAAAAGAAAAAAAGAAAACGATTTTTTTTCTTCTTATTCTATGTTGAAAAAAGAAAATTAACCATATTGTGTTTATAGTTTGTAAAATAAATACCTGTATAGTAAATATAATAATAATAATCATGTCTGAGAAGGAGAAAATCGAGATTGTCGGTAAGGAAGAGCGGGATAATAATCTCGCATTTCCATCTTCTTCTTCTTCTGTTCTTGACAATAATCGTAACAGTAATAATATTAATAATAATGATGATAATAGTAATAATAACGGTAGTTTTAACTCTTCTACGACGTCGTGTGTCGCGGATGCAACAGCAACAGCAACAGCAACAGCAACAGCAACAGCAACAGCAACAGCAACGAGTGATAATGCGAACGATAACGATTTCGAATCCCTGGAGTACGAAGAGGATGTTTATTACCGTGACGTAGCAGCTACACCAAGTTTTGACGATATTGACGAGCTTAGTGACAGCGATGAAATAGTTGTTCATTGTTGGCGAGGATCTAGCGGTGATATTGAAGAAATAGTTGTCGACGATTCGATGTATTGTTTATCGGTTGAGACAGATTTTTACGATTCTAAAAACGAGGAGGAGGATGAGGAGGAGGGAAATAAATCGAGGAACTTATTAGGGGCGAAAGATAATTTAGGGACGAAGGATAATAGTAAAGGAATTATTAACAGACATTTTAAATTTAACAATAGTTCGAGCTGTAGTAATGGCACGACAAAGAAAAAGAAAAGATCTGTTAGGGTCATTTTTCAGGATTTGTCGAAACCCTATCTGGCAAAGATTAGCAGCAGCCAGAACTACAAAAAGTTTCTTGAGATTGTTAAAGGTACTTTTTTCGTATTGTGAAAATCGAAGGTTTTAGATTGGATTCGCAATCAGTGATTCTGGAAACCGTTGGAAATCGATTTTTATAAAAATCGGTTAGATTCGTGAATTTTTATCCAAGATTTAAGACTTCTTTGATTTTGAGATATACGATACGTGATCAGCGATTACGAAAACCGTTGGAAATCGGATCGGTTTATGAATTTTTGTCAACCATTTCCGATCCACGAATCTAAATTTGAAAAATGAAAGTACGAACATATCAAATATACGAAAGTACAAAGAATTCACGTTTCATTCGTTTTTCTTTAGTATTTTTCAACCGATGAATTGATAAATCGTTTTCTTCGCGAAATGAAAACGCGGTACCACGACCACGACGTGGTTCGGGGTCATAAAATATTAATAAATATCGATTTCCAAGTTTATAATAAGACTTGGGTATACGCCATGCACGCACATCACACACATGACATAAGATATCGATTCCCAAATAATCGTTACGTAAATTGGTAAAGAAAGAAAGAAAGAAAGAAAGAAAGAGAGCTTTTTATTTCTCGTCAAAAGAAACTAGTTCTAATTTTTTTTCTTCCCCTATTTTTTTATCGTCTTGTTTATTAGTTATTTTATATTCTTATAGGAGAAGAGGCGTCCCCCCATTCCGTAGGGGATCCCCTATCACCAACTGACGATTTTCTTGCTGAACGAGAACTTCGTAGGGAAGAATGGACCGCGGAATTGGCAAAGGCGAGTTTGAAAATACTAGAATAATGAAACAAAAAAGAGCTTTTTGTTTCATTAATTAATTTCTAAAAATCGTTACTCTCGATATGTTTTACAGGTCGAAGAGGAGATCCAAACTTTGAGACACGTATTGGCAAGTAAAGTCAAAGTTTCTCAAGAGCTTAAACGAAAGCTTGGAATCGGAGCCTGGAAGGAATTAACAGACGACGTTAATCAGGGTCTGCGAAACGTCAAGGAGAGCCAAGTGTAAGTTTTGATTAAAAAATTGAGACAAAAAAAGAATGTAAAGAAAATCGGTTCGATATCAAAATCGTTTGCATTCACTCATTTTTTTCTTTCTTTCTATTTCGTTTCCAGATTCCAGAAAACAGAATCTGTGATCAAAACTACAGCCGAAAAGACTACAAGCATTTTGGGAGGATTTAGCAGCGGTCTTACAATGAAATTGGGACAAATGCGTAACTCGGAGAGTTTCCGCTCCCTTGAAGAACGGGTTGGATCTGCTTACGAGAACGTCAAGGTATATTTCAAAGACTTATTTTTTTTTTCTTTGTTTCCCCGCGACAAAATCTTACCGATTAATTTTTATCTCATTTTCGTTGTATTTATAAATTATTAAAGACCAAAGTCGTGCCATCGAGATCAAATTCGACCCAAAGTTTCGACGAGGCATTGAGAGAAGCTGAAGCAACGAGACGAGCCTCAGCTGCACCGTCTGCTACAAGCCCGACAATTCCAGAGGAGAAATTAATCCATTCTTAGAGTCTAGATACTTAAAAAAAAAAATAAGAGAAATACACAAATATCCTTCGATCCTTTGTGCGTCCCTGACTCGTCTCCGCCCCCCTAATGCTAATATATTTAGATAAATTTCAATAACTAAAAGCTTGTTTTTTTTTTTTTCCTTTTTTGTGTTTGAATAATAATAATCGTCCAAAAATCGTATTGTTCATTTTACTATCCAACCCTGAATTCCAATATTCTTCAAAATCGGATATAATCGATGAAAGTAAAAGCTCAAAAACTGAGAAAGAATAGAAAATCGAAAGATAAGGAGGAAAGAAATTCTGATTTCTGTTATTGTAAAGCAGGGGGCACCGTCCTGAGACAATATTACAATTATCCTTGAATCCTATATGAATCCTGAATCACAAAATCCGCATATTATTATGATAATTGTTAAAAAAAAACAAAAAAAGATAAAAACACACGTGGCATCGCGTCACTACTACTTATACCTAATTATTAATTATTACCACTGCTGCTTGATACCAAATCACATAATTTCTGATAATGAAACTAGATGAGAGTTTCAAAAAGTGACCAAGACTTACTTTTGAACGTATTAAAAATCCTGAAATAGAAAAAAGAAAGAAGCATTCAAGCAGCGGTTGGTTTAAAACACTATTAATAATACTAAAGCGTCTTTTCGCTCTTAAACTTCGAGGAATATCTGAGAAATTAATTAATTAATTAAACTCCAACGATTATTTAGTTTCAAATAATAGCAACAAAAAATATTTCGATAAAGAATTACGGTATAATTTATTTGAATAATCACAAAAGATTTTCATTCTTGTTCAATTACAGAAATAATTGTATTTTTTTTTTGACGACAGGCTTGAAAAATTAAATTCGATTTCCTCGAGGTCTCTAAGAAATATATACCTAGTTAATAAATACATAGCCGAGCTTGATACAATGATATATAAGAAAAGAACAAAAAAAAAAAAAACAGAAGACATATTTTCCTATTTTCGATCACCTATAAAACCGAATATATCATACAAATAATGACTAAAATCATATTCTTATATATACCGTGTATTTTCGTCGAAATGCGACATGCCCAGATCCGAAGATAGCCGAACGTATGCCCTACTATATCCAACCGTTCACAAATTATTCGTGTTGAGGTAGCAGCGAGTCGAAATCGGCAATTGTTTACCACTAAACAGCCAATCAAGGACTTGGTAGCAACTGAAACTACGTTCGGCTATCTTCGGATCTTTGCATGTCGTGCTTTCACGAAAACGCACGGTATATAATGATATAATACTATATTAGCTTGCGACTATCTATTTTCTACAATCTAAAGCTTATAGTATATTAATATAATAATATATAATAAATTATCTACCCAACCGAAATAGTATTTCTTTTTGTTTCTTTTATCTTTTCTGTATAATAATTATTTAAAATGCAAAATTTCGGTGGCAGGCATTTTGCTTACTGTTATTATATCAATATTATTATTGTATTTATGATTATTATTAAATAATAATATCTGAGTGTAAACGTACGTATATATAGTTATAATGATAATAATAATATGGAGTTAATAAGCTTACTTTAATCGGTATAAATAAAAATATGAAAAAGATATATAAATAAATAATAAACTATAGCTTATTGATTACTTGTTCTTTTTTTTTTTTTTATATTATACTATGATATCACAATCACGCGATTATCAAATGCATCATTGAATAATTCTAAAATATTAATTATTCTTATTATTATTATTATTATTATTATTATTATTATACCTAAATTAATTATATTATATTGTTTAATATTGTTGTATTCACATTATTATATTATATATTAATTAATATCAATGAATAAATTATTTCCTCAAATATAATATTCTTTTATTTATTATGAACTATAGCGTAGGATATGAATATAATCATTGAAAATTATTCCTTTTGTGAACTCGAATTCAGAAATATCAAAAAATTTCCTCAACGAACGTTCGAATATGTGGCGCGGTTAATATCGAGAGGTTTATAGCGCTTGCGCTTGCGCTATGGCTTCTGCATTCTGCTTATGGCGTCTAGATTTTCGACTAACAGTAAGTTAAAAAAATCTACAGGCATAAGAGAGCACGTAAGAAGCAAATCGCTGATTTACATCGATATTGATTGTTTTGCCATCCAAGAAGATTTTTCAACAGATTTTTTAGATTAAGCAGAGTGTGCGAAATGTGAGACAATCCATCAAGACAACAGCGCATGCGTACTGTTCGCCGGGTACTAATGGAGCGAATTTGAGAAATATATTCATGAGGAAGTATCGGTATAATTATTGAAATAATACTTCAGTTTGATGCATAAGGTGTTAATTATTTTTTTTTTTCGTATACATATACAATTAATATAGGTAGGTAGGTAGGTAGATAGGTATATAGGTGGTATTTGTAACTTAATTACCTTACGCAGAAACTTTAGTTACATACGTTATATATATAGTCACAAAATATTAACTGTAATGCTTGGCAGTCGTTGCGTAATCAGAACTGTTTATTATATGTATATAATATATACCGTGAATATTCAGTGAGACTACACAATCCCCTTCCTATGGCAAAACCAACACAAGCGCACCGCGCGCTTGCGTGCGTGAGGCTAGTTTAGGACGAAATGAGGTACCAGTAGCATTGCATCCCCTCCCGAACGAACCTCACGCACACGGTGAGCACCTGTGTTGGTTTTGCTGTAGGAAGGGGATCGTGTAGTCTCACCGAATATTCTCGGTATATATATGGTGCATTTCACGACCAACTTGACCAGTGATTAAATCCCGACCATCTCGAAATCATTCCAATTTCTTTGATTCCAAAACTTCACTCGAATGTTAAAAAGAAAAACCTTAAATGATTTCGAGATGGTTGGGGTTTAATTACTGGTCAAGTTGGTCGTGAAATGACCCATATATTGTTTGTATTGTTATTGAAATTTTTTTCTTCTTCATATCAGATGATTATTCATCATCATTATATACCTAATATATATAATATAATATATACGCTCTGTATATGTTATCAGATTTTATTCATTAATTATTTTAACTGATTGTGATTGCGTCAAAGTTTCATATTATGTTTCTCTCCTCTTATATTCTTATATTGTTTTTTCTATTTTTTAATTTTTTATTCGTTTTTTATTATCAAAGCCTGTATGTATTTTTGTATGTATTTGAGTATGTATAGATAATTAGTTAAAATATAGATAATATACATATATATATATATATATATATATAAAGATCATAATAATCGATCTGTAAAATCTAAAGCAATTTTTTTGTTTTTTTTTTTTCCAAAATTACGGTTCGTTTCGTTCGTTCGTCTTTGCGTTTCAATTTTATCAATAAACTACGATTTATTCACACCTTCATCATCATCATCATCATCATCGTCGTCGTCGTCATCGTAAAGATTAAGGCGGCAAGAAAATGCGTCTCGATTTAATAATCACGTTATAATAATATCATCAAATATTGTTGAATAGACGTACTATAATATAGTTTCAATACTTCCAGTGAAATGGACAATTTCATATGGTTAATCAATAATATTTATATGTATATATATACATACAAGCACACGCGTATCGCTGTATTATAGTAAGTACCTTGCTTAATTGAATATACATATATATGTGTATTGTAAATGAACGCGTGTGTGTCGTACATAAATTACCTTATATTTTTTAAATTACGTTAATATTATTATTATCAATAATATTAATATTATTATTATTATTATTATACGCACACATATATAACTAAAGCTAATCATATAATATGTATAGGTATGTATATGTATGTAAAGACTGTGTTGTTATTAACGGCCGCGGGAATGTTGCGCGTAAATAATATAATAACGCTATATAATATAGATTATAGTGACTATAAATTAAAAACACGATCATTATATTCTGTTGCAAATGAAAAGAAAAAAAAAATACAGTAAAAAAAAGATCAGTTTGGTATTACATATTATAATCAGTGTCATACATTCTTATAGTTAGATTTAAACATCGTTCGAAGGGATAGTCGTATAGGTTAATATGTTCAAATGGCTTTCAAGTCCAATTCATATTTCGAAATGTCATGCTTGAGACTTTTTTTAAGTCTGCAAGCACCGCGAGACTATCTGCAACTTATATTTTACAATTTTTTAAGACTGACGAGTAGAACTAGCAACCCAAAGTCGTGAGGTGGACGAAACTGATCTAGTTATGGCCGCCATGATGCCTGCAGCAGGCACCATAGACTAGAATTCGAAATTTATTCTATTGATTCGCACAGTTTGGAAATTTTCAAATTGTTTCAGCTTCACGCGACTTGAACAACGATTTTAAAATAAGATCTATATGATTATTAATTCCGCTATCCCTGTATTCATCAACGTTTGATTTCTCATTAATTAATCTCCACAGGATTTCGAGGATTGTTAACGATAATAATATTCAAATTATGTCATCGTGAAAAAATTGAGAGAAAAAATAAAAGAAAAAAAACTCCAACAAAGAAATGAACGAAAAACCACTCGCACACAGAAAAAAACAAAACAAAAAACAGACTATTTAATATAGTTAAATGCAGCGTCAATTTTGACTCTCAATTCTCTAATAAAAGCAGTGATGTAGTTAGTATTATAGTTTAACGCACGTTGTTTAAGCAAAATAAAATATAGAAAATTATTAACATTTCTTTTTTACGTTACGAAAATAACACACCATTGTAAGTATTGCGTAGGTTTTCTGTATCGCTTTTGATGTCCGGATGCCGATACGTGACTATATATAGATACTAGACTTTGTCGTTCAACAAACTTTTCGCAAAACGTAATATTCTCAATCTCCATTAAACTCGAAGTCTTAACATCTTATTTTACATTATTATAAACTATCTAGTATTTGCATTCCCGTGAAAATCAGTTATCATGTGACTAGATTTCATTATTATTCCTGTTTTTGTCTTGTTGACTTCCCGTTCGCATTCGTCGAATCACCTTCGCTACGACGATTTCTTGTCCTTTCTCGAAGCTGTGCTCTTTTCAGGCTCGTCATCAACTGACTAGACTGGTAAAGCCAACTTGCCTGCAAAGTCGAAAATAAAAATGATTTTTATCGGTATATTATCATAGAGGTTGATTCCTGGCACTCTAATACATCAGCAACTGCGCTAATTCGAAAACCATTTTTCCAAACTTAACCTGATCTCTTTTTTACAAGATTTACATTGTAGCGGGTGACGAGCCGAGTTCAACGAGTCCCCACAAAGTACCATTCCGTGAAATCGATGAAACCATATGGCGTTTGCGCTTGGTGATCAGGCGCACACCGTTCCGTGCGCTCTCCTAATCCAACACGATATATCTCGTGATTGAATTATCGGAATTATACCTTGTGGGGTATCGTTGGATTCGTCTTAATCTCGGCTATGATTTGGACGATTAATCAAGAGTGTCAAGTGACATTTAAAGAAAAAGTATTCGATAATGACTGTCTACGAATAGTTTTTCGCCAATAATTTCAATGCGGAGAGTTCCTGAGACCAATACTCACCACCATAATCATGCAGTTCATCAATATCGGAACTGAGAAGACTATAGAGATGAAGAGGCCCTTCGAATCGAAGTATTGCTGTCTGGAAAAGACCCTGTGGATTAAAAAACGACAATGTTAATCTGTATAATAAATCCAACGATCTGTATACCCGATTTAAGTGAAAAAAAAAATACATAGAAGAAGGTGGGCCGCTTATTCGCCTTGTTATTTCAGGTTCAATCAAAAATAAATCGATCCTTACTATACGATATCATGTCAAACAATCTTAGAGCAATGATTGAGTACCTACGCAAACTGTTATTAGATTATTGATCTGTTCCAAAGTAGATATATGAATATGACTTACATCCAATTTGTTGCTGCAGCTTCATTTATACTTTCGGAAAAATACACTAGGAGTACTGGAATGAAGAGAAAAAAGAAAAATGGCAATTAATTATTTCTAGTATGATTCAGTCATTGAAAAAATAAAAAAGGTAGAAAAAAATGCTCACACAGTATGAGGAACAGCAGTATTTGAAAATTTGCATGATTACGTGTCATCAGGGCAGTCGTAGTCACTGCGATGTGAAAGGTCAATAAAATAGCGAGCCATGGGTCCTTCCATTCGATCTATAAGTTCAAATGACAGGAAATAGAAAAGGCATTTTAATTAATTGATTATTTCTATTTGAGTAATAGGCTATAAATAAATAAGTGAATTAATTCTAATTGCTAATTTTGACCTTTGTATAAAATATACCGAGGTCAAGTGTCTCGGTTTGCATATCACACAGGTATATATTATATATATACTTTAGATTAAAAAGACCAAACAGATTTTACATGGTCGAATTAATTTTTAAGGTAATGTAAGCTTGGACGGAAAAATAAATGATTTGAAACTTGATCAGCGTCTACTCCTTCTCTCCAGACTTCGGGACAACTTTTAATACAATGTATTTCAAGGCGATCCGGGTGTCGTTAAGGTCACCGTGCAAAATCTCACTCTTCTTTTCATCTCATCTTTATATTTCATTTGCATTTTCTATTTTTTTTTTTTTTTTTTTCATGGCGACTATAGCTTCGCTATTGAAATACTCAAAATATATAAAAATCACGCGGGAGAAAAAAGCGAAAATAATCTGTGATCATTAATTGCTTGTTTTTGGATAGTTAAATTAATAACAAATACGATTTAGCCCGTTTGACGTTAAGGCGTAATTCCAGAAGCCTAAAAGCCGGCAAAACATGATGTCAGTTATCGTAATCACGGTCCAGATTTACGCGTATTCAATGCTTGCTTACATATATCTACGATAATAGCGATAAAGCGATCAACACTTTAATGAACATTAATAAAAACTGTTTACTCACACTTTGTAAAAAGGGCCAAACTCCATCAATAGAATCGGTTGCGATGAAACCCTGGGTATCCGCCATTCTTACTACTAGCGCGAGTTAAGCGCTATATTATTATTGTGTTGGTATTTATCGGTTTATCTCAAACTGGCAGCTGGCTTTTTTTCAACGTTTTAGAAATGGAGTAGCAAGGAGTGAGATGATCCGATCCAAGCTGAATAAGAGCGAAGAATTTTACAAGAAGCCGATATCTATCAAGGCGGCACAGTCACCCAAAGATATATATATATGTATATGATAAAAACTGCGGACTATGAACACAGGGAAAAATACCAGAACTCCGACATCTTTGCGTCGAAATACGCATGCCGTGAGGATGTTATATTGTTATGCTTCTAAAGGTGTACGAAAACGCGGTTCATGTCATCTAACGGTATCAGTTCGAACTTTGCCGCCGATTTTTTTTTTTTTTATTTTCCGCCATTCAACCGTCGAACTATATTTGAATCGCTGCATGTCCGGCGGTTAGTTATACCCCACTTATCCTGCGCCGGTTCTTTGCGTCGATACCATACGCTGTACTCTCAACTGTCTTATCAAGACTAACGTAACTCTGGTTGCCTATAAACAAGCGCGACAAAAAAAAAAAAAAAAAATCGGTGAAAGGTTGCAGAAAATATTACAACCCCTTTCGCAAAATAAAAAATTGAATTTTCTAGGTGCAGAGAATCACCTTCGACCAGTTTTACGATGATGCCGATTTTTTGATCGCCTATTATGTTGATTTATCTAAGAACTGATCAGTTTTTAACTCTAATAGGTGCAGTGGCTTTCGGGTCATCAAATTTTTTTTCAATTTATATAGATTCATTCAAATTACTACCCATTGGGGTTTGTCCGGCTCTCTGATCAGCGAAATAAGGGTTCAAAAAAATTCAAGAGTGTCAATTGTTCAGCTGGAAAATAACCGGATTGATCGCTTTGTGGTCAAATTCTTGTCCATACATTGTATGTTTCTTTAAATGCTGATCGATCTCATTGCGAGAAACAAGATATGGATAAGATCTCACATATGTTATCGTTATCGTTGAACAAGTAAAAATCAAATAAAAAAAAATTAAAAAAAAAAATGAAATACCGTATATCACGCAGAGGTCGAATATAAGATGCATAAGACATTTGAGGACTGATCACCTTGTGCACCAGGCAAGTAGCTGTTGAACGATTATGAGGGCGTCTGCAGAGGGACGGGGGCGGAATTTATCACAGCAGCCAGGAATGGATGACGTGTTAACGTTGGCTTCGGAATGAATACTATATGTCGATTGGACTTTGAGCGGTCAAAGATTAGACGAGATGGTCGACAAGAAAGAAGTGGAGGCATACGTGCGGCTATAACGTACAGCTTTAAGTTGAGCGCAGATAAATCGCAGGCGTCTTAAAGTGAGGATCGATTTTATTTTCCGATCCGATTTTTCATTACGATTTTCATTCCAACGAGAAGCCTGAGCGTTCGATAATCAAAGTTTCACTCCGATCTATTCATACGAATTTATTTCATCCTCTGGTATTACCGATCTCAAATTTTGCTTCTTCGTTACCGTGGGGAAAAATCCTTAAGATTTATACGCTATGGCCTTTAGGCTCGAGGAGGGCCCAATCGGACCTGAAACACTCGCCCTTGCTCTAACCGAACTCAGAGAGACAGAGGAAAATAAAAAAAATGGAATCATCGAATTGAAGAAGCTCCTCGAAGGTGAGTTCGAACAAAGTTCAACCTGACGATCAAAAATACCAAAACTTAATAGCAGATTTTAGAAATCGATTTAACTTTATGTCATAAACATGCTGAAGAAAAATATTTAACGATCAAGTATTCGTTTGTAGAGATTTGATTCTAAAAATTTTTAAAAACATTCTGCCCACACAAAATTTCTTAATCATATCGTATATAATAGTTCGACTAAAACGGATGAGATAAGGTGGTTTGACTTAGGGTCAAACTTGGTCACGGATGAGGAGCGTTATCGCCTCGTCTTCACCTCTTTGCTACGTTATACCGAAGCTGAATTTTAACTTGCTTTCGATCATTGGGAAAAAAATTCAAAAATTCACACGTGAACAAATTTTCTGTTGAATTTACCATCTCAGCAGTGGCAAATACTAGAATTACTTAGAATTACCAAAATTCTAGTATTTGGCACATTCTAGTATTTGGCACATTGGAGGCTACTTGCTCCAATGTGCCAAATACTAGAATTATGGTCATTTATACTGCAAAAAGGTAATTAATAGAATATCGGTGAGCGTTTTGAGTCCGTATAATAATCATTTCTTAAACGGTTTATAAAATAAACGGTATAATTCTTCGGGATCAAACGATTACGATAAGAAATCTGCAGAATCTCAGATTCCTCCGTAAGTTAAAGTAGTAAGTTTCGAAATACATACTGACATGTAGTCATGTAACTATAATCTATAACTGAAATTCGATGGACAAGATGAAACGGTCATAAAAATAATTTTTTTTTCACCTACAAACAAAGGATCAATTTTTCATTGATCGTTTGTTGATGTCAGCTCATTTCTGCTGACCATATGTTGACACAGATGGATTTATAGTTTATTATTGTGTAGTAGATATAAAAAATATTCTCTTATATGTAGAAAATCATCTATTTATATATTATATATACGTGTAATGCAAGCTGATATTCTGCGTGATCACTCTAGCGCACTTGTCATGCGAGGTTGTTAAATTCTAATGTAGTTATTGCTATAGTGACACATGGTCAATGTGCATTGAGAGTATGATGAATATCGAAGATATATATGAGTATGAAAATATTGAGAGAACAAATATTTGTGTGATATTGTACCTCGCGATAGGAGCATCGCAGGAACAGGGGGGAGAGAGGGGGAGACAATGTGGACAGTTCAAATATACAAGCATGCATCAAATGCACTTCGTATATCAATGTAATAATAAAGAATGAGCTTTGTTCCCTACTGTTAATCAGCCGTTTAACAAAGTTCTCTCACGTTTTTTTTAAAACTTAAGTCTTTGTCCGAGGGCCACGACCCGCAAGTAAGACAATGAATCCATACACCATTGCCACACACGTATCTACATATTATCCATATCACACGCGTGTAGACATCGGAGCTTTAGCTGATAATGAGCAATCAGTGAGCTTACCTCCTAGTATCAAGTAGCTGTTATGCAAACATCATTGATATTTGACTCTGAGTATCCAAGTTCAAAACCATACGGAAACTCAATGATATTAAGATGTTCAAGCTTTTATACTACGAAATAAACTATAGGATACAAAATAATTATACAATCATCTGACAAGGTCTTGATAGATGAAACAAAATTTGATCAAATACTTGTAAAGGTGCTAATTAATAGGCACTAAAATGAGCTAGTACACTTTCTAGAATGCTTAACGTGCACTAAAATGAGCTGAAACACTTGAAAATATGCTAAACATAAAGTAGAATGAGCTGAAACTTTGCTTAACATGCTTAACAAGTACTAAAATGAGTTGGAACATTGTGTAGGATACTAAACATGAATTAGAATGAACTGAAACATTTGAAAAGCTGCTAGAGATGCACTCGAATAAGCTCAAACATTGCAGAACATGTTCAACGCGTTGAAATAGGTGCTGAAACAAGCTACATTTGTAAGAATACTAGATTTGTGTATATCATGCTATACCATTGACTAAAATGAGTTAGAACACATCTGAGAATGCTGGACATGCACTAAACATTACTGAAAATGCTAGAGATGCACTGTAATGGGTTTAAGCACATACAAGATTGTGAAGTGAGGTTTAAGAAAGGGCTAAAAGATGCTAAGCAGTGCTTAGATGATATGTCAAGTACTATAACGAGCTGAAATACTTCTGTAATTAGTAATCATTATGGCATAATAGCAGAGCATGCTTGAATTTTTGTTAAAATCTTTGAATTAGATGCTGAAACTTGGTCTAATAATCTACTAGAATTTAATTCTGATGATATTTATTAATTTACAGAGGACAAGACACTTTTCTTCAGAACAGATGATGACTTCTTGATAATATTTCTTCGTCCTTGTAAATTCTACGCTGATAGTGCTTTTGCGCTTATGAAGAGGGTGGCTGATTTCAAGGTGAAGCATGCTGCGCTTCTTGATGGCCTTATGCCCCAAGACGAGAGAGCAGCTTTCTTAGAAAACAATGTCGTCAATGTCCTGAAGGAAAGGGATCACAAGGGTAGACGAGTGCTAATCATTAATGCAGGAAAAACGTGGGACCCGTCAAAAGTTAGCGCTGATCAATTGTTCCGCGTTCTTTACCTCATCCACGAGGCTGCAATGCTAGAACCCGAAACTCAGGTGAGAGTAATACAGTTTTGTAAATGATTTTCAACTGACTAAAAGCACCCTAAGCACCTTACGAAAAGGTGCTTGAAATCAGCTCGCGATACATTGTAACAAAAAATCAGCTTTTCAACTGGTGGTAATGACATAGGTACTTATTTTTTTTTTGAAGACGTTCTGTGTTATGAATAATGATTATTTGTTTACATAATACAATGTATATTGCATAAAGAGTATTAAATCAAATTGAAAATTACGTTGACATCCATTACAATAACGTTAATTTAATATCGAGACAAAGTACTACAAGTACATATAGATATAGATTCATAAATAATCGATCTTTTTTTTCTCGTAATTGATGTTCACGTAAGTCTTTGTATGTACTACGTACCTTGCCCCTATAGATAAAACTGTGATATTAAAAATAACAAAAAAAAAAGAACAGATAAAATCGAAAAGTACTCTTCCTCGACCTTTGCTTAGTATAAATTGAATAGCGTATATGGCATTGACTTTGGCTGATGAGTCGCCGTGATTAATCCAACTTGGAATTGCTCGCAGCTAATCACAGTTATAGAAATTAGATCAAACATTATCGAATCAGATTGAAGAGAAACAAATTCCATTGCAATTTTATCAACTTTTTTTTTTTTTTATTCAATTCAAGGTCCGCGGGGTCGTCGTAATCATGGACTTTGAAGGATTGGCTATGAAGCAGGTGCTGGCATTGAGTCCGACTTTCAGTATGCGATTACTATCTTTTATCCAAGATGCTGTCCCTCTACGTATGAAAGAGGTCAGTATAATTCAGCATTGAAAATTTTTCTGCCAATCTTTATCCGAACGTTTGAATCAATTAATTGAAATTTATCTCCATCGTGATGATTAACATTCGCTAATTTTATTCAGGTCCACATCGTGAAACAACCCTTCATATTCAGTATGGTATGGAAAATGTTCACACCGTTCATGAAGGAGAAACTTAAATCTCGTATGTTCCTACACAGTAGCAAAATGGAATCGCTTCACAAACATTTGGATCCGAGTCATTTGCCCTCTGATTATGGTGGTAAACTTCCCGCCATTAATTACACGTCGGCTGATTGGTATCCAGTAATTATTGAAAATGAGGATAAAGTTAAAGGTATTATTTGACGTCATTATAAGATGCAATATCACTAAATCGCTAAGCACTGATTAAAAAGTCGTCTTTGGTCACTATATAGCCGTCTTATCGGGTGAAGATAGACGTACTGTAATGGCTTATCAAATTTTTTTTTTTGCTTAATTGATATATCACCTCGGTCAATTCACACATCGTTTTCGTCGAGACTCTTGAATCAGTAGTGAATTGTAAACATAAGTGACATTGAAAATTAGATGAGTTAACATCACGCTCTTCATTAGTGAAAGCTCAAATCTCACGATTATCTTCAGAGATTAGAAACAATCAGTTATAAAAATGAGTTTAGTCAAGTACGAATGATATGGACAAAAAAAGATTGTCAGTATTGTTCCGAACTGAAGTTTTTCGATGATATATCGAGAATCGTTAATTATATCGCGATTGAAGAGAGAAACAAAAATAAAGCTAATTAAATTTACTATAAAAAAACTATCTTACATTTTTCTATTGTATTCATTGGTTTCGTAGTATTTCGAGTCAGAATATCCAAACATTCGAAGTTGACAAAGCGTGACAATTAGTTGCACATTCAACGTTTAGATACAGCCAAACTAATGCAGGTAGAAAAAAAATGTATTCCACATTTTTCATAGAAAATTTAATCAGCTTCATTTTTGATATTCACTTTCATCGCGATATCATTGACGGTTATCGAAATATCAGTGAAAAATTATTTCCGAACATCTTTCGTGTTTTAATTTGATCAGATCAAATGGTTTTCCCAATATTTTATTTCAACATTTTTAAAGACAAGTTGAAAATTTTCTAATTTTTTCTATCTTTCAGCGTGGAATACCTATGGGTACAGAGAAAAAGAGTAAGAGACTATAATCAACGAGGCGTTGTGGTCTTTGAACGGTGAATTTTCTATCCTCACTAATCACTACGATGAAAATTTGTTGATATTCTATATACTATAGAAATATTACAGGATAAGCATACAATGTAATGTTGAAAAGTTTGTTTTCTCCCTCTATCGTTAGTTGTGCCGTTTGTATTTCGTATAAATGCTCTGCTATACTTTATCTCACTCATATATAGAGTTTTGAAATATAAATAAATATATAACTAATTAAATAAAGGAATGATTGTATGAGTTTTGTTGTGACATTATCTGCCACACATATGAAACCCACGTATCTTAGAGTAACTCAGCTAGTCATAGAAACACACACGTCAAAGTTGAAACAATCTTATCGTTTATTATAACCATAACAGTGTTGTTCACTATGGAAAGTAAATGGTAAAAATTTTACCTACTTGTTTCAACGTTTGTACAAACTCAAATTAAATTTCAAACGCATTTGGTGGAAACGAGAATATCTCAAAGTAGAGATTACCGGAATTCGAACGGAAACTGGTATGGAAAAAAATTCTGAATGAGACAAAATTGACTAAAATGTTGAATTTAATGTATGTCAAAATTTGAGGAAATTAAAATCGGACTTGTTCCATTGAGTTTTTGAAAATTTCCAATACATTGTATGGTTTTGGCATAAATTAGTCTCGTTTTCACAATTGTGAGAAATTTGTTTTGTTCGAAACAAAAAAAATAAATAAATAAATAATAATCAACGGTGTCACACAATGCGTGACGAATTCCGTAAAAAGTTGGATATAGGTGAATTAAAAATGTCGACAAAAGGTGAGTGGGGACCACTTTCTATACCATAATCGTATAGTGGCGGGAGAATAAGCCTGTCCATGCACTCTTCGACGACGATTCATATTACAGTTCATCCAGTGTCGAAGCACCGAGTCAACCAGACGCGTAGTAGACTACAGATAAATATTATATTGAAGCAAGTATCAGTGTTGTATATTTAAATAATTTAATTTAAAAAGTGACTATGACCACCGCTTGCAATCTTCCTCCTGGTGGTCAGGAGGCATTGACCGTAAGGTTGAAGGATACACCGTCATTAAAGATGGGAAAATTCGAACTGAAATTTGAACCGGGTAATATGGACCCGATTTATCACAAAAAGGCTCATACAGAGCTGAGAGAAACGCCTGAAATCGTTGCTGAGGGACTAGCAGGACTCAGGGAATTGCTGAAGAGTAGGTTTTAATCTTTTCTCAATCTTTCGTCGGGTCTGTTGTTCCACATTTTCACGGAGAGAGTCTTGTCGTTCGAAACCAGTTCCTTGAACAGTTCTTCATCATGCTGGGTTAAAGACCTGCTGCCCAATCTGTATACCGCGAGTTTCTTTTCCGTCACAAAAGCGACGCTGAGATACTTGCGGGATATTTTTTTATCAATGCTTACCCACAAAATTTCGTCAATTATTACATGAAATAATCGCCGAAGAGTAATCAGAATGAGTTCAGGGCTTGGGAGATTGAATTTTAATGGGAAAATTCGCAAAAAGGATTAAGATTCTGTATTTGATGTTGAAAATATTGCAATAATGACTGAACAGTTTTGAAAATGATTTCAGGATTGTTTAAGAATTGGAGAAAACAAGTTCAGGGTTTTTAAGTAGCTGAAAAAATCATTAAAACTAGAATACAAAAAAAAAAAGAAAAACGACTAATGCAGAAGTAAGACAATTCAATAAAAAATTCTGGAATTAGGTAATTAATGTGAAAAACATTTGCAATAATGACTGATCACCATTAAATGCCATTACAGCTAGTTTTTTTTTGTGATTAGAAAGAACTGCAACAAACCGTTTCTGAAATTGTAATAAAACTGACAAATGGGTATAAGAATTGTATAAAAAATTTGAAAACGAGTATTTCAGTAGGACATTACGTGATTTTGCAATAACAGCTGGACAGCAATTACGGAAAGATTTAATAGAAGCGTCGATCAGAGCAATTAGCAATAGAAGAATAGAGACTTGATGTAAATCTGTACTTCCACGATAATTAGAGTCACGGATATTTCCAGTGGGTAATTTTATGTGTAGTTGGATATCGTAATTTCGATAATTAACAACGATATGGATATATATTTTATTCTTGGGCAATAATATCCTGTTCAAGCTAGACTGCCCATGCGAAAATAGTGAGAAATTAGAAAAAAAAAAAAAAAACCGTAGATGTTTTCGAAACCCACCGCCGGTTTTTTATTGCAATAAGTAAAACTGTGCAATAAAAAAAAAATCAATGACCGTATCCAGCTGCGTGCAATTCTTGAATTAAATTATTGAATCAGTTTATTTTATTCACCATTGATCATTCGTTGGTGACCTGAAAAATTTTGATTTCGCCCCCTGGAGACAGCGAAATAAAATCCGGCATGACCCACGACCCTAATTTATTTAGAATTTCACTAGTCATTATATCCGCCGTAGTTTAAATCCAATACGTTTACTGACTGTCATCGTTTTCCATGAAAGCAATTGCTGACACTGCTCGTACAATTTTACACCTCAATCGTATACCTGCAGTATTGGACGGATGTTGGCTCGAAATAAATTTGTAGTATGGCTGCGGTTACCAATTAGTTACACAAATATTGCTAAAGATCTTGGAATTATTTGAGCAAACTATTCGCACATTTACGTCAATTGCTGTGGCTTGGGGAAATTACCGATCCGTCATGGCCGCCTGTGGTTTTTGAGAAATAATCAATTTTGATGTGCCAGAGCCTTTGTCGCGTTTTTGCGAATTTTTTGTAACTGTAATAATCCTGCAATAATGCAATTCCCGTTATACATTTCGAGGTTTTTAGGACCTACAAGGTTAACCGGTTCAGGATACATGCGCCAAATGTTAATGTCTATTAATTACATATATAATTAAGCAATAAAACCATAGATTCCAAAAAAAAAAAACGGTTTTCCCCAATGCCAGCCAATAATTCATCAAGGATAAAAAGAATCGGTAAATATTATCGATATTTCACGTTATTTTTTTATCTTTTTACAGCTGATCCTGATTTGATAGTACCTGTAGACGCCGACGAGTATTTATACAGGTTTTTACGACCTTGTAAATGGTACCCGGAAAGTGCCTTCGAATTGGTAAATTGTTATTTGATTAATTAAGAATTAATTGACTTTACAGTAATTCGAATAATTTTTATTACATTTTATTTTTTCAAATGTAACCTGCAGATTCATCATCATTACTATACAATACGTGAAGTAATGGTAACGAGATAATAATGAAGTTTAGAGAAAACTGCGGTACTTTCACCTAAGAATTAAACCTTTATTACATCCGTCTCAGATTTCTAATTTCATATCTGATTATAAATTATGTATTAAACCCTTCGTACTTTTTTATTTTATTCTAAGAGTGACACACAGGGTTCATTTTATCATTTTTTTATTTTCGTTTTGATACAGATGAAACGTTTCTACGCTTTTCGTCGTTCTCATGCAAAGTATTGCGACGGTTTGGTACCTAGCAAAGAAAAAGCGGTTTTGTCATCTGGTGTGATAACTCCATTGCCTCGTAGATGTGCCGACGGTGCTCGTATACTTTTAATTGAGGGTGGTAAAAAATGGAATCCTAAAGAAGTATCTTTAGATGAAATTTTCAAGGGAGCCATGCTTTCCTTGGAAGCTGCTATGGCCGAACCTGCAACACAGGTACCAAATGCTGCATAAGTCTTCTTTTTCATTGACGCATTGCATCCCTTAAACTGTGGGGGTTGAAGAAAAAAAAAATGACTGAAATCGTTTTCCTTTTCAGGTTTGTGGGGTCAGGGTGATCCTGGACATGGCTGGACTCTCCTTATCGCATGTAACTCATTTTACACCGAGCTTTGCCAGGGCTGTTCTTGACTGGGTTCAGAGATGTTTTCCAGCTCGTTTGAAAGGGGTGCATGTGATAAACCAGCCGTTTATTTTCAACATGGTTTTCGCTATTTTTAAACCCTTTTTGCAGGTAATTATTAAAATACGATTATTAATGAGAGTTTTCTAAATTTCTGCATCTTGAAACAAAAGAGAAGGTATTGTAATCAACCCCAAATGAAGAATTTTTGATTTTTCTCCTTGCATTAAATTTCATTTTCTGCTTTTCTTTTACGACAGGAAAAACTTAGGAAAAGAATACACTTCCATGGCTCTGATAAAGTTGGTTTAATGGAACACATAGATAGTAAAGCTCTTCCGGATCGTTACGGAGGAATTTTGGAAATTCCTAATGAACCAATCGGCGAATCACTTTGGGAATATTTTTGCAAATTCGAAGAAGACTTTGAGGGTGAATATAGTTTAAAATTCATCGTGATTTACAATATATCATTTCTGAGGTTGAAAGACAAGCTTTTTTCACTCTACTTATCGCCTTTCAAAATTTTCAATCATAAAACTCGTGACATTGTTTTATTTTTACAGAGTCCAACAAGTACGGATACGTTGGAAAATCGGTTTCGCAGTGATCATATAAACAAAACATGACTTTATCAATGAAAAAGAAAGATTCGATTATCGATACTGCATTCAGGATTATTTTGTGCAAATTTTGAATCTATCGGTCAGGTAAATTTAGAGATCCAGTTACCGTTTTTATTATAAACATATAGTATAGTTATATGAATTATCAATTAACACATAATAATAACAGTATGGTATAGGTATATAGTAGTTTATATATTTATACAAATACATATAATATACGTGTATTATTATTCTATACATTCATTATAAACTTAACAAGAAAAAAAAAAAAAAATAATAACAAGTAAAGAAAAAGAAAAATAAACTAAAAAGAATGAAAATAATTATTCTCATCCACTAAACGTCGCAAATCACAAAACAATTCGTTCCGAATGAATAAAATGAAGCAACAAAAAAGTAAGAAAACAAAAAAAAAAAAACAAAAAAAGGAACAAGTAATCGAACAAGATACCCTACTAATATTATATAGACTTTGATAGAAATTAAATGTAGGTTTCATAATTTAATTTCATCTTTAGACAATATCAAAATTTTACTCTCAGCACCACGTTCAATTAATTCAATTAATTAATTAATTAATCTATTTATTTATTTATTCATTATATGACTCGGACCAGATGTTGGCATCAATTAAATATAAAGAGTTTACTTTATTTTTACTCAATAATATACTATATAGGTATAATAGTATAGCATAATACAGTGACGAACAAAAAAAAAAAATACAGTTGAAATTACGTGTAACAGAAAAATTCGTGCTCTGCCACTGTCTCTGCGTGTAGCCAGCAGTAGTGGGGAATCAGAATGTATGCGGCTGTGGCATACAATGTATTCAGCAATCGGTTTCCTATTATATACAGAGAACGTTGCCGCTGCTTACAATGTATACGTCTGTTGCCTGCTCCGTCACCAGTAGATGGCTACCCATGGGTATCAAATGAACGGCTTTGAAGTATGCACGATCGCCGAATACGCGTATACAATGTAACAGTTGACTCACTTTTCCCGTGTACTGATAATTATCATACGTGATTTATACGTATATTAGAATGGTCTTTGATATAATCATTTTCGAATTTCAATGCTCCAATGTGCCAAGACAAGATGTTGTTTAAAACGCGGTGTGCAAAATTCGACTTTACGTACAAATTTCTCGTCCACAAAGTACCCGTTTCTCGCACTAGGGCACAAAGTAATTACTTTTCGCACTGTTGGAAAAAAAATAAAAAAATAGTATGACTAACCGTTGCGCATTTGTATCCCTAACTAGTAAAAACCGTTGGTTATTTAATTGGAAAAATTTCAATAGCTTTGCGGGACAGTATTTAGAATTGAGATAGGAACCTGGAGTTTTGACTAAATTTTTTCTTTTGATTCATATTTGGAAGCATTGAAATTCGAATATGACCGAATCAAGGACCACCCTAATATATATATATATATATGTACATATATTAAAGTGGGGTTTTTTTTTTTCTGTACAAAAAATAATTCATAATAATAATAATAATAATAATTGTCACACGGTGCCCGTCGCGGGTTATAAATATACTATATAGATATTTAAATATCCACATGTAATATGTTGTTTTTTATGAACATCAATCAGTTCTTGATTTTCTTGTAACCGTAGGAGTTGATTGCTGTAAGAAAAAGATAGAGAAAATGTAATAAAATAGGCATAATATGATAGAAAAGAATGATTGATTTTTTAAATTCATTTTTAAATATTATAATTTAATTAACGTACCATTGTACTCCTGGTCCACTTTGATGAGCAGCTCGTACCATTCGGGTCCAGTTACACGGGGAATTTGAAGATTACCACCGTAACATTCGGGAAGACATTTAGGAGACACGAGCTCGTGGAGAGATTTACGATCTGTACCGTGGAAAATGATCTGCAAGAAAGAAAAGAAGAAAATTATCTTTGAGAAGTATATTGTACAGATATTGAGCAAAATTTGCCAGAAATTACATTCCGATACAAGAACTAAAAGTACTGTTCCGATTCCAGCGAATCTGGGGATAGGTGAGAGTTAATTCGTTTTTGGGGTACTCACTCGACTCTTTAGCTTCTCTCGTAAGAACGGTTTGAACAGGGCAAATACGACGTTGAAAATATAGGGTTGATTGACGATATGGATGTTTTTTATCCTGAGGGGAACGCTGTCTTGTAGCCAGTCGACAATTCTCTTGGCAAACGGTGGTGTGAACTGCCAAGTCTGTTGAAGCGATAGTCCATCCATATCGAATATTACGACAGCCCCAGCGATTTGGGAGATTGGTTCAAGGGTTGCAGCTTCAAGGTACAATACACAACCCTTGAATACTTCGTCCAGGCTGCATTTGTTGTGTTTCCATTTCTTTCCCAATTCGATTATCAGAATTCTACGACCGTGTTGATCCCGGTTTGGAAGTACCGTAAGGATGTTGTGCTCGAAGATGTTCTTTTCTCGGCTTGGTTTCAAATCGTCGTAAACGTTCGAATGTTTTACTTTGAATTGGTAGTAATTCTTTATCAATTTTAACGCAGATTCGGGGTAATATTTACAAGGCCTCAAAAATCGTACTAGCCATTCCTCGTTATGTTCTGGCCAAAGCAGGTCCTTCTCGGCTTGAAAGAAACAAATCGTTAAAACTCGGAGTTTAGTGGATAGTCATTTTTCGTAAATCATTATCCAGAAAATCATTCTTTCTATTGAAGAGTCAGGAATGAAGAAAAATCGTCAATAATCACCTTTTAGCAGTTCCCTAAGTTGAGCAACAGCCTCCTTCTGTCTTTCAGGTGTTTCTCTAAGCTCATTTTTGGCTATTTCCGAAAACGCTGGACTCGGTGGACCGAGTTCAAACTCGAGGGTGAAATCCCCAAGTTTAATGAAAGGGAGGGGCTCCATATCGGTCATCATCGTGGCTGAAATAAATAAACGATACAAAGTAAGAAATCATTCCTGCAAGTATCGCAATAAGTTGTATGCAATTTTCCTGATATGAATTGCGAATATTTCATGAATACCTTTCACGATATTTCGATTATTAGTATTGGAAAATCTTCTGTCGTTAATCGCCGTTAAAGTAATTTGGATAATCTTCGTTCTCTGTACCGTTTGGTATACTTTCTATATGTTTGTGTTATTCGTCTTATGAGTTCGGGGAAAAAAGATCGTGGCTTTCGTCGCCAACGAAATATTCATACATACGTTATACTAGCCAGGTGTGTATAATTTTTTCCGGTTAAACATATGTCTGCGGTACAAAAAAGAAAAGAAAAGACAGAAAAAAAGTCCGAGCCGGATTCACGGAATCGTGAACGAGATAATTTTTACGTAAATGAATAGCTAATAAATTGTGTGCCATATGTGAAGACCAACTAACTTGAAGCTGCAGTCTATGTAATAGGAAAAAGAAAAATCTCAAAAAATTCACGATCAACGATATGGTATATACCTAGTCGTTATTGAAAACGTCCTTGATCTACAGACTTGGAAAAAAAATTCATATGTTTTCGTGAGAGATGGTGTATATGCTATATATAAATATATTTGTGTATGCAAATCCGGTGTTGAATAATCTCTAAAAACTTGATATCTTAAACTTCAGTCCTTCGATCTACACATCCACACATACGTAAAATTTTCAACCGGTTTTTAAATCAAGTACAAAATCGTGCTCATGACATTTTAAAATTTATATCTTAGATCTGTCATAAATGTGAAGGAGCTACGGTCACGAGCAATAATTATATTTCATGGTCCCCGTTCGAGATGTTGCCTTGAAATTAATTCACTGCATTTTATGAATAATATTGTTATTTTTCGTTTCCCTGAACTAGTTACTAAATGAAAAAAATATGCAAATTTTTTATGGGATGTGGATTTTTCTGTTTGTTTCTTGTTTTCAAATTCCTTTTACTGTCGCGGCTTTTTCTTGTTCAGTTTTTTCTTTTTTTTCTCTTTCTTTTTTTGCATCATTTGCGTCAGTGAATTTATTATCTGAGTCATGAACCGAGGAGATGACGGTTGGCCGAATGATTCAGCAAATTAATTCAACTGATTAATAAACAAAAAATACAATCTGGTATATTATACATCGAAGCTCGTGTGGTGTGAACAACGTTTTTATATCGTGAGATATATTACATACAAGTAACGTGGATTACACATTAATTATTTAACTTCGAGCCGTTAAAGACTACAAGGTTCTTGATAACAGGTAATGAATAAAAGAATACAAAATGACAAAAAAAAAAAAAACACATACACACACAAACTTCATGTCTATGTCTATACTTATAATAATCATTTAGATGACGATATCTAAATCCTAAATAATTATAATCAACATTAGGATCAATTGAATAACTTAGCAAGGCGTACGATGGAAGTGACCATGATCGAGCACTGGGTGACCTTATGACAGCAATTTATTGCGCCATGATGGAAGAGTATCGTTTAGAAAAGAACACAAGAAACTAAAAATAAATGTACTAATGTAAAGTTAATTATAACTCTTTTACACGGTTGATAAGTGGGGGTATTTTTGTCGGTAAATATTTCGTCAGCTCTTTGTAATGTTTTGTACGTTTCGGAACGAGTTATGAGCTGCTAAATAGAAACGTAAACGCTTATCATTGCGTTCAACTTAAAGCTGGGATCAATACGAATCCAACGATATGTAACAAAGTATATTTCCAATAACTCAATAGCGAGATATAACTTCGTCAAGCTATAAGCGCTCACGTTTATTTGCGTGAAGCGTTCGTTGCGCTGCGAACGTACGGCACGGGAGCGCAGCGTACGGTTTGAACAGACAATATCTTTTGACCGAGTGATCGGAATGGTACTTTGTTTGGTATCGTTGAACTCGTCTCGTAACGCTCTACAGGTTTAGGCAAATGAAATGAAGAAATCGAATGAAATTGTGCAAAATTTTGCAACAACTAGATTCTTTCATTCAGTCCTGGTCTAATCAGTAATAGCTATGCACACCGCGTTCTTCAACGGAGTTATGTACACACGCAAATCATTTAAATATCTGACAATGAGCTATCGCAACGTCCCTCTGCAACTAAAGAACAAATATTTACATATGGAGTACATCCTGAACATCAATTCAAAATCTAGTCTCGTACTACAATAACACACGCACACTTTGACGTATAGAAAAAAAAAAAAAAAACACGAAATTGAAAGAAATAAAGAAAAAAAAAAGAAAAATAAATGAACTACCTCTCCTCAGTTTTTTCTCAACTACACAAAAGTACGTGTGTACGTCGAGAATGACGTCTGTTACCTGGAATCTAGTTGCGGTATTATTGAATTCATTTTTGCGGGTTTGAAAAATCGAGAGTAAAAAGTATAAAGCTGAAGGAAAAAAGTAAAAAACAAAAAAACAAAAAACCAAAGAAGAAAAATCCCTGAGCAAATGAGAAGAAGATAAAGAGAATATCCTGTTAATGAATAGCCACGTTCATGAGTATAATAAACGGTATAGGCGATACATGAAATGACATAAATTAAAATAATGCTTGCCTAAGCAAAAAAAAAAAAAAAATAATCATAAACACGCAAAGAACTTCTTTTATATTACACAACGCAACTGAATAACGGTAATGTATAAGTATAATACGTATGTATGTATGTATGTAAACCGATAATTTACGATTAAGAAAAAAAAAAAACTGTTGTTCTCTACCTAATTGCTTAATGAATAATTGATTTTAGTTCTTATCGTTGTTGATTGTTTATAAAAAAAAATATATATATATATATGTAACGAATATCAATTAGTAAAGTATATAAATTGATTAGTATACGTGATATAATTAATGTGTATAAGAATATGTTGGGTCAAAGTGGAGATGAATGGATAATTTTCCTTTTTTTACTACTACTTTATCAAGCATATTTTACTCACGCGCTTTCCTCGCCATGGTTCTGACAGTAATGGTTTCAAGCTGAATGATTATTGACACACCGTGAATGCGATATACCGTAATACAATATATAACAACAACAACAACAACAACAACTGCAATAACTATTGCGTACACACTAGCTCTGTGTCGTTATATAATTAATACTTATATCAATCGCGTTCCAAAACCGATCGTATTCTTTTATGTTATTATTATTATTATTATTATTGTTATTATTATTGTCGTTATTTAACGCGGAACAAAGACGATTTTTGTCGTCTTGTTTAGTTTGTTTGTTTGTTTGGTTTTCTCTTTATTTTAAATATCATAAAATAATACGATTATCACAGAAGACTACTGTAGTGGTACCGGCTACAGCTACTATGACAATATCATCGTTCATTTCGTTTTGGCACCTTCTTATATGCATTCTATGAGCCAGGGCCTCGGGCTCAGAAAGTTCCACGATTAGGGGGGGAAATTTCAAGCTTATATTTTAACACAAGGACAAAGTAATAACCAATGACTCGCGTATAGTAATGCTTACAGTAGACGATTTCGAGGTCCACAGGTCTACCTCTCCTCCTCCTTTCCCCACTTCCGCCATTCAAGCAGTTCCTATTTTACTGTGTTTACGGGTTTTTTTTTTAACAGTAATAACAAAAAAAATAGAAAAAAAAACCTACAGTGTATATATATGTATATATAGTACTTACAGAGATGTCCGAAACGATATTGGACTTTGAAACGTCACTGACCGTTATTCACATTCGAAAATTTGGTGGGAAGAAAGGGGGGCAGGGAGAACGGAAGAAGAGGATGTAAAACTACTTGCTTATCAGGCAGTTCAATGTTCTTTCGCTTATTATAATAATTGAGGATTAATTTTCTCTCTCTCTCTCTCTCTATTTCTATGACATAATAAACTTGTTGTCAATATATATTTATACATCGATCCTTCACTCTCTCTCTCTCTCGATCTGTTCTTTTCATTATCCTTATCATCATGATTATTATTTTTATTATTATGAATAATTATGCCTGAAAAAAAAATAAATAAAGGATACAGCATCATATTTGGATGGCAAATATTATACCAGTTTATTCAGGATCATCAATATATTAGTATACGTGTTTGGAAAAACCCGTAAACGGATATGAGCAATCGGTGTTATAACTAAAGTAATCCTATATGTAGATATTATATATGAATATATGGACGTTGAATTCTCTCACTTTATTTATCTATCTATATTTATTCATATATAAAACACACAAAAGTATACCTATATGAATTTGAAAGAAAATATTTAAAAAAAAGTTGAATTTTTGTTTTTTTTTTCGAAAAATCACCATCACCCTAGACGTCTTGGTTCGGGAAATCGATATGTGTACATAACACATAGATTATGACGTCCTTGAAAGACAATATTTTGAAAGAAATATAAGAATTTGGTAATTATTTGAATCAACAATATATAAGATATTGTTGTTTCGTTGTATCGCGTTGAAACGATTTATAAAAATATCGAAAGTAAGAAGAAGGAAAAAAAAAAGAATGATTTTTCTTTACACAGATTTTTGTATGAATTATTTTTATACCATATCGCAGAATGATTCAATTCCAATTAGTTAGATAAGTTATATAATAATAGACTTTGCAGATAGACATTCGTTTACCAGTCACCATTATCAGTTGTGGTTTAAATTTTCTACTGCATATATATGGAGGATAAAAATACGATTTTAATTATAGTAGCATAATAATGTAATATATATACACTTGGATATGAAATTAACATTTCTAAAATAACTGCGTTAATTGTGTAATCAAAATTCCTATACACATGTGTACCCACATGTATATTATCTATATTTTCATAATGTTTCATTATTCATACTTTGTTGCAAATGATGAAAATATAAAATATGTCTGAATGAGAATAGAAGAAGAAGAAAAGAGTAAATAAATGCTAATAATCTCGCAATACAATTACGTATATTATATAACTAGTACATGTGTAAAAATGAGAAAAAAAATGTGTCAAAAATATTTTAGCGCCTTAAAAGTTGGCAACATGTTAAACAGAAACGCCACGCGGTACCCCAAGAAGTAACTACTGACGCTGACACTATTTGCCTCGCCTAGATATGTCTATGTGTGTCATTTCGATAGAAATGACTTGCAAATAATTTGCTTCTATGTACCTAGGTGAGGAAAAAAAAAAGAAACGAAAGAAAAAGCACATTCAGCCAGAGATACCAGCCAAAAAAAAAAAGAAAAAAACGTACAAAAAACAAAACAATTGAATGACAGACAAAAACTGTGCGTGTGTGTGTTTTTTTTCTTAACGCTTTTTGCATAAAACTATAAAAATCTTCTAATACGTTTTTTTACGCGAGAAAAAACGAAAAAAAAAAAACAAATATGCACACACACTCGATGATTCGTCGTTATGATAAAATCGAATAATTGGTGAATACAAAATTACAGCTGACGCAATAGAATCAATATATTATGTACCAAATAAATAGAATTGCAAACAAAATTTTGAATGAATGAATATAACTTATCTGTATTAACGTAATACTTACCCCAGTTTTTTTTTTTTTTTTCTGTTTTGTTTTCAATTTATTTTCCTTTTTTCTTTTCCACAAAGGGAACCGCTTTCACAAATTTTAATATACCAACGAGAAATGGTGATATCCTTTTAACTGGAAGACACACAAAAATTTTCTTATGGTTTAGAATAAAAATGTCAATATTGTTACGGATGTAGTTTGTATTATTGTTTGACTGATGATAAACCAAAAAATAAATAAAAAAAAAATATATATCTACATCCGAGAGTGAAGTTCAGTACGGTTAATGATACAAGTGAGTATTGAGAGCGCGAGTGGGATGTCTGTTGTATTTAAGCTCTTTGTCAGCCGTTCTGTGCGGTCTGGCCTTTGGCCTTATCGCACATTATAGTGGAATAAGAAATTGAAATGAAAAAGTATATGAAGGTAGGTAGGTAGGTAGGTAGGTAGCAGGATTCTTTATACCACTATAAAATGCCCGTATCACATACGTGAATACATAAACATACATAAATATATGTGTGTATACAAATATGTATTGGAAATATCCACGTATCGAACGCGTGTGATATTGTATATTGATATCTGAACTCTTTACGTGTGTCGAAATGCAAATATGAGCCCGTGTTTTGCGATATAGGTAATATAATAACTTAATAAAATCGCCGCTAGGTGGATATGAGATATTGTTAAAGCTAATGCCATGGACGTCAAGTTTTTCGGTCAAATTATAAACGTCCTGTGACTGTGAATATATGCGCAGATTTTTTTTTTTTCATTGCGAGGATATAAAAAACTATCTGTTATAATATACCGATAATATATTATATAGGTGCGTCCACTTCGCGAGAAGAGATATATGCGAGAAGGAAATCATGTGGAAATGATTAAAAATAGCCATTCTTGTATGCGCAAAGACGCAGACCACAATCCATCGCCTCACATTGCTGGAGCAATGAAGGAATTATCCAATGTCCGACAATTGGTTCTGACATTATTATTCATTTATCATTCGGCTATCATTATACTGATGTGGTTTTTCTCGAAACCGTAGAGGTCGACGCCCAGCAATGACTGTACATTGTTGTTATTTTCTCATTTTGTTTTGTGATAAGAGATTTATCACAAAATGTATCCGCCATCCTTTTTACACATGTATACATTCTATATTTGAAATACACTTATCAGGGTTGAAAATGAACTAGCGGATAAATAACGCCAGGCTAAAATAGTGGATACGTTTGAAGAACGTCTCATGAATAATACGATCACAAAAGAACCTTGGACCAGTCTGGTTACTTTGACAATGCATAAAAATAAAGTTGTCGAAAAATGAAGGATAAAACTATAAAGTAATCGGAAAATTTAAATTCCGATGCACATTCGCTGCAGACTGGGTGTTATACAACAAAACCACTCGACGCAGAACTGGAAGTGATAATTAGGTGTCATGTACACATTCGAACAGGCTGATTGAAATTGTTTCTCCTTCGTGTATTAGGGCTTCTGTTGAAATCCAAAAAAAACAAAAAAATCATAATCATGAGAGGTGAACAGGGTTCGACCTTCGCAATCCAGATTTTATATGATGCAATCGTTGTATCGTAATGGTAGTCGGACTGGATGAAGATGAAGAAAATTGCAGAAAAAAACTTGGTTTTTGTAAAGAGTCACAACCGTCATTGCTTGGATGCTGGATTTTTTGTTGTTGTTGGGAGAATTGATTTATTCGCTTTGATGTTCATCTGCGATTGTTCAGTGCACATTTTTTTGTCAGATGAACACCACACGTCAAGAAATTTTCTATTGAATTTACCATCTCAGCAGTGAATACATGGACAGCACTTTTTTTTGCAGTATTAATTACCTTTTTGCAGTATAAATTACCACAATTCTAGTATTTAGCACATTGGAGGCATTGGATGCAGGACGTCTTGATGTTGGAAAAATTCAGGATATTTGGGAAGGGAATAAAAGTTTGTAGTCAATTTTCTAATTACTCATTCACGGTCCAAAGATGATAAGCTAATGCATACTAAGTATGACTGAGATGTCAGACATGTATCAATTGTGCAACAATTGAGTCACGAATATGAAATTACAATTTTACATGGTAGTTACCTGATCTGGGCAATAAAATTTGCTGTGATCTCAAACGTGGCTCGATCGCCACAAAGTATAATCAGAAGGTTCATTACATAATGTGAACTATGTGTAATTGCATCATCTTAATTTGAGCTACAACATACTGCGAGCAAAACGTATAATTCTATTATATAATCAAATTATTCATAGCACACTTAGAAACATATTTATAAAATGATTTTGGCAATTTCGAAACATCGGTGCAGAGATAGTTGTAGAAAAAAAACGAAAAAAAAACGAATAAATCAATTAAGTAGTGAGCTGAAGTATCTCATAACTTTGTTTTATAGTATCTATGAGAAAAGTAAGAGTATCACTATTATATACTATTACAGTATATTCTGCTTTCATACTCTGAGTCGCTACAGTAGCAAAATCGAGTTTAAGTTAGGCTTTAAAGTCTGCAGAACCTGCAGGTCTCTAGGCGATCGGGCTACCTCAACTTTCTCGATCTCGCGATTGCGGGAGGTTTTGGTTCCCCGCTTTGTGCTCTCGACGAGTAGCTGTAGTTTAGTGCCTTCAGGTTTGTTTGCTGATGAACATCGAGACCTGTAACTAGCACGTGAGTAATTTAAAGTTATTTTCTTCGTGTAGAAGAAATAAGGAGAAAAAGATAAAAGAAACATAAATCAGAACACGTCAACAAGGAGCCAGCAAAAAGACTTGGAATCGTACTACAACATAGTAGAATAATAGCAGTAACAAAAATCGACTGAGTGTGAAATAGAAAATTTTATCATTAGATACCAAAAATTTTCTTTTTTTTTGTGTTTTTTTTTCATTTAATTTTTCGACAATTTTTTCATCACGTAAAATTTGTAGCGATTGTCAAGCCGCTTCGAAAGAACCCCAACAAGGCATTAGCCCTATCAGTCTATCACCAGATATCGCGTATCGACACATACGTCGGTGCGAATAGCACGTAAAAGCGTTGCAGCGCGTCGTTTTACTTAATCTATGAGCGATATCTGGCGATTGAATTATCGGCATGTCAGACTGTTGGGTATCCTTGAACCCGACGTATTTTTTCCTAAAAGTCCAGTGGCATTAAAATAATGTTAAAAAAAAATAAAATAAAAAAACAGTACACGTATTAATTGGTGTTTAGGCAAAAAGTAGTAGCTATCTCCCTAGCTCTTAAGAGAATGAAAATATACTAAAAACCGGTTATTTTTTCTAACCTGAGTAATAAAATAATCGTTTATTTTATAAATAAATATACATTACACCATGGGTTTATACCATGCGTGTATTCAAAACCTGATTATTATTATTATTATTATTATTATTATTATTATTATTATTATTATTATTATCATCGGGGCTCGTTTCAAAGTATAGTAAATCGCGTGCTGTTGTTTATTACGTACGCGTTCACTATCTGCGCAGGTATTCGTACTATATTTACATCATTCCCTCTCAATTTTATTCCGTTTCTATCTCTCTCTATCTCTCTCTCTCCTTCTCTTGGTAACTTAAAGAGGTCTCCAGGCCTCTTGCATTAGTGGATATACCGACCTCCGGATATACCTACAAAGCTGTAGTTACACATACTAACCCAGTCCGTACGTGACTCGGTTATGTGAAAGCGGTGGAGCGTGGATGCAACAGGATGACCCTGGCCAGGTTTCGTAACTAAGGATATGTCGACGAGGTTCTAGCGGTCAGTTATAGCTGTCTGCTGTAATCTTTGCCAGTTCTATTTCTTCTTTTTCTCTACGTATATAGATAACCAATTTTCTCATACTACGACATAATATAATTTCAGAGCACAAAACTCGATCGATTTAGAATTGACACCTCAAAAACAAAAACCATGATCGAAATAAAATGGCGGATAATTGTAATTGTGCAACTTTTAAACGTGTTAGATAGTTGTGAAAGAATCTTAGACCGTTATAAAATACAGATCGTATTATTTTCTCTTAGTACGAAGTAGCCGATCATCAAGCTGCAGGGATAAAAGCCCAATAATTTTTTAACCGGATAATGGTGGGACAAGAAAGATGTTGAAGATTAGCGAAGATGCGGTGGTAAACGGGGCTAAAGGTTTCTTGGAAATAAAGTCAATCGGCATTGAAAGAACCGTGACAAATCACTCGAACAACGAGAAAAATCAGCCCTTGAAGAGTGAAGTGAACTCATCCGATATTTGCGACCGTTCAGTTAAGACCGGTAAAGATGTGCCAGAGCAAGAGACCGAGGATCCGGTCGATGACGAAAAGGTTGATTTGGACCTAACCGAACCCTCAGACGAGGTGATGGAGTACGCGAGAAGGGAACTTGGGGAAACCGAGGAAGTCAAATGTGTGACAATCCAGGAACTGAGAGACATGATTTACGGTTTGTAGAACCATTTGTTATTATACTCTTTTTTTCAACCGATTTACGATCACATCAAGCGATTCATTAATTCACTTATTTTCGCAGAGAGGGGTGAATGCACACCCCATAGAATGGACGATTTGTTTTTAATCAGATTTCTTCGGGCTCGAAAATTTAACGTCAATCGTACCCACAGGCTGGTGAGTAGATATCTAAACATACTATATATACACATAAACACACACATTGGTTGAATGAAACCGAACACTGGTTTGAAGCAGGTTTGTAAGTTGTATGGACGTCGAGTACCCGTCATGGCCTGTGATTTACTGTGCCAATAGATTACGTAAGATTGTTACAAGACGAGTTCTTGCGGTTTCGAAATAAATCTGATAAAACCGATCTCCCTTTATCGATGAATTTCGCAAGCAACGCCAATGTCCGATGCACTAAAATCTTCAAATTTTTTGGCACGAACAGCTCGTCAACTACTACAACTTCAAGGAAGATCATCCGGAGATTCACAAGAACATAAACCCTCTGAAAATGCGGCACATCGGCGAGGACGACATTATGACTGTACCGGCTAACCGGACCCAGTGCGGACGCCGAATGATGATTTACAGATTGGGAAATTGGGATCCGAGGAAGTACTCGATGGACGAAATCTTTAAGGCGACTATAATCGTTCTCGAACTTGGCATCCTCGAACCCAGGGCTCAGATACTTGGTGGCATCGTGATATTCGATCTCGAAGGACTGACCATGGCGCATGTCTGGACGGTAACACCGCAAGTATGTCCTTTGGTATTTGAAAAAAGCGAATCCCCCCACCGCTTTTCACAATTTTCTCTGTTCATTTCAAGGTCGCAGGTATGGTTATATCCCTGATGGTATCAGCATTCCCGATCCAGACACGAGCTATTCACATACTCCACCAATCCTGGATATTCGACGCTATATTTGCCGTATTTAAACCGCTTTTGGACGCACGAATGAGGGACAAGATCTTCTTTCACGGTGACGATATGGAGAGTCTTCATAATCACATCGCAAAAACATCTCTGCCGAAAAAATACGGCGGTACCAGAAACGAACTTCCTTATTATAAGTGGATTGACTCGCTGAGCAAAAACAGTGGGATCGTTGAAGAGATGACACAACTTGGATACCTGGCTTCGGATGAGATCCTAAAGAACAACACGTAGTTTGCACACGGAATCAGCAGATACCAAATACGACTGGACATATGTGAAACTTATCGTATGTTGTGCCAAACTGCCTGATTCTTCATCGCTTATTCACAAATTTCATATGACTAAATTGATAAAGGTGTATTCTTTTCAAGATCAGCGATCACAGGTCATAGATCATCTCTCAAGCTGTTGCACAGTACCTTAAACCGAATAAAATACCGTTTTGACATTCTCACGTTATTCTGTCAATTCCATTACACTCGTCTTCCATCTTCCACATCACCAAGACCGTATATCTCGTTTGTACAATGAGTTTCAAACATTTTTAAACATCTCATAAACGTTTTCGACCTCGGAATGATGTTTATAAAATAACACGGCTGTGTGCTATCTGCAACAGACCCGCTGTTTTGTAGCACCACAATTCCCAGAATCTATTCCCATGATAACTTCCTCTCAGTTTACAGTTTGCTTCATGCTTCGGTGGATCTGTCTCTTCGCGCCTGAATCGCGAGCAAACGAGGATATTCTGCAGTTACGTATTAAAGCGATAGTCTCGTTTGAAATTGATCATGGACTGGCCGAGATTGCACACATCCACATACTCGGCGGAGCTCAGCTCGTCTCCGGAGAATAAACTGACTGAGGATAGGATCGTACCCACTCCCTGTTTAGTTTCTAAATTTAGTATCAACTAGACGATAAAGTGTGAATTTGTAAAACTGAGCCGGCGTCAGAGGCAAGTGGGGGCCAAGGTCATAGTAATTCCTTTCCTTCACCCGTCCGCACTCGAGAGTGTATCATAGAGCCGGATGTTCGCCAATTCCTATCCCTCGTGAGTCTTTTCTTCAATCTCTTCCGGTCTGTCCTATTTCTCGTCATCGTCTTCGTATTCATAATCGTGGTCCAGGGTATTGGCCCGTGTTAATCTGAGAGGCCCTTGTTAAACAGAGAGAATAGCACATAATATCATACCGAGATAACGTCTCTTTGCACCGTTGGGTTGATCGCGGTGGGAGAAGGTGGGCGCCTGCTCCCGGCCCAGAGAACGTGGTGGTTGATATCGACCCGGAGGGTGGTGAGCGCTCGGCGCACGCCTGGACGGCGCGACTACTGGAAGAAGGTCGTACGACTGCGGAACGCCGAGCGTAGCCCGGCCAGTGCCCCGCGCGCGGGTGGTACATCTAATCCTGGTGCGGGTTCGACGGTAAATAATCGTCGAACGACGACGAGCTGCCGTCACCATCAAGCGCGCCACGCCTCGCTGAGGTGGTGGGCCTCTCGCCCGCTTCCGGTGGGTCGAAAGCCCTTGAAAGTTCGAAAGGGGTAACTAAAAGTGGTAAAAATCGGTAGGGACAGTGGTGTACAAGTGTCAAAAGGTGGTACGGAACGGTGAACATCAGAAATCATCTTACCCCTAGCCGTGCAGTGATCATTAAACAATGTCACTACGTTTTTGACTCCTGAACCGGAAATCAAATACAAGGAACTCAAATGGCGCAGAGGCCAGAGTACTCGAACGAGGAGTCGTACCTGGCCTCAGGACGGCCTTCGAACCTGCTCAAGACTTCCTTCTCAAATGCTAAGTTGGAACGTCTGTACCGCGCCTCGTCACTTCAGCAGCGCCGCGGCGGACTTCACTGCTTCCTATTCTCCGCCATTCTATTCGACGTATTTACCTTGGTATCACCCGAGGCTGAAACCCCGGCCAAAGGTCTAACCGGGGTTTTTCTTGGGGTTAACATCGGCCTCCTTGCCTGGGCCCAGCGAGGCGCTAAAGCTAAGGACTTCCTTTGGTCAACTATCACTCATGTAGCCTGGCAACTGTCAACTGCTCAAATACTAGTCCAGATCTTCCTCAAGTCGACCGAAGTTACGCCTAGGGATGGCCTCGGTTGGCTGCTCCTGCTCCTTTACCTTCTCTTCGCCACCCTGCCTCTCAGGCTCTCGCTTTGCTCTCTTCTTGCCCTGGGCTCAGCTGCAGCGTACATCGTTACTGTCGTTGGACTTTCGAAGGCTCCTTCGCAGATACCGATCGATGTCATTGTAAGAGTGCCGAAAATTTGATTTTTCCTGTTTTCTCAGAACTTTTTTTCCCTCTCTTCTTCTTCTTCTTCTTCTTCGTCTTCGCGAGATTACAGCTACTGATTAATATCTGGTGCGCAGATATTGACGGTGACATTATCGGCGGGTGCAGCAGCTCTTGGAGCCTCGAGTTACTCACTGTCAGAGTTTCAACAGCGTAGAGCTTTCCTGGAGACCAGACAGAGCCTTGAGGTTCAGCTGGTCATCGAAGAGCAGAGTGCCGAACAGGAGAGACTTCTACTTAGCGTACTCCCGGAACATGTCGCCGTTAAGATGCGCCAAGACTTGGGAGCTTCCATGGACACCCAGTTCAAAAAAATCTACATGTCAAGACACGAAAATGTGTCAATACTTTACGCTGATATTGTCGGTTTCACCGCAATATCGTCTACCTATAGCGCCAGCGAACTGGTCAAGATTTTAAACGAGCTTTTTGCCAGATTTGATCAGCTCAGTGAACGGTGATTAAACGTTTTTTGAACCTTTGTAGATAGCCCTCGTTTATTCAGAGACCTTTTTTGAGAAACAACCATTTAATACAAAGAGAATTCACTGCAAACACCATTGAAAAATGATATTTTTCAAGATGCTTTTCTTCACCTTGGAAAAAGTCTCTGAAGAAAAACACGGTTTAACAATTTTCGTTTTATTCGACCTTTTTCCTGTGCAAAATTACTTCGAGCTTTCAATTTGGTGCTTTCAAACGTTTTTAAACTTGAGTTTTGTATACGACGTTCAGGTACGAGCAGCTGCGCATCAAGATTCTAGGTGACTGTTACTACTGCATAAGTGGAGCTCCGGTTGAGCGTTCTGATCACGCAGTTCTGTGCATTCATATGGGTCTGTCAATGGTCGACGCCATAAAGTACGTACAGCAGACTACAAACAGCCCCGTTGACATGAGGGTCGGAATTCACACAGGAGCAGTTCTGGCTGGGGTACTTGGCCAGCGACAATGGCAGTTCGACGTCTACAGCAAAGACGTTGAGCTTGCTAATAAAATGGAGAGTAGCGGAATGGCGGGGTGAGTTTATCCCACTCTTTCTTTATTTAACGGACATTGCGCATCACGGTGGGCCAAAAAAAAAGTCCATAAATCTCCAAGTTCCGCATGTTCACTCTGGCGAACGGAAAGTACTAATGTTTTTGGTCCATCCTAATGCGCATTCTCTCATTCCACATCCATCGGGTTCAAGGCGCGTGCACATCTCGAACACCACGCTGAGTTTCCTGAACGGTGAGTTTGAGGTGGAACCTGCATACGGGGAGAAGCGTGAAGAGGCTCTACAGAAGGCCGGATTAACTACGTACTTCATAGTCAGAGCTCTGAAGCCGTGTCCACCGGCGGCTATGAAGAGTTTAGCATCTTTCACTGCAGGGGAGTCAATTCAAAATAAGTCTGACGACGACGAAGAAAGGCCAACGGAAGATTCCGAGGACTTCAGACAGCGGCTACGAAAAGAGTTGTACAGCAGAGGTGAGGGAGTCGAGTCTCATATATAAATCCCTTTCATTTTTCACCTGCTAATCGTGACAGATACCCGGATACACCAATATATTGTTTCTTTTTTTTTAATAACTCCGCTATGTAACGACGGACTGATCGTTATCAGCAGCTGATCATATTCCCACCTAAACCTCGTCCTTTTATAGACTCAGAAATAATGTCCATGTCGTATTTCATCGGAATATCAGACCGGGAAAACAAAAAAAACTAATTTTCAGACGGTGGAGCAGAGCTGCGAGGACATGCCTCCTGGTTCACCTTGCAGTTCAAGGACCAACAGGTTGAGGACGCTTTCCATAGTGCTAAGGAAGCTTTTTCTCCCTTATCTCTACTCGGAGGTCCATTGGTAATGGTCTCTGCATCTCCAGTCTGGAGGCTTCAGCCATGGGGGCCATTCACTTGGGGTGGAGCAGGAGTGGTCACTCTTTTCGGTGTGGTTCTGGCAGGGGCGACTTGCCTCGGTAGTGCAGTTCGACCCAGATGGTTCCGAAGGACATTGGCACTGCTGATGATATTCTCATTAAGTGTATTCCTGCTGCTAGACATGGTGAGCTGAATGAAAGCTCCGTTTCCAGACTGAAGCACCAGCATTCTGACTCCCATCTTTCTTCACAGGGGAACTGCGCGATTGTAGAAGAAACAGAACCCACTACCAACGCTTCTTTGGGCTGGTCACCGCGGTGTCCATACCCATCTTACTACTCGTACATCGGCGTGCTCGCCTTGGTAGTTATATCAATGCCAGCTTACATCAGCTATCTTGGAAAAGCACTGCTGATGAGCATTTTGGCCGGAGCCCAATGTGCAGTGAACGTAATGATCCTTGGACCGAGTTTGGACCGTGAAGACATCGCCATTTGTCCACCAGGCACGGTGCCATTTCCCCTGAAGTACTCCCTGTCGGCGACGCTCGTTTTGATCACTGTGACGCTTGTAGTTGTTGCGAAATACGTGAGTATGACGTTTGCTATCTATCGGTAGAGTCTGATTGCAGCGGGATACTGAATAATTTTTGTCACCTAATCGATTTCCCATTAATTCAACTGCCGGATGAAGTTTTGAGGAGGGCGAACTGAAATTTCAATCACCCTTAAACTCGACAAAGTTAAGGCCGTGCGCAGGCGCAATGTCGATCACTGCGCAGGTATAGATCTGTGTTATTATATCAGGACGCGCAAAAACCCATCAGAGAAACACATAAGCAAACGTTACAATCCATTTCCCTAACATAACCCGACATGGATTTTTAAACTCGACCAAAACTGATGACACTTTTACCATTTTTTTTTTTCCTCTTCATCTTTTGGCAGACGGAAAAGGCCCGGAGGATTCTCTACCTTCGCGGAAGGGAGGTAGTCGCCCAGAGAGAACGAGTGGCCGATATGAAGAGGAGAAACGGTGCGCTGATCTACAACATACTGCCACCTCACGTGGCGGCTTATTTTCTTTCTGTAGCAAGGCACCACGACGATCTTTACAGCCAGAGCTATGCCGAGGTCGGTGTTCTCTTTGCGAGTATGCCAAACTTCGCGGACTTTTACAGTGAGGAAAGCATCAACAACCAGGGTCTCGAGTGTCTCAGGTTTCTCAACGAAGTTATCTCCGACTTTGACGCGGTAAGTCTTCTTCTGTTTTCACTTAGGGGTTGATCAGTGTTGCAAAGAAGCCGCAAGGAGGAGGGATGAACACCTTGAATTCCGTTTAATTCCAGATCCTGGACCAGTCGAAGTTCAAAGACATAATAAAGATCAAGACAATCGGTTCCACGTACATGGCTGCTTCGGGAATCACAGAGTCCGACGAACCAGAGGACGGTCCAAGATGGGGGCACCTATCAACACTGGTTGAGTTCGCCCTGGAATTGAAAAAAGCTTTGTCTAGTATAAACGAACAGAGCTTTAACCACTTTGTGTTAAAAATGGGCATAAATCATGGGCCCATAACCGCGGGTGTTATCGGAGCGAGAAAACCCCACTACGACATATGGGGTAACACCGTAAACGTAGCCTCTAGGATGGAGAGTACCGGGAAAGTCGGTTGCATTCAGGTAACTATTGAACCTTAACGATATTTCGTGCAGGAATTGATCCGACGATTTTTTTAACCACAGGTGACAGATGAGACCAGAAAAATCCTCGAACCTTTTGGGTTTGAATTTGAACAACGGGGTCTGGTATTCGTCAAGGGAAAGGGACAGCTTCTAACTCACTATCTAGTAGCACGGGACAGCATTCCCCTGGACTTGGACAGCGATCTACCAGTTGAACCAATCCACCCGATCATCTACCAGTAGATCGAATATATATTATCGATTATTGATTGATCGAGAAAAAAATTAAAGATCGACTAGCCTAGTCTCAGGGGAAAAAAGGGTACAGCAGGGTGCGTCACCTTCTGTTTTTGTCTATTTGAAGAAAACGAATGATGAAAAGAGGTGATACACAATTTTGTTCATTGTCTGGTACAGTGGTGACAAAAAGAGGCTATTCTTTTCATTAATGATGAAAAAAACTATGTCGAGAATTAAGCCCGAGATTTATTATGGGTTTTATTTTATTTTATTTTTTTTTTTTTTGATTAGGGAATGGAAGGAATTAATTAATTGTTAGCGTCACAACGACTGGCTATCATTCGCTCTGTGATTAGCCACTGATAAAAAATGCTTAACAGCATGGCTTATAAAGTAGCGCTTTGGTATTTAGTGAGTGTAGTTTGAGAATAAGGTAATTACGTGCGCCGAGTATGAGGTCATAGAGAAAAAAAAAGATATTCTGGATAGAGATAAGAGAAAAATTGATAAGCATTAACGGTCGGAAAATAATCACGGTGGCCTTTTTGCGGCGCACGTATATCTTATAAAATGAAACGCGAGATCATGATCATCATCGCCCACGGTCCATACCTCATTTATAGATCTCTGGTTGAGTAATATTCTTCCCATTCCAGTAGCTGAAAGAAAAAAAGAGGAGAAAGAAAGGAGAAAAAAAAACAAAAAAACAAAAAAAAAAAAGAATTATAAATAAATAAATAAAAAGCATTTTTTCGTATAGAGAAGTAGAGCTGCGGGGTGGCTTGTGTCAGAAGAAAAAATGATGGTATAAATGTTTGAGAGGATTTATTAGGGCTCACTGGGAAACGGATTATTTGTTCTATATGGCCGATATGTTAATGGCAAAAATTTCAAACGTGAAACGTATCTCCGTTCGTTCAACCAGTCGGCTCTAATGCAGTCCAGAGTGAATGTTGATGGATGGTAATACTTAGTTCAGTCAAATTGGAAGACTCACTTTTGAACGTATTAGTGATCCTGGACTGAAAGTCTAGTAGTGCTCAGTTCAACCATCTTGGATGATATCTTGAAAACTGTTGATGATATCAGAATAAAGCTGGGTATAAAAAATGAAGACAATAAAATTTTCTATGAAAAATGAAGGGTACAGTTTTTATGTATCTTCACTGGTTTAGCTGTAATTTGAGATGGAACGTGCAACTAATTCACCACGTTTAGGCCATGCGCTCTTTCAAATATTCAGGCTAAAAATACAGCGAAACGAATGAAGATACAGAAAAAATGTATTCCAACTGTTTTATAGAAAATTTAATTCACTCCATTTATGATTCAATACTTTATCCTGATATTTTTGTCAGTTTCCAAGATATCGTCAAAAAAACTATTCAAGCACCTGGTTGCAAATAATTTGCGGCTCAAGCACTAAACTTTGATTTCAGAATTTCTAGTATGTTTAAAATCAGGTTATTTCCATCTGGTTTTACCGATTTGACTGGACTATAAATGCTTTTAGAAATGGCGCTCCCTTCTGTATTTCGCCGACCCTTGTATCTAGAAATTATTAGCTTTAGCATCCGTATCCGCATACCTACATCGTGACCTATACCTTCGACGACGTTATTACACGAAATGGTAATGCCCGGTGCTGCGAAGGTGCCCCAACTTTATTATACTGACCACGAAGAAAAGGCAGAAGAAGAAGAAGAAAAAGGAGAAGAAGAATGAGAAGGAAAATAAGAAGATTGACGTTCGTTTCCATCATATCTGCTTTTTGGTCATCCATTTTTTGCTTTTTGTTATTGTTTCTGTTTACTGTTCGTTAATTTCTTTATTTGTGGCACTTTTGGCGGCCCGCAATATAAGTGCATGGCAGGTATACTATAATACTAACACGATTTCTCTCGACTTGGTGATAACTCCGCTCATTTCTTGATCAACCAATGTACCCTTATCCAATCAAGGTCTTCAAATACTTTGACGACGTCCTTATTACCGGAAATCAACGATATTTCGAAAATAAAAATAAAAATATCTCCATGGTACTCGGATATACATCTTGCCGAATATATAATCAATCGCTGTATAAACGCACCTTAGATCATATTCGCCATGTTGAGTACACACAGGTGTTCAATCTGTCGATAAAAATGGCTACAGTTACCAACTGCACAACTATAATGTAAGTTTATTCATTTTCATATTTTTGTCTGTAATTTTTTTTCTCTATTTTTTTTAATTATAATTGCGGAGTTATCACAGGGCGGAGATGGCCAGCTGCAACTACCCAAAAAAAAAAAAAAAAGTACAACACAAGAAACATATAATAAACATGAAAACAAACGCACGGCCTAAGCACAGGCCTAGGGCGCGGGAGCCAGTACACACAAAAATAAATAAATAAAATAAATAAAAATAAAAAATAAAAAAAAATGATACATGATACAACATATATAGGTAAAAATATTCTTGCATGAATATTTATATATGGAAATACGAATAATTTGACTATACGGACATAGACGTGAAATGTTAAACAAAATATAAGCAAGACGTGTGAGGATTAAAGCTGTTCGATTAAAAGATAATTATTTTTTTTTTTTTAATGAAAATAAATAGTCAAAAGATATACTATACATATTATACGAAAAAAAAAAACAAAAGACAGAAAGACAGACAAAGGATAAAATACAAGTCTTGTAAACTAGCAATAAACTGAGGTTCGTGTAAATAAGTAAACTAAACTAAAGAGATAAAAAAAAAAGAAAGAGAGAAATAGTAGGTGGTGGAGGGATATGATGTCGGATAAGAATTGGAGATATATAAACAGCGGGAGACAGACAGAGAGAGAGAGAGAGAAAGAGGTATGAAAGAAGAAGTAATACAAAAAAAAAAAAAGAAATTAAAAAATTGAAAAAAAAAAAAAAAACCACATACGTATGTAAACGTTGTAAGAAAATATCACTGTAGATACCCTAGCACTAGGTGTGAAGTGGATTGAAACAAAAAAGGAGAAAAAATGAAGAAAACAGAAAAAAAAAAAAAAAAAAACGTATTGTAATGTTCTTTAAAAATGAGAAACCCCACTCCCGCGTCAAGTAAATATATTATATATAGACAAGTATGTATATACATATATGTGTATGTATATATTTATATACATATATGTACATATATATAAAAAAAATATATATATATTAATATATATATATAAATAAATGAATGAATAAATAAATAAATAAATAAATAAATAGCACACAGGTGTGAAAAATATTATAAACAATTGTATTGTGTTCTTATTATTCAAATATATTACCTATACCAATCTTCAAACTCCCTGATATGTAATTTTTTTTACTTTTATTCTGTTGAGTTCTTTGAATTTCATGATTTCATCGTTTCTCATGGTATCACCTGTATTTCCTGATATTTTTAGTATTTTTTTTTTTCTCAAAATTTCTTGATTTCACAAAGCTTTTACTTTTACCGGAATTCTCAATTATGAAGTAGCAGCATATAGGGTATACAGAGAGTTTTCGTACTGAAAAGTCTCTCGTGCAGCCAGCAATATACTTAGTTGAGAGTGGTAGCTGTTCTAAGCGGCAAGCACAGCTAGTGCGCTCGCCAGTACAGCTACTATACACACGTGTTCGTTAGCAACATTGTATACAGATCCGCAACTAGTCTAGACTCCCGACGCTGTAGTCGATCACCTCAGCGCGCTAGCTACTCCCCCAGCGCCAGCTACTACTCTCAATACCAAGACTCAGCCTAGTAACCGCGCTGTGATATTGCTGGCTACTCTGTTGCATTTACAGTAGCGACTCTAAACTCCGAGCGCCGTAGTCAATCATCTGAGCGCGCTAGCTACTCCCGAGCGCCAGCTACTACCTTCAAACTTGAATTAGCTACTACAACAAGACGCAGCCTAGCTGCGCTCCGAGATTGCTGGCTGCACGAGAGACGTTTCAGTGCGGTGAGACTAAACAGTCCCCTTCCTACGACAAAACCAAGACATGCGCGCACAGCTCGCACCTTATCCCCTCCCGTACGAGCCTCGAAGACGGGACTGCTAGCCTGTGTTGGTTTTGCCATAGGAACGGTGGCTGTCTAGTCTCACCGAAAATTCTCTTTATATATATGTATATTCATATATTAGAAGTGGATAAATTTTATTGTCAAAATAAACATTTTATCGAACGACATATAAGGTAAATTATTATTTTATAATACCTAAATTATTATATAGAATATGTTATAACGATATTATGTATAGGCATTGCAGATGTAATATATACATATTATAATTATCATACAGTAATTAATGAACATTTTTATTACTCATTGAGCTGAATTTAGGCGTAAAGTTTTTTTTTTTTTTATTTTATTTTATGATTATTATTTTTTCTTGTTTCAAATTATTAATTTAGTTTTACAGTATAGATACTTAACTTATTAACAATATTATATTTTAAATACACGATACAATAAATATCATCAGCGATTGTCAAGAAGAGTAGTAGTATATATATAATATGTATAAAGCACTTTGCGAAGAGCGTCGCTTCGGAGCGGTTTTCAAATATCCAAAATCCGAATATAAAGATCTTACATACCTATTATACAGTAATTATTTATTAATATATATATATATATATATATATAGGGCACTTAATATAGAAAAAAGTGTACATAACATATAATATAATAACGTATATTAACAATATATTTACGCACAATCACAGATGAAAGTACACTTGTTCATATTTATAATTAAATGTAGGTAGAGGTACATAAGTAAACGTAATAGCTATATACAGGGTGTAACATCTCCGGGGTCTGATCTGGGAGGAGCTTCGACGTGCCAAAGCTCCGCCTGCTTCTATTCATACCCGTTTGCTTCAGAATAATAGTGTGTGATTATCAAGCAGATACCCTTATCTCTAGATTTGTTTACATCCACACGTATAGCACACGAATAGAAGAGGGCGGATCTTCGACACGTCGAAGCTCCTCCCAGATCAGACCCTGGAGATGTTACACCCTGTATATATATATATTTTATATATATATAACATTAATTATATTCAATTAAGATTAACATTATATTATACTTTCGTAAATCGTATTAATTTTATTAATTAACATTATTATATTATATACCATCGGCTAAAAAAAGCAGGCCTGATATGTTCGCGAAACACGTACTGAGGCAAGTCTTATGGTTATTATATCCCTTCTCGCAGTGGATCATAAATGGAACCGAGAAACAAAAATCTGAAGAAAGAAAAAAAGAAAAAGAAATCGGTTCGAAAACCGGAAGGAAAAATCGTCAAGATATTTTATTCACTGTCGATGAAAAAGTAAACTTTTATATACCTAGGCTGATGAAAAATCACGTTTACTCTTTTCGGAGACAGACTTTAGGCCCTTTATTTTCATACCGAAATGAAAAATGAACGCCATTTTTTGTACCTGCTTAATAAAGGGAAGATTTTTAGTCGACTTCTTCGTCGGTGTCTTCTTCTTATTTTTTTTCTTCTTCAGCCTCATCGTCATTCTTGAGGAAACGATCGTCTTGCGATCAAAAACGATTTTGAATTTTGTTCAATTTCTATCCCCGAACTTGAGCTGCTTCAAGTATTCTCTTTGTGACCTATGTGCGGGTCGTGGCGAGTGCCGGGCTGTTCGCCTGGCACTAAAAGCCACCCTCACGTTCTCACGAATTTGTAAACAACCCCGAAGACCAGAACGCTGACTAGCATTAGGACAAGGGCGGTTACCACTTTGGCAAACGCGTTCAAACCACTTTCTGCATCTTGCTTAGGCCGTGCAGCAGGTAAACGGCTTTGTTTCGATGCTAGTCCTCGTGCTAGAGCTGGGAATGCTAGGCTTTGGGTAAAGGTCAGCTTGTGAAGGGATTCTGATAACGAGTAGGGGCCAACTGATCCTCGAGCTGCTGCACGAAGCAATGCGTACTCAAGATCCAGGGCGTCGAAGACGCTGTACCTAGGGGTTGAGAAAGAAATTGACAAAATCGATGGAGAAGAAATTTTGTCAAATCCGTGGAATAGTTTCCGAATTCAAATGGGACGAAATTTCGAAGAAAAATATAAGCATTGATTATTCAAAAACTTGATTGATTGATTTTTCTCTTACCTACTACTCCGCCTTCTGTCCTGCGAGTGCATAGACATAATAGCAGAGCTAGGCATAGAGTGTAAGCTGCTAGTAGTAGAGCTGGACGGACTGGGTGGTCCAGGTGGTGGGTCGTCGTCAAATGACGAATTTCTATCCGGTGACGAAGGGCACTTGAAACCAGTGGCGTGGTGCTGATGGATATGATGAAGATGAAGGCGTGCGTGGTCAGGGTGAAGTAGACTAGGCCGTCGCGACGGCTGAGGTGTCACACAGGGACTTTCAGAGCAAATAGGACCACAGGGAGACGGAGAAACCTATAAAAAAAAAATATACCAATAAGTACTGTCCATTGGAGCAAGTAGCCTCCAATGTACCAAATACCAGAATTATGGTCATTAATACTGCAAAAAAAAGTGCTGACCATATCACCGCATTCACTACTGAGATGGTAAATTCAACAGAAAATTTCTTTACGTGTACATACATTCAAAACGAAGGCACAAACGTATGTGACCTAACCATACGCGTGGTTTGGCTGCTCTACAGCAAATGAGCTCCCATTTCCCCCCATGCACGGCGGGCTCGTGTGTAGAAACAGTCGGTACGGGACAGACTCGGGCGGTTTGGTTACCTCCGTGTCTACTTTGTTCAGCAGGTGAGATTTAAGATTCAAGATATCTTCCGAACGGATCAAGTTATGATAAAACTTCTCATACGAGAATTTCTCGGTTTTTAATTGTCTATGCGATGTGTGAAACCGATTTACAAAAAGTCTATTATTTCAGCCGAATTTTTGTACTCAAATTCTGTTTTTCGTAGATCATTAGTAAACGTGGGTACTTGACACGGTTTAAAAATACCCACTTTAACTGGTATCGCTAATTACCTGTATCGAATCGATACCACTGTCGGTTACGCTTTCCTGTGTATCGGGGAACACAAATGCTTGCGCCTGGCCGTCAGCCTCACCTCTAGGCGAGTCGCTTGGCCATACTTGGAGCAGGGGTAGGCCACCCCTAGCCTCTGAACAGATCTCGGCCGTACCGTGTTGACCACTTCCTGTAGTACCAAGGCACAGACGACCGAGCTCTCTCAACGGTTTCTGTCAAAAATCAGAACGAATTTTGCAAAACAAAACGAGAAAATAATCGGGATGACATTTTTTTTCACCCGTATTCTTTTCATTTCTTAACTTATACATACATACATAAGAGGTTTTGAGACCGTGGCACCGTTTTGTAATATAAACTTTGATTAATATCACCGAAGGAGGAGATGGGGGGATGGAAGTCTAGGCGAGTATTTTACGACCTTGACGAAACGGTTTACGCTCATGCCTCCACTTAGGGAAAATTGAATGTGTAATATCTATATATATATATATATATTCGTGTGCGTGCGTATGTGTGCAAATATTTGGCAGAAAGTAGAGTAAAGAACGCCGTGCATTATAAGTTGAGTAGATATGGATCGGTAAAAGTTCGTTTGTATGTGAAGTTGAGTAATACATAATTGCGTTTTTCACGGTTTCGTGCAAAGGACCTCCCACGCTTCGGACCACTGTATTCATTATTCGCGTGCTTAACTTTCTGAACCACAGAATACACTCGAGCCAATTAAGGGTTGAATTGTCCCATCGACCTGCCGGAAGTTAACAAGCTTTTCAGAACTCGTAATGAAAATAAATTCATTATCAATCTACTGCCTACAGTCTTAATAAAGAACATTCCATTATTAACTAATCTATATCTATGATATTGATTGTTCAATGTCACGACATCACGGGGCTTCTGGTTAAAAGATAATCGATCATTTTCTCGACGTATTGCAAGCGTATAGGAGATTACGTTGGGATTTTGAACGAGCGCTTTCAACAGGTCTCACATACGTGTTGACTATACTGCGAAGAAAATTTCAAAGGAAAGAAAAAAAATAAACGGAAAACAATTGTTGTATCTCATAATCGTCAATGTTTTTAATAAATGAATAAGAAATTGAAAAAAAATCACACAATTATGCATCGATTTGATGCTGTTTGTATACCTATATCCAAACACAAAAACTGCAGTACACAACACTGTGAAATTATTCGTTACTTTGTATTATTATTTTTATTATTATCACATCACTAGGAATTTTTTTTTTTTTTTATCCACCATGTATTTATCGAATAAACTTATCTGATCATCGTGATCATTTTATCCAACGATCATTGAATTGAAGTTGCAAAATTAAAAGTTCGTTAAAATTATAAAATAATTAAACAAAGAAAACGATGATCGGAATACTTCGTTGAATATTCTTTCTTTTTTTACAATTTTTGTTATGTAAATTTATTTCTTTATTCATTCATATAGTCAGGCTCGAAAAATTTGTTGAAATAATAATAATAATCTCGACTAACCCACCTGCATGCTTCTAGGACGGTATGCATGGCAGGTTTTTGGCAGTTAGTCGCTCAGCTCCGTCGGCTAGGTCGGTTGTGTCGGTTCTCTCGGTGACAGCCACTGCGGGGACCCGGACCGTATCAAAAAATCCCATCCCCAACTCGCGGTAGAGGTAGGGAACGGAGTACCGAGGCAAGGGAAGGCAAGGCAAGGCAAGGCAAGGCGAGGTGAGGCGAGGCGAGGCGTGACGCCGGCGCGAGACCCTCTCCTAGGTCAAGGTCTCACCCTTGCCTCGTCTCGCCCCACCGCCCCATGTATCGTCGTGGCTGCATGCCACAGGGGTACCCACGACGGGGTAGTTTTCCTGCCCCCCAGACTACCGCTTTCGTTGAGGATCGATCGACACCCCAAACCCCAACGCCAGTACCATACCAACGTGATGAGCAGCTGGCAATTGGTAGTGCTATTCGCTACGCTAGCTCCTACCAAAAGTACCAGGCAGGAAGTACTCTGAACACAGACAACTTAGATCGATTTTATCCGATCGAATACATGCCAGCCTTTGACTAATGAATTTTTGAAAGCTCCGAAGAGCCTGTCATTATTCTCAGAATCGCAAAGCACCTCCATTTGTTTCGTAAACAATGTTTTTGATTAAGATTTCAATCAGCCCCCCCTCCCCTAAAAATAGCCGATTCTCCTCTCAGTCTTTCTTACGCCACCCGCGATCGACTCGGTTGCATCATAATCGTGATAAATCGCCTGCACCTGATATCGCAGAATTATTATAGAGATGTTGGACTTTTTTCCCGCCAAGAATCTCTTCGCCATTTTACGGATCGAGGATATCTTCGAATTTTAGGTGAGAGCTAAATTCGACCCTCGAGTCTGACCTCGATTTATAAGCTCGAAATTTAGATTAAAACGATCGAGTAGGGCATTCTTCAACGATCTTTGGTTGAATCAGTAGGAAAAACGGCTGATGGTTGCTGCGAAACGACCTACTTTGTGGTTTTTGCCAGATTTAATTTTGGCGGGAAATAATTCAACGAGCTTTTCTACAGCATTATAGTTATTGGATGCTAGATGCGACGTTTCGAGGTTCCATAACGCTTGAATTGAGGTGGAAATCTCCGAGAAATCGACGGTGATTAATCGAGAAATGGAGATTTTAGTTCCCTAATCGCAAAGCTGCTACAGCAGTTCACGGTCAGTGAAATCGATTTGAGAAAAGCTCGGTGATGGCTGTTGCGGGTTATAACTAATTCATCGTTTAAGGCCTGAGCATAACGTACGTACATATAGATATATCTCGAACTTGGGTATTCCGAGTGTCGTGTAATATCTTTGAATCAACCCCCGCCCTGGTTAATTAAAATAAAAGCTCGACATATGTATTGTAACATTGCATGTTGCAAGGCGCTCCTTACCCCTTTGATGACCTTAGCGGAGTGCATGAGACTGAGTGAATGAGTAGGGTGACCCCGAGGTCCGACAGTAAATCCGAGAGGCGACCGTGACCGACTAAAAGCTATCGAACGTATTATTTATTCTTTTGTTCTTTTTTCCGACTTTTCTCTGACATGTGGGGGACGAGGCCCAACCGACGGCTAAAAGACAGTGACTGAGACCCACCACATACGTACGCACGACGCCAATAATCGACCGGTGAGATCCACTACGAGGAACGCCACCCAAAAGCTCAGGAGGATAGCACTGGCCAGGCTACCTCCACGAAACACACGAGAGGACACGGGGGAGTGCCAAGGGCATTCTACAACGTGGGATATCGGTGGTGGATGAGATTCCCGCCACCCTGAAGAGCCTGCAACCCGTGATCCTCGAATGTAGCGAGCTACAACCACCGTGGCAAACTTCGAATATTCGCGCGTAGCGACAACAGGTCGCCATAGTTAAGGATCTTGCGCTCGATAGAAAAATCAATATTTCGGCGCATAATGAGGGCGCTGAGTACCGGCGCCATGCGGTCTAGTCACTCTGCGTTAGACGAGCGTTAAGATAACACACGAGTGCCTTTTGCTTTTCTTCGATTATTAGAACAATTTTGGTTGAGTCCTTTGAGCCCCGTGGGTCGAATATAGAAATAAGATAGAGAGTGAGTGAGGCGATCCATCCAGGAGAACACAAAAAAAAGAAGGAGACTAGAGTCCCTTAGGGATCTAGATCACGAGAAAATCCCTCTACGTTGGCTGGAAGACGGTAAGCGTTAGCCATTCTCACCTATACTAATTCGAATTCGGCAACGGCCGTCTGCCATCTTGCCACTGTTCAGCCACGAGGCTAGTTAGTATTTTGAGATTCGAATTAAGCCGATCTCCGAAGGGTAGGCCGTCACCAGTGTCCCTCTGCAAATTATTTCGAGTTCGAGTCATTGTTTCATTAAATATCATTGTGCGATCGAGACTTAATCGGGTCGATATTCGTCGTACACGAGTGCGACAGAGATAGCTAGTCGGCCACTGTCGCTCTCTCTCTTCCTCCGGTGGAGAGAGACGTAGCTCGAGGCTTAGCCGAGAGTCATTTATATTTTCAAGCTAGAGTTTAGGGTTTATAATTTAGCATCCGTAGGGAATAATATTTGTTGCAATATTCGCAGAGTTAGGTTAAGCTAGTTATAGAAAAATCTGTAAATATTCTGTAAATAATCCGCTCAGCTGAGCGCTCCTATAGCGGGAGGCTTCTCCTCCCGGAGACGAGCTAGTCGCCGTACAAAGGCGTAAGACTGCGTAGTCGATAATTAGTTTTTATTATACAATTGTTAGTAGTAAGTTTAAATTCTCCGCGCGGAAAGTCATTAGTAATTTAAGTAGAATATTATCCTTCGAGGAATTGATTTGACGAGTTCTAGATTTTTGCATGATTTGTCCTTGTTATTGCTCTCCCACGTGGAAGCTATTAGATTAATTGTTATTGTAAAACTCGCCAAACGTGGCCAGGTCGACTATACTCGACTTGTGATCGATTTATACCCGCTGGGGAGCACCCCCGGGTGCATGCTTTCCTAATACTATTTTCCTGCTATTTCATTTTCTTTTTTTTATTGAATAAACTTTATTTTTCTTTATTATTTAAATAACCGAGTCGTTACTACGCCCGCTAATCCTTCATTAATCCATACCCCTCTCCGCGGTACTGACGCTAGCCGACGCTCAGATACTGTCGATATCATTTCGGTTTAGATCTCTTAATAAGACGGCGGTTATCCGCCTGGCGCCCAACTTTGTCTTTTTGTTAATAATTTTGGCCAATTGTCGAGTAGAGAATCTTCAGATCTGGTCATCCGGTCCCGATCTGAGGATTAAGGCAAATCTACGTCACAAATTGGCGCCCAACGTGGGGCCTTTCAAAATTGCCATTTTAAATTAGGGTTCTGGTAATTAATTATTAGTAGTTATTGGTAGCGGCTCCGCTGTTGCGAAGGGGAGAGCGGTCGCCGGTTTGTTTTTCTCTATCGACCGGAGAAGGATCAGCGGCGCGTGCGCTTGAAGCGACATTGTACCGAAACCGTGCGGCGTAGAATCTTTTGTTTATTTCCAGTTCGTATTTTTATATCCCATTGTCTAACAATTAAAATTTTCGTACCAACTTTTCGCCGTGCGAAAGCACGTTGTATGCACCGGGACACTGGACACGGTTCCCTAATTATAATAATAAGAACTGATCTTTATTATATCTGCTTGCTATCAAATTGGTTTTTTTTGCTTTGTTGTTTTTTTTTTGTTTGTAATATTCTCCTGTGCATGCATTGTGGTGGTGGATAATTTGTGCTATAGGGAATCGAACAGCGACATACCGCTGTAAGCCACAGCCCAGAATACGAGCCGAATCACACATTGAGGTTCGCAAAGAAATCTTATAGATAGCTAACTAGCGAGATTCACGTCCAGTATTCCACGGGGAGAAAATATTATAATTCGAGTTTCGAGAAAAGATCGTACAGGCGGTGTAAGGACGAAGTCCAAAGTACAGCGGATTCATAGTCTACCCCACCCCGAGGGGAATATCTACGTGTCGTCAACTACTAGAATCAACCGGAGAGCAGTAGATGTCGCGTATATTCGGATTTTGAATTTGGCAAATAGCAGTGGTGCTCAGGTGTGGGTTCTGAGGACTACACGATATACCACAGTGGTTATCAACCCAAGGCGACCGCGGCGAGTAAACTCGCCGGGAAAATACCGTACGACCCCATAATTATGTTTTGAGATTTATTTCTTTTTTTCGTTCGGGTTCGAGTTCGAGTTAATATTCATTTTCGAGTTTTCATTTTTTTTTGGCTTTTCGTTTTTGTTTATTTTCGCGATTGGAGAAAGTCTATAAAATATTTTTTTTTCCTTCTTGCGTTCGGGATTTCGGTAGAGAATAAAATTTTTTTTTGTTTTCTTTTCTCTTCCTTTCTTTTCCCTTTCGATTTGGTATTTCTCTTTTTCGCGTTTTGAGAAATTTTCAATTTGCGGGTTGCGGTTCGAGAAATTATTTTTACTTTTTTTGGGTTTACTTTTTAGTTCGGGAAATTTTGTTGAGGTTCGGAATATCTTTTTTTAGGTCGTCGTTTACGCGCGTTCGCTCGTCGGGAAGATCTTTGTTGGTGTCGACTGGGTCTTAAATTCCTCGTCGAGCCATGGCCGGAATAGATACCCCGTTCGGAGGGGTTTTGTGGGATTTAACTCACGAGGAGTTATCCCAATTACTAACCTCGCTACACGTTAGTACCACGGGTTCAATTGTGGAGCTGCGGGATAGATATCTGCGACACTGGCTACGACGTCAGGGCGAATATACGATCCCGTGGGAACCAGAAGATGAAAATATCTTCAACCCCGTGGAACGCGTACGACCGAGTACTAGTGGTGAACGGGCACCGACCTCGTTATGGGACGAACCGATTTTTACCGCGAACGTCGGGATGCGACCGGGTGGTAGCCACGAACGGCCACCAACCCCTCCACCCTCCAGGGTGTCGTTTGCTGCAAATTTCGAGTCGCACCCACGGACGTCGGTGACTACGAGTATCACGTACTCAATAGCCCAGCCGCGAATGTCGACGATAGCTGGACCAAGGCCCGCGAGTAGTTCCCCGAAATCACCGGCGAGACCAGCTCCAACACGCGACACCGTAGACGCACCCGACGCTTATAGGCATTTTTATGACGATTACGCGGCACTCCTCGAAGTTCTAGACGAGGAAACCCCAGAAGTGATGCCTCGCCGATCGACGGCTCACCCGCGAGTCTTAGCCGAATACGGTCGCGGGCATCAACGAGAGACTCAAGCTCGAACCGTGCGAGAAATTAGGCCGGAACAGCGAGAGGTAGAGGGGGAATACCTCAGACAAGGGGTACTAGCTGCCACACGAGCGGCACGAGCACCCGAATTGATTGAACTGAGCGATGTCAGCGAGCGACTACCGCCGGAATCACGGCCGAGAGGCATCCTGAGGGGTCAAAATGAGTTCGAGCGACAATCACGCGCGGAAACATGGCCAACGACCGGTCACACACGCCGCGAAGCAGACCGAAGGCGAGACAGAAGCCCATCGCCAATAATTACCCACCCACCCTCCCGACATAGAGAATCCGCGACCAGGGGGCTAGAGCCACCCCATCGCAGCTGGGAAGACGTAATGGTACCCGCGAGCTCACATTGTAGGGATAGGGCTAAGGAGGTAGTAGAAGCTTTGCGCAGATGGAACGTTAAATTCGGTGGCGGGGGCGAACAAAGCGCGGAGGACTTCCTGAGTCGCTTAGACGACTGTAAAAGATTCACTCCCTTAACCGGCAGGGAAATAATTCAGTCACTACCAATTATATTTACGGGAATCGCCTCAGAGTGGCTAAGAATCGAGCGAGACAGCTGGTCTAGCTACGAAGACTTCCAGCAAGCGTTTAGAAGCTGGTTCGGCGATGAGACGGTCAACAAACGATTCCGTCAACAAGCTGCGTCGCGTACGCAGGGGGAGAATGAGTCCGTGACGGACTATCTCACCTGTATCCGAGGTTTGCTGCACCGTATGACCCGGCCGTACGCATTAGAAGATCAGTTAGATTTAGCGTTCGAGAACCTTAGACCGAATATTCGGGAAACGTTAGATAGAAACCGGATCCGAAGTTTCCACGAGTTAGCCCGAGCGGCAACTGCGAGGGAAAGGAATTTGGAGTTATCCCGTTCCTATAGACCACCCCCATCCCCCGAGGATTCGTTTATGGCGGAGCTAGCGTGCAAGGCTAAGGCCAAACAAAAGCGAGCTCAAACGCTAGCCGCGGTAGATGAGGTAGCCGAAAAGAAGGTAGCTCCGAAGGCTTCAACTAGCAAGGCCTCGACTATAGGAGGGGGTAAAGGTCAAGGGGGGGGGAGGATGGCCTTCGATGAGGCCATTAAAAAACAGTTAGAGTTGTTGCAAGCCAACTTAGAGAAGAAAATAGCGACCGTGGTAGAAAAGGTCAAGCCTCAACAAGATAGGCAAAACGCTCCGGAGCGATTAGTAAACGCACAGACTTCGTCGGGATTAAACACCATGCCAGCGATGGATGGTGGACCGACGGTCACCTGCTTTAATTGCGAGCGTAGAGGGCACATCTGGAGAGAGTGCCCGGCACCAAAAGTGCGTTTTTGCTATCATTGCGGTAAAAAGGGCGAAATTGCAACAACGTGTTCGCGTTGCCATCCGGGAAACGAGCAAGGGGAGTCTCGAACGGGGACAACGGGTCCCCCAAGACAATAGATCCGAGTCCCAACAATCCAGCCGAGCGAGAGGCAGAATGTTTCCCGATGCAGACTCTTGAGTTACAACCACGTTGGTTTTTAACAGTAAAAATTGGGGAAGCACAAGTTCGCGCGCTAATAGACACCGGGTCTTCCAGAAGCTTTTTAGGAGCTTCAGGCAAAAGAATTGCCGAGGAAAATGGTCGGCCATTAGGTCAACCAGCTTTTGAAAGGGTCATACTGGCGAACGGCGACACCGAAGCCGTCTTAGGGGAATTTAGCGTACCAATAGAACTGGGGGGAATAACCCACGAGCTCGCGATTCGAATTCTTCCATCTTTAGCGTGGGAGTGCATCCTCGGCATGGATTTTATTAGGTTGTTCGGGTTAGAAATGTATGGCGGAGATGATACGTGGCGGTTAAAAGAGGGACCAGACGGAGTAAATTCGTTTGGCGAGGCGATAACAACGACCACGGGGTCAGCCGACGCGTGCTATGGCATAGTTGAGCTAACAGCAGCAGAGAAGACGGTACTGGAACAGTTTCTTGAAAGAGAACTACCCGCGGTCACGGGGCCACTTGGACTGACGAGTCTAGCTGAGCACACCTTGGATACGCAGGGAAATTCTCCGATTAAACAAAGATATTATTTAGTATCTCCGGTGGTACAAGCCGCGATTCATTCTGAAGTAGATCGGATGTTAGCCGAGGGGGTGATTGAACCTTCACAAAGCGCGTGGTCAAGCCCCATAGTCATGGTCAAAAAGCCGAACGGAAGTTATCGTTTCTGTTTAGATTTTCGTAAAGTGAATAGCGTCACGAAAAAAGATGCGTATCCGATTCCTTATATTAACGGGATCTTGGATAAATTACGTGCCGCGAGGTATATTTCCACAATTGATTTGAGTCAAGCGTATCATCAGATTCCCTTGCACCCAGACAGTCGTGAGGTTACTGCGTTTACTGCACCGGGCAGAGGCTTATTTCACTTCACGAGGATGCCATACGGACTCACCGGAGCCCCCGCGACGTTTCAAAGATTAGTCGATAAATTAATCACACCGGATATGGAACCGCACGTCTTCGCGTATTTAGACGATATTATAGTAGTTACGGACAATTTCGTGAAGCATATAGACTGGCTCAAACGCGTGTTTGACCAAATATCTAGAGCTGGATTGACGTTAAATCCAGAAAAATGTGAGTTTTGTCGAGAAGAAGTGAGATACCTGGGGTTTAGAGTTAACAGCGAGGGATTACAAATCGATCCCGACAAGATCGAACCAATTGTTAGTTATCCGGCACCCCGGAACTTGAAACAATTGCGACGGTTTTTAGGGATGGCTTCGTGGTACCGCCGATTTATTCCAGCGTTCGCAGGCTCTTCGGAGCCATTAACGCGGCTTTTACGCAAAGATAGACGGTGGGAATGGGGTCAAGAACAAGAACAAGCTTTTAACGAACTAAAATCCGCGTTAACCACCGCCCCAGTATTATCGTGTCCTGATTTTCGCGTACCTTTCGTAGTACAGACGGATGCCAGCGATTTTGGAATAGGCACCGTCTTGACTCAGACAATCGACGAGGTCGAACGAGTTATCGCCTATGCGAGCCGTACTCTCTCGGAGGCCGAGAGAAAATATTCAGTAACTGAAAAGGAATGTTTGGCCGTAATCTGGGCGATTAAAAAGTTTCGCGCCTACCTCGAGGGGTATCATTTTACGGTAATTACGGATCATAGTAGCCTCCGCTGGTTGCATAACTTACATAATCCGACCGGTCGTCTTGCAAGGTGGGCATTAGAGCTCCTGGAGTATGACTTCGAGGTCGTACACCGGAAGGGAGCTATGCATCATGTCCCCGATGCGTTATCGCGAATGTATGAAGACGAGGTGGAAGACTTCGCGGCCGTACATTTAGCGGCGATTAATGAGGCCCAAGATCCGTGGTACACCCGTAGAATACAAGAGGTATTGGAAACGCCCAAGAAATATAGAGGGTGGTCGGTCTTCGAAGGTCGGCTATATTATTTCCGCCCTAATCCGGTGACCGAGCCGATAATAGACGAACTTAATCCGTGGAAATTAGTCCTACCTGCTGAGCATCGAGCTCGAGCGTTTAACGAGTCCCACGAGGACCCGCAGGCTGGACACCTAGGCGTAGAGAAAACCTATGCTAGGATCCGGGAAGAGTACTATTGGCCTGGAATGTTTAGAGATGTGGTAGTCGCGGTTCGTAGGTGTCAACAGTGCCAACAGTGCAAAGTAGAACAAGCTCCGCCAGCTGGTCTAATGGGAGATCGTGTAGTCGATCAACCGTGGGCCGTTGTCGCAGCTGACATAATGGGTCCGTTTCCTCGTAGCCGATCGGGCTTCGAATATTTATTGGTCTTCGAAGATTTATTTACAAAGTGGGTAGAGTGCCTTCCGTTGCGTAAGGCGAATGGGAAAAATATTATCGCGGCGTTTGAGGATTTAATTTTGTCAAGGTGGGGTACTCCGGAGGTATTCCTCACCGATAATGGCACCGAATTCGCGAATAAAGCCGTCGATGAAATGTGCGCCGAGTACAACATAGTACACGCTCACGTACCCCCTTACCACGCCCAGGCGAATCCTGTCGAGAGGGTAAACCGGGTCTTGAAGACTATGATCACGGCTTATATTGAAAAAGATCATCGCGACTGGGATGTTCACCTACACGAGTTCCGTTTCGCGTATAACTCTGCAGTCCATAGTTCGCTTAAAGTGAGCCCGGCGTTTCTAAATCTAGGTCGCGAACCGCGGCCGAGAATCCAATTCCGTCGAGCGGAAGAAGGCCCTGCGACTATACCGGAACCGCGTCCGGAAAAGTGGGCCGAGCGAATGACGCGACTGCAAGAGCTAAGGGACCTCGCGACCCAACACTTACAGCGTGCGCGCACTAGGCAGGCCCAATATTATAATCGACGTCACCGAGACGGCCATTATAAGGTAGGAGATCGAGTATGGAAGCGTAAGCGAGTCCTGTCTTCAGCTGCGAATTTCGTAGCCGCGAAATTAGCTCCCAAGTTCGAGGGACCGTATATAGTGACGCGAGTCGTATCTCCGGTCGTGTACGAACTAGAGGACGAGACGGGTAGGACACTCGGTCGACACCACATCAAGGATTTCAAACCATACGTTGCTCCGGAAGAAGATGTAAGTCTCAGTGAATCCGAGGAGGAAGATCCGTCTTCCGACGAGGCCTGAGATAGAATTTCTCGCGTCAGTATTTTTTTTTGTTGTTTCGATTGCTCTTCTTCCCTTTTGTTTTTTTTTTTGTTTTGTTCTTCCTCATGTTTTTTTTGTGTCTTAATAATCCGTAGTTTTACTAAAATAGTCATTTTTGTTATATTTTTTTTTTGGGTGTTTTGTTTGTATTGCAGTTCTTTAGATTTCGAGCCTTAAGAGTAGTCTATTATTTTGATTTTGTTTTTTTTCTTCTCTTACGATTACAGGAAGTCGAACCCTTCCTACATTTTCTTTGTGGCCTTTCTGCCTTCCGCAGGAGGAGAGTAGCGGGTGACGACTTAAATATTGAACCGGGGGTTTTCTTAAAATTAGGAATTTTTTTTTTTTGTTCTTCCCTCCCCGGGGGAAAGTTTAGTTTGATAAAGAATTACGTTTAAGCCATCAGATCCAGATAGATCTGTAGACGTAAGACGCGGTGTGCGGCCGCCACTCGGAGTTCGGTCCATGGGTCAGTTTTGCTATCGCTTCCGCCCCAGTGGTCCGTCTAAGGGGGGGGGGAGTTGTAACATTGCATGTTGCAAGGCGCTCCTTACCCCTTTGATGACCTTAGCGGAGTGCATGAGACTGAGTGAATGAGTAGGGTGACCCCGAGGTCCGACAGTAAATCCGAGAGGCGACCGTGACCGACTAAAAGCTATCGAACGTATTATTTATTCTTTTGTTCTTTTTTCCGACTTTTCTCTGACATGTGGGGGACGAGGCCCAACCGACGGCTAAAAGACAGTGACTGAGACCCACCACATACGTACGCACGACGCCAATAATCGACCGGTGAGATCCACTACGAGGAACGCCACCCAAAAGCTCAGGAGGATAGCACTGGCCAGGCTACCTCCACGAAACACACGAGAGGACACGGGGGAGTGCCAAGGGCATTCTACAACGTGGGATATCGGTGGTGGATGAGATTCCCGCCACCCTGAAGAGCCTGCAACCCGTGATCCTCGAATGTAGCGAGCTACAACCACCGTGGCAAACTTCGAATATTCGCGCGTAGCGACAACAGGTCGCCATAGTTAAGGATCTTGCGCTCGATAGAAAAATCAATATTTCGGCGCATAATGAGGGCGCTGAGTACCGGCGCCATGCGGTCTAGTCACTCTGCGTTAGACGAGCGTTAAGATAACACACGAGTGCCTTTTGCTTTTCTTCGATTATTAGAACAATTTTGGTTGAGTCCTTTGAGCCCCGTGGGTCGAATATAGAAATAAGATAGAGAGTGAGTGAGGCGATCCATCCAGGAGAACACAAAAAAAAGAAGGAGACTAGAGTCCCTTAGGGATCTAGATCACGAGAAAATCCCTCTACGTTGGCTGGAAGACGGTAAGCGTTAGCCATTCTCACCTATACTAATTCGAATTCGGCAACGGCCGTCTGCCATCTTGCCACTGTTCAGCCACGAGGCTAGTTAGTATTTTGAGATTCGAATTAAGCCGATCTCCGAAGGGTAGGCCGTCACCAGTGTCCCTCTGCAAATTATTTCGAGTTCGAGTCATTGTTTCATTAAATATCATTGTGCGATCGAGACTTAATCGGGTCGATATTCGTCGTACACGAGTGCGACAGAGATAGCTAGTCGGCCACTGTCGCTCTCTCTCTTCCTCCGGTGGAGAGAGACGTAGCTCGAGGCTTAGCCGAGAGTCATTTATATTTTCAAGCTAGAGTTTAGGGTTTATAATTTAGCATCCGTAGGGAATAATATTTGTTGCAATATTCGCAGAGTTAGGTTAAGCTAGTTATAGAAAAATCTGTAAATATTCTGTAAATAATCCGCTCAGCTGAGCGCTCCTATAGCGGGAGGCTTCTCCTCCCGGAGACGAGCTAGTCGCCGTACAAAGGCGTAAGACTGCGTAGTCGATAATTAGTTTTTATTATACAATTGTTAGTAGTAAGTTTAAATTCTCCGCGCGGAAAGTCATTAGTAATTTAAGTAGAATATTATCCTTCGAGGAATTGATTTGACGAGTTCTAGATTTTTGCATGATTTGTCCTTGTTATTGCTCTCCCACGTGGAAGCTATTAGATTAATTGTTATTGTAAAACTCGCCAAACGTGGCCAGGTCGACTATACTCGACTTGTGATCGATTTATACCCGCTGGGGAGCACCCCCGGGTGCATGCTTTCCTAATACTATTTTCCTGCTATTTCATTTTCTTTTTTTTATTGAATAAACTTTATTTTTCTTTATTATTTAAATAACCGAGTCGTTACTACGCCCGCTAATCCTTCATTAATCCATACCCCTCTCCGCGGTACTGACGCTAGCCGACGCTCAGATACTGTCGATATCATTTCGGTTTAGATCTCTTAATAAGACGGCGGTTATCCGCCTGGCGCCCAACTTTGTCTTTTTGTTAATAATTTTGGCCAATTGTCGAGTAGAGAATCTTCAGATCTGGTCATCCGGTCCCGATCTGAGGATTAAGGCAAATCTACGTCACAGTATATGTACAGTCTGCTCGTAACCCAGCTCGAAAGCTGTCTCGAAAAAAAATTTAATACCAATGGGTTTTGGCGGCTCCCAATTCGCCAGTCAAACATGGCGGCTAATTTGCTGGATCAGCGCTATCCCCCTTCCCCTCCCATGTTGTTTTTTTCCCCCGGGATGATATTGCGTTGCAAAAAGTATGCTGAGACACTCCTCGGAACGTGAGGAGGCTTTAATTATGTATATGGATAAGATCCGCTGGCTCGTTGCGAGGATTTCACACAGTTGAAAATCTATAACCCTAACCTCCGATAAGGCGAAGCAAAAAAGCGCGGGAATATTCCGATTGCCACACTAGCGGACTGGGTGGCTGCGGTGGTACAATGGAACGGGTAAAGGTGAGAAGGCGAAAGGTGAAACGATCCGACGAGGTGAAATGTTAAGGTTAACACCTAGCTGGCGGTGAAAAGTTGAGGTTAAATGAAAAAGAAAAAAAATGAGGAGGGTAAAAAAAGAAAAGCACAGTAAGAGAGGATCTCCAATCAGAGCAGAGCTCGGCTTTCATACTGCGGAGGAAAGCTACCCCAAGGTCGTACACGTACACATACCTAGGATACAGACATCACGTATCTACCCGGATACGAAATGTTCGGGTTCAAATATTCAGGGAGCATATTATATCAATAAGAAATTACCAACCAGGTTTTTACCTTGGTTCTTGGCTGTTTTATATACCTACTAGCAGCTAAGTTCTGCTCGAAAAGCTGCTTTGTATTTCCACCCCAACCTTAAGCCTGGGTCAATGATCGCACCCTCGTGCTATTCGCCCTCGGTGAAGAGGAAAAAAATAAAGAAATCTTTTGTCCCATTGTCAAAACGTAGGAAAGATTGCGGGAGTTGGTGAATTTATAATTCTTGAGCTTGAATAACGGTTTGTAATTACGGATTTTGCGATATATTATTGATTTCTATACGCTTAATTTTCTAACCAGGAAGAACCGTGATTATACAGTTGGGTTATTTATTCAACTGTCGTTGCTAATGCTGACTCATTTATTACATTACTCGATGAAATATTTTACTAAAGAACCCAATTCCCATTTACATACAATGTTGTACATAAATAATTTGACTCTATGATGAATAACAGACAAATATAGCATTCGTTATTTTTAGATTTTTTTAACGATTGATGTTGACAATGTAGTTAAAGTATATAACGGCGTCCTAGTCGAGTGCTAAAGAAGTTTTGTAGTGCTGACATCTTTATGAATGTCAATGAAAAGCTCGTTTGGTCAAGGCTTGTGTCAATTGTGTCTTAAGTTTGAATTTTTGTATCAGTGAGTCAGTTGACTAATGAGTATCATGGTGCCACTTGTGACACAGGTAGATCAGTGCAAGATCAACAGTACCGGCATATCCAACTGACATACTGACGTGGAAAGTGGTAACGCTATCCGATTTTTAGAAGTAGTCAAAGTAGAAATTTACAACGATCGATGATCGACAAAAATCTGCGATCATTTCAAACGAAAGGTCCCCAGTGCTGGTCAGGACGTTACAACTGTTGATGTCAAACCTTTCTACCGATCTACCAATGATGTAAAATCGATTTTACCGACGGTTGGTTATGAAGTGGAGAATCGAAAGATCGGTAGATCGTTCGTTAATCAAATAAGGGGAAATATTTCTTCGAGTAATTGTCGGATTTCACCAGATGTCACCCGCCGAAAAACCTCGTCATGATCCGCTGTATTTCCGCGGGTTGGCCGCATGCTGGCCGCAGGCAGGGAAAGCTCCTCCTCGAAGGCTTCGGTGGCCGTGTCCCAGCCGCGTCTTCTTTCCTTTCACCGAGCGCCATATGTCACGCAGGGCCGCACCGAAAGCACCTGAACAAAACGGGGATGTCCTCTATCGCCAAATCAAGAGGAAGCCAATTAGCTGATCTTGATTTTTTGCAACCGATTTTCTTTTTCTTGGCGAGAAATGCGAGAAAATTTCAAACGGGATTTGCACAGCCCATAATATCGATAGGATAAAATGGAAAACCGGAAAAACCCATCTGAATAACAAAGCACAATCAAGATGTACGCACCAAAAATGGTCAAACACTTCCAGAATGCCTGCGGATAGGAATTTGAGTACAAATATGAAAATACCATAAAGACGGAACCGGGTTTGAATGTATTTCATCGCCACTAATTTCACCGTGAATGAAAAAAAAAAAAAATACGTAGATTATAATACAGAAAGAGGAGTTGGTCGATTGAATTGCGGACATTAAAGGTTACCGGTAATGGATTGCAACATAGTTTAAAGAAAGCAATGCGCGTTATGTATAAATGTCACAATGGACCGTGGTAATGTCATATCTTCATTTGGGGTGTAGTTATGAGAGATGTAAACAAGTGGAGAAGTGTGTCGTGTATCAGTGACGAGATTTTTGATCATGATCAAAGAAGAAGAAGAAGAAAAAGAGGCAATGAAGAAGAATAAGAAGACGAAAAAGATGAAATCATTTGCGGTTACTCGAGACTTTTCGCGTTGCTCCGCTTTCATGACACGAATGTACAATCATCATATTTTGCAATGACGGTCTCTCCTCAAGGCCTTCTTGACGAGTTCCAGTAAATGGTGATCGTTTGCTCTCTGTAGTTTGGCAAAAGTCAAAGGATCGGTAAATGCACCATGGTCGATGATTGCAAGTCGTAAATCGGCTATCTTTCTCGGTCGAAGAAGACCTTGCTGGTATTTGGTGCCGTTAGCTTGTTGACTGGCACAGAGAAACCTGATAATCACCTGACATTATGTTAAAGAGAGAGAGGCGCAAAAGATGTTGCATAATATCATCGTCGTGGCACACGGTACCAAATTATTTGAACGACACCAGCTGTTGGGTATCAGAAAGACCCTGAAGAAGCCAGAGATTTAGTCCTGGAGTCATTTCGATCCTTAAATCTGTTCATCTTGTACAGTGATATTGAAAAAAAATGAATCTGTTGTTGTGACGCTGAATAGATTTTGGCTGTTTAATTCTAACCATAAGCTTTTGATTAATGGCTCACGGTTCAACAGGAATGCCACCTGTCTTAACGGCGTCTAAACTCGACGCCACTCTACCTACTTGAAGGTGCCGCACGTGGGGTACCGGCCCACGCGGATTGCCTAGGAATTAAATACCACCGGTTGTCAATCTTCTTTGAAAAAAAAAGAAAATAAAAATGTTGGTTAAAATCATCCGTAGGAATAGGCCTCAGCAGGAGATGGTGTACATATAATCTACGGTAATGACGATGGTTATGCAAGCTACTTATAGTCATAACCATGTTGACTAACAGTGAAACGATAATTCCACCGAGGCCTTAGATCTCTCTCTTTGTTTCCTCCTGGACATAACGCATCGTGATACCATGTGAGAGCCACTGACGAGAGTCATACACGAACTGCATAGCAACGGCACGGCCATCTTCAATGCGGCGGAAGTTGCCTAACGCGTTTCCTGATCCTGGTGGTAAAAATAGCCCTGATCATGACCAGAAGGACTGTACAAGATTTTCACAGGTCAGTGGGCCCCTGACCCTCGGAGTGTAAAAGATGCGAGAATGTTCTCCAGGAACCAACTCTTTTTTTTCCTAATCTTCTTGGTGATGACCAAGCGCTGCATTGCGCCGATTTTTGGTGCGCAGGGTCCCAACCAGTGGCGCCCTTTGACTTTCTTTGGCGCCTTGTCCCCGCCGACTCACACTGAGCTGGTACAGTGAGAATGTGTTGCATCGCTGCGAGTATATTATATGTTTTATTAAAGTGGGGAACCGAACTGGTGGTGGTGGCAATATAAGGCCAGGTGAGTGGCGCGCTCAGCCAGTCCGTAAGCGGTCCCTAACCAAAGGCCCGCCTCCATTGTTCGCAACGATCGCGTGCCAATCGCCCCGGAAGTGGTCTCCTAACTGAGACTAATATCGTACATCGCTCGCCGACGCGAAAATCGGCGCAAAGAGTGAGAGAGGGAGATAGAGGGACCAGAAGTGTGCCAACAGGGAAAACAGAAACCAATTTTAATTTCGCGGTCAATAGACCACCGCAAACAACCTGAGGATGAGGTCCTCGACGGTGCTAGTTGCTCTGGCAACGTTAGCCATCGCTGGTAAGTCTCCATCTTTATTTCATTCTAAGAAAATAACCGGAACTCGATTCAAAAGAGTTGAGAAAAAAAGCTACCACAGTTCAAACTGGACAAAGTGTTAGATAAAACGAAAAAAAATCGGCAACAGCCGTTAACGATCTTTGCCGATCTCTGCCTTTTTTCACTTATTCTTATCTCATTTTGAGACTGGAAAGTATTGAATAACACAGCGAAGGGCCAGACGCACTTTTTCTCTACTACCAAAGGCCCGATTCGGTGATCATGGTTATTTTATTCAGCTTATATCGCGGTAGTTGCATAAGATCGCGGGAGAGCGTGAAAGCCTGGGTTCAGACCGTCCGGTTGGTCCCGGGTAGATGACGTCACCGACTGCCCCGGGGCGCCGAAGACGGTGGGGACAACTTTCCCTGTCCACGCTTAGTCAGGCTTGGGTTTTGCGGGTAAAAAATCGGCAATATTATTTATAGCCACTTACCGAAGCTCGTATGCAGACCTCTCCTGGTCCATTTTCTCCACACCGTAACATTATTTCGATTATAAATTCTAGGCGCGATCAGAGTCAAGCGCCAGGAAGAAACTAAGAAGGAGGAAAGCTTCGAGAATGAAATCTGCAAGGACAAGGATGCCGGAGAGTGGTTCCGCCTTGTTGCTGGTGAGGGTGACAACTGCCGTGATGTTATTCAGTGCACAAGCTCTGGCCTTCAGGCTATCCGGTGTCCTGCCGGTCTCTTCTTCGACATTGAGAAGCAGACCTGTGACTGGAAGGGATCAGTAAAGAACTGTAAACTAAAAAACAAGGAGAGGAAAATCAAGCCGCTTCTCTACACCGACGAACCCCTATGTCAAGATGGTTTCCTGGCCTGCGGTGATGGAAACTGTATCGAACGTGGGCTTTTCTGTAACGGTGAAAAGGACTGTCCCGATGGTTCCGACGAGAACAGCTGCGGTAAGTGTCTTTCTGCTTCTATATTCTAAAGATTTATTTTTTTTCGTCAATAGTAAACCATTATGCTAATCAGCTAATGAAGAGACTTTCTCTTTGACTATCGGTCCTCTTTTTTGCCTAACACGTCAACCCTGTCTTCTCGCTTTCAGACATGGACAATGACCCGAATAGAGCACCACCCTGTGACCCGGCGGTCTGCGTTTTGCCCGACTGTTTCTGTTCCGAGGATGGTACCACAGTACCCGGAGATCTACCGGCCAAAGACGTACCCCAGATGATCACCATTACTTTTGACGATGCGATAAATAACAACAACATCAACTTGTACAAGGAGATGTTCAACGGTAATCGAAAGAATCCAAACGGCTGTGACATCAAAGCTACATTCTTCGTTTCTCACAAATACACAAACTATTCAGCGATGCAAGAGACCCATAGGAAGGGACATGAGATCGCAGTGCATTCTATATCGTGAGTAGTCATTCTTTCATTAGATTATCAGAAGGAGACTCCTTCGACAGACAATCATTGCAATCTTTTCAACAGGCACAACGATGATGAGCAATTCTGGTCGAACGCCACTGTCGATGACTGGGCAAAGGAGATGGCTGGTATGAGAATCATCGCTGAGAAGTACGCCAACCTTACTGACAACAGTGTAGTCGGTGTCCGTGCTCCGTATCTGAGAGTTGGTGGTAACAACCAATTCACCATGATGGAAGAACAGGCATTCCTTTACGATTCTACAATTACTGCTGCGCTTAACAACCCTCCACTATGGCCGTACACCATGTACTTTAGAATGCCCCATCGTTGTCACGGAAACCTCCAGCACTGCCCAACCAGGTAATTACGATCGGAAATTGTTCGATAGCATAATGACCGGTGAAGATCGGTATAGTAATCATGATTTTTCTTGTTTTAAACAGATCTCATGCAGTCTGGGAGATGGTGATGAACGAATTGGACCGCAGAGAGGACCCGGAGAACGACGAGTACCTGCCAGGTTGCGCTATGGTAGATTCATGCAGCAACATACTGACCGGTGATCAGTTCTACGATTTTTTGAACCACAATTTCGACAGGCATTACAAACAGAACCGAGCACCACTAGGTCTCTACTTCCACGCAGCTTGGTTGAAGAACAACCCCGAATTTCTTGACGCATTTTTGTACTGGATCGACGAGATCCTTGCTGGACATAACGACGTCTATTTCGTCACGATGACCCAGGTTATTCAGTGGATTCAAAATCCTCGTACCATAACCGAGTCCAAGACCTTTGACCCGTGGAGGGAGAAGTGCTCGGTCGAAGGTAATCCCGCATGCTGGGTACCACACAGCTGCAAATTAACGTCCAAGGAGGTTCCCGGGGAAACAATAAATCTTCAAACGTGTGTAAGATGCCCGAACAATTACCCATGGATCAACGACCCGACCGGTGACGGTTTCTTTTAAAAATCGTATCGCCCTAAAAATCCTGAACCCATTATCTCAAAATAAAACAACAACAGACCTTTAGAACCACCATGATAAAAAGGTCTAGAGTACGGTACCAGACGTGCATTTTAACCCCACCCACCCCCTACCCCCTCGGTATCGTATTTTCTAATTATCGAAAATCATTAACTAATTTGTGCCTACGGTGAGAGAGGAAATGAAAATATAAGTATGGTAAAAAATGGCGATCCAAGAAGAGGTCGTTACATTGCACGAAAGTGGTAAAGGATCACAATAGACAATACTAACGATGATAATTATTGCGAGGTATACGCTTGGCTCCATTTACCCCGTGGCGTATATGTATGCATGCGTGCGGTTTGGTTCCGAAATAAAGTAAAGAAAAAAGAAATAAAAAAAAAATATATATGAAAAAGTAAAGAGGGAACACAAAACAAACAAACAAACAAACAAAAAAAAACAAAACGTACTGCGGTAAATACGCGGCGGTTAAAAGAGTGAAACCGTGGTTTAGTTACACTAGGTTTCATTAATCCCATTTACACACGAACACACACACACACCCAACTATAAACTTCGAACACGGACATGATGAACGAGACATATTACATTGACCTTCCTGCTTCCAATATTTCCCTGGGCCTCTGTTAACCGCCGCAATTCCCTAAGGAATGCTCATAATGTCCGAAATGGGGTAATACACCATCTGTACGTGTACTATGTGTATATATATGCGTAATTTTTACATTAATCGTATATATAAATATCGTATGTGTATATGTATACATAATTGTATTATAAATAAGCTACGACGACTGCTACGAAAAACACAATAAGAACAAGAACAAGAACAAGAACGAGAAATGAAGATACAAAGTAAGAAAAGAAAAGAAAAAACAAAACTATATAAGATAAAAGAACAAGTAAGAAGAAGAAGAAGAAGAAGAAGAAAAAAAAACATGAAATAAAAAAAAAAAATAAGAAAAAATGAAAAAATACTACGAAAAATCTTTAATAAAATGTCTTAAAAATTATAAAACATGTCTTACTTATCATTACCCTCAGAATAATTGGTTTTTCTTATTATAATTGCGTTAAACTTGACCGTAATTTTGTCATTGGGATACAAAATGAATAGATACAATGTAAGAATTTCAATCTTTATAAGTTTAATGCGGCCAAGACCCAGTTTTGTCGATCTGTACTGTCTATCTGTACAGCTGCTTGGGGCGGATTTGTATTAATAGTAATAAATGTTAATTAGCATGAAAAAATGTAGACCAAGGTCATTATTATAGGAGGGAAATAAAAATCAAAGAATCAAACAAAATCAAAAAGAAAGAAAATGAAATGAAATTAATTTCAACGATTGTAGGTGAATTAATTCTTTTCATTGTTACACAGAGATGAAAGATTTGTATGCTTATAAATACGAGCTGTACAGATTATATCGAGGGGGGTTTTTCTTATTCCAGTACGAAGTGAAAAGTAGAACTTCATCCGTGCCTGGAGATATATAGTATATTATTATACTGCCCACGTAATTCCTTCGAGACTTTCTTATTCAACATTTTTATCTACCTAAAACGGGGCTTGGTATATTAATTTCTCGTTGGTATTTCGTCGCAAGAGCGTATTGTACGATTCTCTGCCCGTGTCACAAACTAAATCTGATTAGGGAAAAAAATTCTGTACGAATGAAGAATTAGCTAAAATTAAGTAAAATGGTGAAAGAGAGACTGCGAGGGTTTGAAAAAAAAAAGAAAAAATTACCCAACAATAGGTAAATGTGTGCAAAAAACTTTTACTGCCTTTGATATACATGAAAGGAAGGAGGCTCTGGAGTAAGGAATGCACTTCAATAACTCGTTGACATTTACTGTACGAGACGAAGATATTTTATCGACGTTTTGCCACTTTTCCTTTCCCCTTTAAACTCAGTAGCTCACCAAGCTTCTATATAATGCAAATATAACTCGATTTCGAACGGTATTATTATTTGCCAAGAGGTAGGATGATGGGATTAGATCCTCTTCAGACCAGGTAGCTAAAATGTAAGTTTAAATCGACGATAATAGCTCTTAGGATTCGCCGGATACTCGATGTACGTATTAAACGTATTCGTTAAGATCTCACGTAAGCGAAAGTGGAGAAAGCTGTATCTCAGAGATACTGTGGCGGTCTCCGCATCGCCTGCAAGGCCGGCCCCAAGCTATCAACAACGTTTCGAACAAACATGCGGAGAAACAGAATCGACTACATACACCATACCACGTGAAATAATTCACGGATTAAAAAAAAAAAAGACAATAAGAAAAAAAAATATATATCGTATACAAACATCAGAGAAATTTCAACCAACGAACGCGTATATTTCTCGTCAGCATTACTCTTAAATATAGTATCCGCGAACCAAATGAACAACTTTTTGTTACCATCTGGAAGAAGACATTTCCCTCTTCACTTTAGTGCACGTATATTACCAGCCTCGAAAAGGACCTTGACTTATGTCTTCTGCACCGTGAACCAAGCTTGATTCTCCTCATATTGGTTTCAAATAAATTTATAGAAATCAATCTTTGCTGGGCACAGTGAGATTTTCTTTCTTGAATAGCTCCTGCATTATTCTTCTAGGTCAGTGGGTGACGGCAGATGTCTAGGTTGCAGTCTGTAAATTCCACTGACCCCGAAGAACAAGAGAAAATTTCGCTAATTATTGAGTTTCAGGGTTTTAATACGGATGAAAATTTCCGCTTATTGTAGACGGTTTTTAATTATGCATTCAGGTTTTGTTCCCAGGAACTAAATCGGCTCAGTACTTAGTTATTATTTTAATTGATTCATGTATGTCTGAACTCATTAGCAAACGAAGGACAGATTATTTCCCCACGAGGTCGGAGAATATTTTTCGAAAAATCTACCCACACTTCTTTATATCCTAATATTGTTTGTGTGAAAATTTAGTCTCAGAACGATCTTGAGGCGGTATTATAATCGGTATGATTCGATCGGTTCTTCGAACCGGAATTTAGATTCTAAATAGCAATTTATTATTGAATAATGGTTTCTGCTTGTATTTAAACGCTAAAACGATCTGATGGCTGACGGAATCTTACAGAACGTGCAATTTGAGAGGTAGAATTCTTCTAATCAAGATTCTGGTAACCGTGAGCCAATACTTTATACTCGGTATGCTGCGAATTAGAATTTTCTCGAATAAAGTTGATGACGCTTATTTTTGTGAGGCAAAAAAAATCGACTAATAAGACATCAACGAATCTACTCAGTATTTTTTCAACGTCTTCGTCTTCTTGTATACCTCCGTACAGCCGATTTTATCGTCAAGGTTCCTTGTCAGTAAATACCAACTTATCGATCGTTCATGGTTTTTTTTTTCGGATGGGGATGCTGCGGAAAAAAATCATCGTACCAATTGCCGATTTCTCGAATGTTTAACACACAACGATATTTGCGAATCGGGTGCGTTACTGTAATTCAAATTATCATACATCACACTTTTACATCTCTTGAAAAGATCTCCAGACTTCGAGAGTCTCAACTTATTCGTATAAGCTACCGGTATTACGAGTTCGTTTTGCCTCGCTGGACCACAGAATCTGAATATATTTATCACTCGTAAATACGTCTGGGCGCGTGTATGTAAAGGGTGTTGAATACCGTATCGATTTTCATCTCCTATATTAAATTTTCTTTCATTTCTTACCAATTTTTTTTTTAGATTTGTCTTTTCAATTCGTCGGAGAAGAGATCGTGAATTTTTTAACCAATGAATCTGTAATCAGGGCGCACCGTGACTCGGAGTCACGATCGTGTTTCAAATCCCAATTAGCCCAGGCCGAGAAATTCGACTCCTTTGAATTCGCGAAAGAGGTTTCTCGAATAAGCGAACGTATGTGTTTTATTCTGTATTCAGTATTTTTTTTTACAAATTTTTTTCTTCTTTTATCATCTTCACTTTCAGCCCAGTGGCCTTCCTCGCTCGATCGAACATTCTGACCACATAATATTCCAGCATATTACACCTCGATAATTAATTAATCGTATACCGTTATACAGCGGTGTTTGAGGCAGGTTTAATTATCAAAAGATGCTAGGCGATATATATGTAGAAAAGAAAAATATTCGCACGAGAAAGAGAGAGAATAAAAATGACATTTATATACCAAAACGGTGCCACAGGTTTTTTTTAGACATTCAACATTTTCATAGCTTTAGGCCGGTATTTTTTAAATGCCAGTATACTGTAATTTTATATTGAATTGAAATATATTCGAATGAATAAATCGTCTCGTTCTAATACCATACTGCGAATAAAATTTTCAAACGAATCACTCGGTCGAGTTATAGGAATTGAAAACATTTACTAACATAAGTAGAGCAGCCCCGCCCTGGTTTCATAGTATCGTCGATGACTTACACTTACGTTGTCATAGGCTTTAGCTAGAAATTATGCACACTTAGACTTGTACTGTAGTTGGTGTCTAAAAACCACTGATGCAGAACCCCAGTCATTAATTCGATACTAAAACAGCAATATGGTATTTAATTACCACCGAAATACAATGTTGCTTTGTGTTCAATTAATCTGTAAAAGTTTACCGCTTTGATACCACAACACATTCAATAATAAACCAAGTTTTAACACCGGAAGTATTATTTATTCAACACCTGAATGCCCCATTTTTGTGTCTAATTGTTCGATTAACACCAATTGAAGTATTGAATAGACATGAAATCTTAGTTAATATAAAAGTGGGCCGAATTTCGACATCAGTGGTGTTAATTCATCATCAAAATACCAGGTTTCGGTGTTCAATTAACACGAAATAGTATCTTAATGGCATAAAGAGGTGTTAAATTTATGTCGAAGTTTGTTATACGTAATACCAAAACAAACTTTGACACCATTGGTATTTTTAATCGCTACCAAATTATGAAGTTTTTGTGATAAATCGAAATGAACATCGAATACAGACACTTTGGGTGTTAATTTACCACCAAAACACTGGATCTCGGTGTTTCTATAACACGAAATCGTGTCCAATCATCAGCGAAAAGAGTGAAGTCGATAGCAAAATGATACGACACCAAACTTCGACACCGTTAGTATTCATCCAACACAGAATGTCAGAATCCCAACGTTTTGGTGTTGAAATGAAATGAAATGAACAGAAAATCTGAACACTTTCGGGTCAATCATTGAACACGGACATCGAACCATGGAGCAAGACCAGATTTGAGCAACGATGGTGTAGATTCGACACCAGAAAAGAGAGTCTCAGTATCAAATGACCATGAAACAGGGCTCGATCTTCACAAAATGGTGTTAAACTAAAATGGTAATATGTCGTCAATAAATCGAGACCATTCCTGAACAACGAGGGTGTTATTCGAGCCTGGAGAATTCATTTTGGTGTTAAATTAATGCGTTGCAATACCAAATCCGAACAAATGAGTAAAAAGCCAGACTTCCGGGTGTGTTTGGTGCTGCGGAATAGTTATCGAATTACCAAGGACACTCTGGCTTCCTGAGACGTTAGTCGGTAGACGTATTCTATTCATATCTAAATCGTATAGCAATGACAAAGGTCCACGGTATAAATTAATCTTATGACAATCTACATAGGTGACGAAACGTCACGGTGTGTAAGATTCTGAGAAATTGTACAAAACCCCGAGTGGCTATATTGTGATAATTGATTGTCAGGTGAGGCCAGACCTGAGTTTGTCACGATTGGCAAATCCGTTTCGAGGTAACTTTGCCGATTTTAATTTCGGGTGATTAAAAATCGAATAACCGGGCCTGGGGATCGGTAATTTTTTTTCTTTCTAACAGTCTGAACGGCTTCCGATATATCTACAGGTACCGTTCTCTCCACGATGATATTATACATATTTATCAGGAGAATTTTCAGCATTGCCGATTCCTTGAGGCTCCGGCCTCGCCGATGATCTCGTAGTCGTACTTCGCCTTGGCATTTTAAGCGACAAAGAGAATGCACCACGTACGTCAATTATTATCAATGGCCCCGGGGGAGACTTCTCGAAGGTTCTCCGCCACGATGCGCTCCTTCGACCCATAGGTCATGCAAAAAACTTGATATATGTACGAAAACGATTTTTTATTTTTTTCTTCTCTTGCGAATATAATTTATACTCTTCTCTTTCTCGATTTGATTAAGTTAATTCACAAGTCTCTTACAGAGATCGTCGTCATCTTCCGAGAGGGGGAGAGCCTCGACGACGACGCGACGGCGTTACGTGACATATAACATTTGACAGTGAAAGTTATCCTATTCCCTGTGCCAGGTGGGGATGGGATCGAGTCTAGGTCGCCCGGAGCGTAGCCGAAGGTTCTCTCTGCAAGGCGGGGATGAAGGAACGAAAGCGGAAAAGTTTTGGGCTCAAGTTATATCTCGGAATCTAGCTTCGCGCTTCTCTCTCAGGGGCAAGGTCGACCCTCGTCCACTTCTCCGCTCCACTCTTCGCCGCTCATTGAGATCGCTTCGGGCACCAGGAATCGTCGTTTATGAGGGAACGAGAGAGGGACCTGCGATGCACCACCAAGTGAAAGTGATAAAGGGGCAAGGTCGTTGCCGGCTTCGAAATGCAGATCGTTATAAAATACTTCATTCTTCCGAAATTAATTAAACGCCGACGCTCGCTCCAAGCGAACGACTTAAAATCGAGAAGTACCTTACTGAAGAAATAAACGATCGGTAATCATTTACGCGTACAAACATTGGATTCTACTTATTTTTACCGATTTTCGTCTCTTCAGTCTTTTTTAACGATTGTCTTCTTCAATATTGCTGAAAATTAGTAGCGTCACTTTTTTATCGTGGAAATACGATTGTTGGTACCGATTCTTTCTTGATATCAGTACTGTCACATTCCGTTCTCATCAACAATACAAAGAAAGACAAGATCCTGTTTGAAATATGATTTTTGGAATTCTTGCCACCGATTTATTGCACTATTTTGAGAGATCGGCATAACAACCGGTACCAATACCTTGTTTTTTTCTTTCTTCTGATGAATAGAAGTTTCTAGTTAATGATGGAATTGTTTTTTTCATTTTTTTTCTAGCCGGTTTCATCAAGTGCTTTACAATATCGGTACCGAAACGGTGTTGCTTCTTTTCGTTATCGTGCAGTTTTATCATTTACGATCTAAACGACCGGATGAAGATTGATTTCCGTGGCGATTCACGCGAGTCTCGCGTGTGGGATGTGAGCGAGTCTGAAATCGGCTGCTGGGATCGACCCACATAGAGAGGAGATTACGAAATCGGCGTCTACGTCGGCGTCAGTCTGCAGCAGCGGCGTCTCGCTTGCTTAAGAACCAATAGCCAATAGCTAAAACCCCGACGTCGTTCAATTGCTCAAGTGTCGCCTGCGGGGGGAAGAGGGTTGTTAATTATTCGAGGCGAAAATAAGCGATAATCGCATCGATTCTGGCGCGATTTCAGTATAACGATTCTCGAATGCTTCCGAACGGGCGGATTATATCCAGGGCGAAAGTGAAGTCGGTTAGTTATACTCGCTGAATGCGGCTGTTATTGTCGTCCGCAAATACCGTACCGGCCACGGCAGCGCGATCTTGACGGCAGTCACCAGGAATGCGACCGTCAGGAATGCATTGTCAATGTGTGGAGAAAGGTTCGGCCGATTTTCAAACAGCGATCGGTTCATAAGTCGTACCAGCAGCATCAAGGGTTTAGATATTTCCAACTAAGACAAGAGCTGAGATTTTAAATTCATTTTTTGGCCTTTTCCCCCGCCTTGAAGGTCCTTGTAAAGTGGCTTATGTCTTAATATGGCAGATCGTCTGCGACATTTACACCGATTTATTCTAACACCAGCTATTTCTAGCATGAATTAAAGCCAACCTTTCGACTTTTAAGATATTCAATCGTCGAAACTATTTGCAAAGATCATCATCGGTACTTTCGAATGTGCAGCAGCAGCAGCAGCACCACCGGTAGTTTGAAATCGAAAATCGGTGATCACACACAGTGCTGAATAAAAGCCTGGTGTAAAATCCCTGAGCATAAGTTTAGAAAGGTGGATCCAAAAATTTGGGTCAACTAATAACCTGGCTGCGCTTTCTTCGACGATTTGACCATTTTTTATTACCCACTTCTTTTCTTACTCGATGTACTCACTTACACTTGCGTTGTCATTCTTCTTCTTTCCAATATTTTTTGCCCGTCGAAAGCTTAATGCCAATTTCAAAACAAAACGTCATCAAAACAGACTGATTTCGACTAATAGTACAGACAAATGTAAGAAAGTAATGGAAATCGGTATACAACAGATGTTGAAAGCTTGTAACAGCGAAAACACGGATATTGCAGAAGAAAAATTTGACCGGTAACGAATTTTTGAAAACTGCAGGCAGAGTCAGCGAAAACTTTCACTAGTGAAATTACATCGGTAGCGTAAACAGACGCGCGTCATCTTCTTACAGGCGGATCAAAAAAGAAAAGAAAGAAGAACGTGGGCTGTGCAAACAGATTTTTTGGCACGTAGGTAGGTAGTGTAGCTCTGACACTAAATACTGCTAAAAAAAATCTGCTCCCAATAATATTTCAGGCAAAGAAAAAACAAATAGCGAGAAATGGCGCTTCCTTATCTAAACTCTTATCCGATTGAATTTTCTCTTCTGCGATTTCCTCATGGTTATTAATCGGTCGACTAATTAAGAGAAAAGCAAAAGGCGTAAGAAAGACGGAAGACTACTCGCTGCAGGCTGCACTTCGCAAGGTGAACGAGTTATATTTCTGTCTTAGACAGCCGCAAGCCGAACGATCAAACAATAGCAATCCCTGAAGGATAAATTGTTAAAATTTAAAGTTTACGAAAAATAGCCGTGACCAATGAATAACGATGAATTATAAGACTTATTTTTTTCGAAATTAACAATATCGAATGATGCTTGGGTCAAGAACATTCTATAAATGACTGATTCATGCTAGAAGTTGGTGAAAATATTTTTCCATTGTTCACCGCTAGCAACAAGTATACATTGTAGAGTTTTGGAACTTTCCTGGCCTGGTGTTGATCGTGATTTCGTTGTATGACCTATTCTTTAAATGATATTATTTCGTACCCAAGTCTCGTAACGGTGATCTATTTTACCCGGTCACAGCACATTGCCCTTTGGGTCAATATCGAAAACACTTCAGTACGGAACTGGGTCATTAGTCTGCATTTATTGTACCAGTTGTATTCTTCCGTAAAAATATCGACTGTTCAATTCTGGCCACGTATACACGGACCATGTCCGGTCACTACCCACCGTAGTTTTCACCTTGAAAGATCCCGGGTCATTGTCCAATGTCCAGTGTCCAGAGACTATTGTAGTTCGTTGATTGACCGAAAGCTCAAAAGGATTGGACGACTTGAAGATGACGCGATGTGTTCTTAGCATGCAAACTTTGAGATTTTCGGTAAGATAAAGAGCTGTACCGTAGGTCAGTGAGCCGTAGAATGATCATGCTGTTTGCAGAAAGTCTTGGGATCAAGTTTTTAAAAGGTAGTGAACAACTGACATTTATAACGAGTATGGAGTTGAGGTTCATCAGTGACAAACCCTCTTTTCTTTACTCAATATATCAGTTGTACTGTATCGCACATATGGGAGGTGCGATTGAAGATGAAAGGACCATAGAGTGAGCAAATGACATTCTCTTTCTCTGTCATGTCAAGAAATCTCATTATGTATGACTGCCTACCTGCCTACAAAGATTGGATATAGGGACGCGTTTCAGTGCTGCTGCTGCCGCTGCTGTTGCTGTTGCCGTAATGCTAAGCGATCCTGGGCACCGGTATTCGAGGAGTGGCTTTTCTCAGAAATGCAAACTAAATAAGTCGCCTTTTATTTTTCTACACGAGAAGACAACCACGTTGTGCGTCATAGACACCGACAGTTGTCTACTACTACAAAATGTATGGACTCGTTCCGAACTGCTGTAGATGACCCTAGCAGATGACCGTGAATCTGTTGTCTCCTTTTTCATGCACATGATCGAAGGGTGGTGGTAAAATCTGTTCAAGGTTTCAGGAAAGGGCCGATTTTTCAGTCTTTTATTATTAGACATCAACGGAATGAATAATTGTGGTTAGATAAACGAAATGCCGTTGAAAATGTCAGACTGAGATCCTCCAGCCACGCGCTATTGGTGCTCGGTACGAGTTACAGCGACCAGAGTGAAAGACTCTCTGAAGATTCAATAAATGAAGAAGTTATATTCGCGGTTCTATTGCTGTAGCAGCACGCGATGAAAGAAACTTTTTAGTAAATTTCCACGTACTTCGGGCTACCATACACTTCCGGCTACATAAGTAAAAATTATTGTTATGATATAGTCGTAGTTGTCATTCCATCAGGGCTGATCATGTGTCAAAAATAAACGACTTCTTAGTGTTGTGTTTTTGTGGCGTGATGATGTATCACGTGAAACGATCACCGACGTAACAAAACATGACTTTTTCTATCTGTTCTATTCTCTTCTCTTCATGCTCACTAGTAGATACCAGCAATATGACTGGCGCAATGCGTGCTGGGTGATTTTTTACCGCCTGGTACGTTACCGTGCCGGGTGCGTTATGCAAGATCGGTCAAAAACTCAAGAAACAAATAGAGTCACCTATTACGCAACTTTGATGGAACGATTCGTAGAAGTTCACGTATCCCCAAGCACGCCATTACCCAAACCATTTTTGCATGTTGCTGTTAAACTGCCTCTCATTTTTAATCGACAACCTTACGTTGGCCATCTTCAATACCTCGTTTCTCCATATTAATTTCTCAGTTATCTTACGTTTTTAATGGCACTTCTGGTTTAGGAAAAAAAAAAACCGGGAAGAAAATATTTAATGTCAGCAATTCTTATTTTATCGCCATTCAAATACCCCATAATGTTCGCAATCGAATATCACGCATCGTTCACTGTTTCCAGATGGCAGCAGGTTGCAGTCAGGTGAAAGTCATCGTCCGAAGGTAGGAGACCTGGAGCACATATAGAGGGGCGAGAGGGCGCGGCTTGTCCAGACGCTTTCTGTACCGCCGACGACTACCATGTCGCCGAAGATACGAGTCCTACTGGGAGCATTGTGTCTCTTAGCCGGTGAGTAGTTCTTCTATCTTTTATAAAAATCGACTTTTATGAGTACAGCTGTCATGGCCGATTTACTCTTCTCCTAGATCCATAAAATTTCTGTTATCATCATCATCATCTTGCCAATTCCATTGTCATTTGATCAGAGACAGCTGGTAATTTTTGTTCTGATTTACACTCCACACCATCAGGTAGTGCGTTTTCACTCTCGATCATGATTCAATATGGCTACTGTATCCCATATGATTCTATTTCGTTGAATATTCAATCATCGATTCGGAAAATCGTTACGAAAACGATCTGACGTCAGATCAGAAATTGAGAAGACATGAATTTCGGATAGCTCTTACGCGAACGATCCAGTCGCAACCGTTAGCCTCGTTCTCACTTTTCAAGCCTCAAGTGGTTGGTAGCACCAGATGGAGGTACGCGGAAACCTACTTCGGTGAACCACTGTCGCTTTCCCTTGTTCGCCCTGACATTTCCAAGACTTTCTACTTCTACCTCGGAGTTCAGTGAACTTCCTTTGCGGTGCTCAGTGCTTATGCATGCATGTTGATAGGCCCGTTTTACCGTTATGTCTACATGCACATCTGTATTCAATAACGCAATAAACCCAGAATAGGACGATGATCATGGGGACAATTTGCAATCTCATTTTAATCATGCACAACTATTGGCTTTCAGTTTCAACGAAAGCACAAGAGGAGGATGTAGCCAATCTTGATCTTAATCCGGAAGAGCTGTGCCAGGATAGGCCCGGCGATGAATACTTCCGGCCATCTATCAAAGCTGATTGTCGCGATGTCGTCAGGTAAAGATTTAATACTGTGATCTGTATGAAAAAATTGTTCAGTGTATTTCTGCACTGTTATTTTCTGTTCCGACCATTCTCGTGGAGCTTTTTATGTCTGATCGACACTCCTCTACCCTTTCTCTCGATTGTTCTATTAGCAATTCTTTCCACGCAGAAGGAAACTCGTGGCTATTCCGCCGCGACCATTCTGCACTGCCCAAGGCAATAGTAGAATGCCGTTTCTCTGGGCTACCGCTCCGCCGAGCCCCAAGGCCTTATGCTACTGTTAGTTGAAACGTTAGATTTTGTATTTTCACTGACTTAATCCTAACGGTGATAGTTTATTATTCCCGTTGTACATGATGTACCGATATAAATGTACATATTTAATTAGATCCATACAGGAAACTGCAGTCTGATAATTACCGTTCAAAGTGGTATTAATTAGACGAAGAAAATTGCAGTATCGAGACGCCTGGACCCGTTCAAGGCGATCCAGTTTTAACAAAGCAGCTTAGTCGTTCGCGGTTCAAATATCTCCGGTTCATTTTTATCTCTATTTTCCAATCAGGCCAGTCAAGGTCTACCGGTTTGTTTCTGCTGTATTTGGTTTCTCGGTAATTATTCCTGTGACAAAGCGATTGGTTCCAGAGAATATCTTCAGGTCTATTCTTTCTTCTCTTTCTTTTGATTTTCTGAAGAACTACAGTTCCTTGTCAATGATGGGATCGAGTCGTTTTTACTATTTGGGTTTCTAGTAATATATAATAATGGGAAAAATCTAGGTGCGACAAAGCCACTGAAATCGGAGTGACGAGACTTGCTCCAGTTCGATGCCCGACTGGTTTGGCCTTCGACATCGAGAGGCAGACTTGTGACTGGAAGACAAACGTGAAGAACTGCGATCAAGTCGAGAGTAAGATTTTTTTTCATTCACATTTTCAACTGAGATCCCTTTTCCCTTCAGGTGCACAAAGGCCGGCCTGAAACCGATCACCTGCCCAAGTGGACTAGCCTTTGACCTGGAAAAACAGACCTGCGACTGGAAAGGCAAGGTCACCAACTGTGACCAGCTCGAGAGTAAGTGACGACCGGGGTAGAACTGCAGGCCTTCCTCTCATAGTCGTCAATTTTAGTTCATTGCAAAAGAAAAAGAAAGGAATAACTGATTCCTCAATCCAATCTTGAATGATTCCTTTGTTTTTTCTTTTGCTTTCCTATTTTGACGGAGAGGAGGGCCGAGGTCATCGTAGACTCGCGCCGTAGCACGCACATCGACGACTAACGTCATACCACACCCTACGCACTATCATGCCTCTTCGTTCGCTGGCTATAAATTGAATGAACAGTTTTAACCAGCGAACTGTAAACCACATTATCTATACTCTTCTCTTTATTTTCACCGTTCATCCTTCGTGACTAACAAATGAAAATGCTTCTCTTGATGCTTATCTGACTTTGTAGATTATTCTAACGCACCACCAACATCACCACTTACTATAAATCACTGATCGATTTAATCGATGATGCTGATGATCTGCACTTCAATAACACATATTTAATAGCAGCTTGCATGTAAGGCTTTAAAATCTTGCGTGAAATGTTTTCTCAATCGACCGACCCCGATCTTCACGCACTAGTTGCGATCTAAATTGTGCCACTGTATTTATTCATTCCGAATTTAATCCACCACCTCGAGGTGCGTTTCTCTGACACGGTTTTCTCTCTCTATGTGCGGCTCTTACTTTTCGAATACCATCGAGACCATTGATCGACGGACCTCATTACTCACGCGAACTCACATGCCTATACTTTAGTGTTTTTGGTACGTCGATCTCGCATTCTGCATATACATGTGTTTCTAATAAAAGCTTTTAATCTCAACTCTCGGACTTTCTGTTTTTCACTTATATATCTCTACTGTGTGTTCTCACTCTCTTTCTATGTACTCTGTGTACTCTATTCCATTCCACTAAAAATTCTATTTTTTTTTTTTTTCTGCGAAACGATATTAAAACGTGTGCGTCGTCGTGAAGTCAACGAAATCCCCCGGGTCACGACGAGTCGCCTGAAATCGCAACCGTCCTAGAATAAATTTCTAATAACCAAAATAATTGGTCGTTAGACGTTTACCCCGTTACCTTAATATACTTGTACATACATATAGCGTTTATAATCTGACTGTTTGATAAATACATGGGATTTGGATACACAACCACCATCCAGTATATTACCAATTAGAAAACTGTTCACATCACTATCACGGTAATTTACAGAACCACGAAAAATTCTTCCGATCTTCAAAACCGACGAACCAGTCTGCCCGACTGGTAAACTGTCGTGTGGAAATGGTGACTGCGTGGACAAGGAACTCTTCTGTAACGGAAAACCCGACTGCAAAGATGAGTCCGATGAAAATGCCTGCAGTAAGTATTTCTTTATATTGTTTTTTCTATGGAGATGTGTTGGCCTTTTGCCTTAGAAGTCTTCACAAAATACTACAACTGTTCTCTCCATTAATTTAGCCGTTGAAACTGATCCAAACCGTGCACCCGACTGCGATCCAACCCAATGTGTCCTACCGGATTGTTACTGCTCCGCTGACGGAACCAAGATCCCCGGCAACATTGACATCCAACAGGTTCCCCAGATGATAACATTGACCTTCAACGGTGCAGTGAACATTGATAACATCGACTTATATGACGATATATTCAACGGCCGTTTGAATCCGAACAGTTGCCAGATCCGTGGAACGTTCTTCGTATCTCACAAGTACACCAACTACTCAGCAGTCCAAGACCTGCACAGACGTGGTCATGAAATCGGTGTATTTTCACTAACGCACAAGGACGATCCTCAGTACTGGACACAGGGTACATACGACGACTGGCTAGCTGAGATGGCAGGTGCACGTTTGATCATCGAACGGTTCGCCAACATTAGTGACGGATCTATAATCGGCATGCGAGCACCGTACCTCCGCGTTGGTGGTAACAAACAATTCGAGATGATGGCAGACCAATTCTTCGTATACGACGCTTCCATCACTGCATCACTCAGCCGCGTTCCGATATGGCCTTACACTCTGTACTTCCGTATGCCACACAAGTGTAATGGAAACGGTGGTAATTGCCCTTCAAGGTCTCATCCAGTTTGGGAAATGGTCATGAACGAACTTGACCGCAGAGACGACCCAACTTTCGATGAATCTCTGCCTGGTTGCCATCTTGTTGATTCTTGTTCCAACGTACAGTCTGGTGAACAGTTCGGAAGACTTCTAAGACACAATTTCAATCGCCACTACAATACCAACAAGGCACCTCTAGGTCTTAACTTCCATGCTTCATGGCTGAAGAGCAAAAAGGAGTACAAGGACGAACTCATCAAGTTCATCGACGAGATGCTCGCAAGAAATGATGTATACTTCGTCACTATGGTGCAGGTAAGTCGTTGATTTTTACGGTTTTCTTCAGCGTTTATGAATCTCTTGAAACATTTCCTGACGAATCGTTTCTTTCGTTTAATTCCAGGTAATCAAGTGGATGCAGACGCCGACAGAGCTCTCCAACCTTCGGGATTTCCAGAACTGGAAGGAAACGTGCGATGAGAAGGGTCAGCCGCATTGTTCCTTGCCAAACGCGTGTCCTCTGACGACTAGGGAGTTGCCAGGAGAAACTCTTCGACTTATAACTTGCATGGAGTGTCCCAACAATTATCCATGGCTTTTGGACCCGACTGGTGACGGTTTTTCCGTAAAGTAATAGAGAGTCTTATCTACTTCTTCATCAATTCACAACCTTTCTTACACCGCTGCGAATTCGTCTTGATATACCGTGACCAAGAGGAAGATATTTAGATTAGTTGTTGAAAATTAGCATCCTCTACAACTTACGGTCCGTCAAGACGTATTCTGCATAAAGGGGCGCCAGATTTAGTATCTGGGCGTCCTAAAAACTGAGACGAATACCTAAAAGAGACTTTATTTGTACATAAAAGAAAAAGAAAAAGAAAACGAAAAAGAAAAAGAGAAACCTCCTACAAGGCGCACAACGCAAGACGTCATACTGCATGAAAGATTAGAATAATGGCAAAACATTGATATGCAGTTACAGTATGGATTCTTGCTAGTGGTGCCACTATTTCTAAGCTATTAAGTCACAAATGTTATTATTAGAACGTAAGAGATGCTTGATACGATTCGCAAGCTGTTTCTCAATAATGATTATTATGTTGCAATAATAATAAACAAAAAAAATATATATATATTATACATATAAAACACTTTCATATCGCTGTTCAATCATCCTGCAGTAAATTATAGTTTTTATTAGTTTAGGATAACTGAGTGAATTCTCTTCAGAGTTCACAAAAGTAAAAATCTTTTCGATATTGATTTCATCGAAGAAAATATACACCGTATGACACAAGGGAGTTGATACTGATTCTTCAACAGCAGTAGGTATTTGATTTTAGCTCACTTTGCACACGCAATTCGCATGTCATGATCAATAATTAACGTACATGTTATTGAAAGAAAAAGTCATGCCGTAGCTGTTAATTTTTTCTCGACCCAATGCTTGATTAGCAATATTTGTGATTATTTGAGTTCCACAGTTTTTACTTCTGAAGATATTGGCGAAATTTTGAAATACCACTAATCTTATATAGTGACTGAAATTTTTATTTTTCAACATCACAATAATTTTGGAATATGTTACTATATAATGATAGAACCCCGCCTCAAAGTTCGTGCTACTCGATTATGTGGTATAGGCAAATATTTGCGTCGTTCTATCGTTTTCATAGATATAGTGTTTATAAATTACCCATCATTCCCCGAAGCTACGCAGCCTTGAAAGTATAAATCCTAAGCTCGCTTGCCCCACAGACAAAACTAACTAAACCGATAATATGCGGTAATTGAAACACCTCGAAATGTCAGCTGAGACCCGAGGGCACAACCTTTCGTTTTCGAACATTCCACGTTTCATTTCACTATAACAGATGGCTGGCGTCAGCGAGCTTAACTACTTAATGCAGTCAGTATGAGCTGCCGGAAAAATGTTAAATTCGTTTCTAAATCCATGGGATAAATTTTTCACTAACTATAAATCAAATTTGAATAGTGCACTTCTCAATAGCATATATATATATATATATACAGAGTTACAATGTATTATGAAGCTTACAAAGTAACAAAAATTTGTTTACCATAGGAATCCGTGAAGAGTTGAGACGTGGAACGATAATGAATCGATGAATATATAAATGGATAAAAAAAGAAAAGTAGAAGAAGAAAAAAAAAAAAGATTTACACTTATACAAACAGAAATGCTATAACGTTAGGCTATGAATTATGCATGAGCGTTTAATTAAGTGTCGGTACGCATGTCTATGATAACTTTTATAAAAATTCTCGCATTGGACGTCTTCAATTAGAAGTTGAGAGGTAGACGGGAAGGTATCAAAAAATCGGACAACATAAGTGAAAGAGTTATGAAAATAAAAAAAAAAAAGGTCTAGAATGAGAATTACTCGAGTTTCATAATATTCTCGATTTTAATCTTAGGAAATAAAATGAAATAAGAAATTTATTAAGTAACAAAATCGATAGTTGGGTCAGTGTTTTTTTGCACGCTAGGTAGAATGTGGGAGGGATTCTATAAGAATGTTAAAAAATAAATAAATAAATTGAATTATTCAATCAATCAATCGATCAATCAATCAAACAATAAATTTAATTTCCTCAGCTTGAGATACTTATAAATAAACAGAGCTGTAAATATACATAGATATACAGATTGTGGAATAGATATACATATACTATAAACGAATTGTACTCACCTACCGTATTCGGTAGTTTAATAAATTGAACTGAATATAAACGAACGGTTATTGTAAGTAGCTTGCAGTAATCGAACTGATCGTACGTAACTGCAGACCACTTATATATATATAGTTTATGCCTATATGCCTATATCCCTATATCCATACAATTCCCATGCCTGGAAATAAAACGATCTAATTTTTATTTACAATAGTCGCATATATATACCTCCCCGACGTTCTTATATCTTATTAAACATTTCCATACGATATTAGAATAAATTATATTATTAATAGACATTAAACACAGGCTTGAATCAAAGTAGCTAACGTAAAGAGTCGTTAAAATTAACGATGTCTGGATTTCCGGTCGACTAATTACTACATCAAATACACAAGTTTGATGAACTTGAGCAAATTTATCATCCTGCAAACGTCGAAGAAGAAGAAGAAGAAGAAGAAGAATAAGAATAAGGGAATAATTGAGGGCTTAATATGTACATAAGTATACTTTAAACTTGAGTTTTTTTAAATCCGTGTTAATGAAGGGATCGTAAATGAAGTTTGGGATTGAATCTGTAAACAGTAAAACATCATGATCTAATATAAAAATATTGTTAAGGGTGAAATTCTGCAGTGGAGTGTGAGAACTCTCTGATGCGAATAAATTTTGATATTAGATTATGTCGTTTTTTCGTTTTATGAATAAAAAAGATTCATCCAGACCGTATACTTCTTTGCCTCATGAACGGAGAACTTAAAACTCAAGTTTCAGGTATCTAAGTCAGTTTTTTAAATCCAAGAAACGATTCATCTCTTCAGGAACAATTTGGACCGTAAATTAGCGATTTTGTTGAACTTAGATTTATTAATTCTCAGTATAACAGTAAGGTTCTAAGTTTAAAGTCGTAACCGTACATACATACACATTGTTTTTACAATTGTAATTCCCTAAATTCTTTTCATCTTCCTAACTGAGAAGAGACATACATCGTAATTACATCGTCGAAAATTCCTTTTTTTTTTTTCTATCTAACTCAATTTCCCTGTCTCAAACTTTAACCAAAACCCATCTATCCCCCCCCCCCCCTACACACATTCATACATACGTATGTTACGCAACTATATGCCCCTCTCCACTCTCGTGAATGAACTTCGTTCCTGATATCCTCGGTCCGTGATATTCGGGTCATATTCCAAGCCAACTGCAGACCAAAAAAGCTCCAAATATACTCAAAACAATGAGAATGATAACGATCCAAAACGGCAGGGTATCTGCAAGCAAATCAATACCACAGATCAGTTTTTTGTTGTTCGATCTATAAGCCGCGAAATACACTACGTAAAATTTATCCTTACGTCTGAAAGGAATGCTATGAACGCATATCCTGTTATCAACAGAGATGCTAACGACAGCAGCTTCCGTATTGCTTGTAATAGCCGGCCCGTCTAGTTTACTAGGCAAAAATTCAAGACCAGTGACAAACATGCTATGAGCTCCACTAACGTGGAGAGCTTTCTGGAGGCTGAATGCTATGAATATATCAACATTTCCTGAGAACATTGTACCAACAGCAACAAATCTTCCATTATCAGATACGGCCAGGGCTGATAGAGTCTCTTTATAGGATACAGACTTAAGGACTGTTCCACCCTGAGCTTCTACCACGTCCCAAAGCTGGAGATAACTCGGGTTTTTACTAGATGTTGCATTTGATAACAGGAATAATTGCGCCTTAGTCTTTTCACCCTCGCTTACTCTGAAGCGGCACCTTTTGTACATGTATTTTGATCCTTCGGGGATACCCCAGGTCAATTCCTTCTCTTTTTTGCCCGAAGCCACATTCCATATGAAGGCTTTACCGTCCTTTGCTATTGTTGCCAGGGTGTCACCGTCTGGACTAAAGTCCATGTCATCTATCTCTTTCGAGTGACCTTCTATGTCGTGATGTTTAGTCAAGTGGGGAAACTTCCAGAGGCGTATATGCCCATCGGTTCCTCCTGTCGCCATCAGTTTACCAGTCGGACTAACTCGCACTATTCTTTGCAGGGGTTCAACATCGCTGAAAGAGAATACCATGTAGAATACAAATTGGAGGTAATGATAATTTTTAGTATAATCAAAAGTAAAGTAAATAAATAGAACATATACTTAACGGTGGACAAAAAATTCCTGTTTTTTTTACCGGTACAGGTCAATAATAAAAAACAATGAACAAAGGGTTGAACAATAATGCAATAAAAATATTCTCTTTTTAAAAAACAATATCAAATATCAACACATTTCTACAAAATTCCATTAGATCCTCAGAGTTTAAATGCCGCAGGATATCTTCTATCCTCTATCGCCTCCTTTGTCCTCACCTAAAGTCTGTCTGGATGCTGTCCCCAGGTTTCATCATTAGATGGAGTTTCTTGTGTCTTATATTTGAGTTTTTGTCAGTTATCTCTTCTATTCTTTCAGGCTTGTTAGACGCATCCTCTTCATTTGTATCGCGTTCGCTTTTTCTCCGCTGTCTTAAGCCAGCTGATGAGGTTGGAGCTGTGCCTTTGACTACTTCTCCATTCTCTGCCAGGGTGACTATCTTCATGTTAACATTATACAGCTGGCAATGACTCTCCTGGCCTGCGACTACCAGTGTTCTTTTCCCATCGTTGTGGGATGCGCAGTTCATCACCACACTAGGACCAGTCTCATGCCTAGTTACTTCTTGGGCGACAAATTGAACCCCGTCATGGAATAGCTCGAATATTTCCTGTGAAAATTCTTTCTTTTGTATTTGCTTTGGCTCTTTGTCAGGATTCGATCATTCTTTCAGAGATTAAGTCTCATTTAGCTATTTTTGTTAGCTATAGTTTGATTGAATCCTAAAATCCTTATTTTGGCCAAGTTTTTGAATAGATTAAAGTCAAAAATCGTTATTTTGTTTTAGTTTAAGAAGGTTTAGTGCTTAAAATGAGTTTAGAAATTCATTATTCTTGAAAAATTTGAAGAAAAAAAATCAGAATTTCGAAAACTAGAGAATATCTATCCTTGAATTTGAAATTCTAAAGGCTTTATTTTAAAATATGCTGAATGAAACCTTTCAAACACAAGAAGCACAAGCTGGTTGAATTTTCATTTCAAAATGAATTCTTAAATCCATAAGTCGAATGCTCGTAACAACAATAATTCGTTTTATTGGTTAATTGAATTGTTAATACTTACGAAGCCGTTGGCAACACCAGTTTTAGATGATCCACCACCCCCACCGACCAAAACATGTCGACTAGTAAGCATCTGGAGTGTATAGAGCGGGAAATTAACCCTGGCTAATAGCCCGCCCTTAGATCGCCTTGAAGGCATTTTATCTAGTTCGATTTTCGTCTCTTTGTTTTTATCTTTGTCCACAGTTTTAGTTTTATTCTTTTGTTATATCAGAGACTTATCAAGCGAGTTCCTAACCTATACGCAATGCATATCTGATATGACTATAACGACGATAAAAGAATTATTATAACTAAAATAAATGCGTTTTTATAACGACGGATATAATTATACCATAGAATAACATCGCGGTTTAAATTATTTCTCTATTTGTAACCCTCTCTGACGCGGGTTCCACGTTACCGATTTTATTTCAATTTATAATTGTCAGACGCGTGTCACACTCAATGCGTCAAATGCTCGACGCTAACTAGATTCAAGAATCGAACTAAAGGCGCGCGCCTCCTAACGGTTAGAAAATAAATTTGAATCAACAACACGACACTTGAAGACTAGCTACCGGATGGTAGCGACATCTGGAGAAACAAAAGAGCGAATGAATCTGCGGCGGGATAGTACAACGCTTTTGAATTTAACGTTTTAAAAATTCGAATGAATTTCGATCTCGGAGAATCAAGCTGTGATGAAAAATTGATGAAATTTTATACTAGATTATTAGAAATCATTTGAGTAACTGAAAATCGTTCTTAATGACTTCGAGTAAACGTTTCAAAATTCGAATTGATGATATAATTCAATTGATTTGAAACGTAGCGTGTTTATCGACACGTGATTAGATGATAAATGCAGTATTCGTACACTACTGTGAGAAACGTCTGATACAAAGAATTATAAACCGTTTGATTAAATCGTACGAAGTGAGTTATGCTTATCTTTGTCTTATGAGCTCTTGACGCCTTGTTAAGACAACTATGTGATTATTCTGTAGCAATTTAATTGACTATTCGTCATTTTCAGGCCAAGAAAAATTTATTAATTATTAGAAAATATGAGAAACGACATTTTGACTTGTTTGAATTTTATCTAATTCAAATTTTTCATGATATACGATAGGGGGAAATTTTAGAGATTACTTTTCTCAAACACGTACCTATCTGAATAATTTTCTCAAATTGCACCTCTACGAGATTATAAATTCCCCTACCTTATGGCATCGCGTGTCACATACATCAGTCGTCTTTCTCTATCTTCGTGTGTCAGACGTCGTATAAATCCACTGACGTTTTAACGATCTAATCTATTGGACAGGTTCTAATCGTTAGAGCCTTTGAATAGCTGTATGGTATTTATTTATTTATTTTATCATATATTTTTCAATGTTAGATAATCCTGTAATTAGATTATTCGAGCATTTTCGAAATCATCAAAATTTTCCCTTTAGTTTTCATTGTTCTATGGGTTTTTCGCTATAACGATAATTTAGTATTTCTAAATTTGTATTATTCAATGATTTATTATAGAATGAATATTCCAAAGGAAATGAAACTTGTTAGCAATCAGTATTATGAGTTTCTTCTATTTTTCATATAAGTTTAAGTTTCAGTTTCCTCGTTCAATCGACTGAACAGACTATGAAAGTTTCGTACTCTGATAAGCGATCTCTCTCTCTCTCTCTTTGTCTCCGACAGAACTTATAATTAAATAATAACACCTTATCTAATGATGAAATATTGTATTGGGACCATATCGAAGTTGGAATATATATATACTAGAGATACGGTGGAGCAGTTGAGTTCTGAACTCTGTTCAATGTGGTGATTTTTTTTTTTCAACCCTCGGTATAGTAATATAATCGAAAATCAAGTGATAGTTTTTTTTTAGAAAATCATCGTTAGTCATCTTCAAGAAAAACCATGAAGAGGGTAGGTGTGAATTTTTCTTAATTTTCCTAAAATCAGGAAAAAGAAAAAGAAGGAAAGATCCTAGGCTTTGATTTTAAGGAGGAAATATAGTGACGTGATAAGGAGAAGAAAGAATCATTCTGAAAATGATTCGATAAATTTTTGGAATAAACTATGAAATACAAAAGTTTATCAATTTATCAATCGCCAGCTCACCTATTTATTTGTCACTTTTGAAGACGCCGAATCTACTCGGAAATATGAAAAAGCAAAAAAATATAGAAAAAGGACAAAAAAAGAGGGAAAGAAAAGATCGGTGGATATCGAAGAGCAGAAAAAGCCACTCTGAACTATCGCGTCGACCCTCGCACAATTTTTTCATCAAAAAGCACCAAAAACAAATAGAGTAAAGTAGAAGAAGAAGAAGAAGAAGAAAAAATTATACTTAATTTCGTATAGCATAAAGGGTGGTCTTTGAAAATCCGTGTTGTTAATGAATACGAAGAATAAAAGCAAGAAAAAAGCTTTACGAATAAATTCTGCGATTCAGAATCTGAAATTTTTGTTGAATTTCAATTTGAATATTTTTATTTTACTTTTCCTTTGTCGTGTTTCAGTTTTTCCTGAAAATTATTCTCCTGGTGAGTTTTGTTGCTCTGGGTTCAGGTCGTCCGACCAAAGACGATGCTGCAACGGTTATAAATGGTAAAATCGACGACGAGGATCGAGTCCCTGTTACTTTGGAGGATATTTACTCTGGTTATTATTCAGCAACGTCTTTCAATGGAAGCTGGGTTTCAGGAACCGAAATAATATTCCGAGAATCGGGCACTCGTGATATTCTTAAATTCAACATCGAAACCCTCAATTCATCAGTATTCCTAGAAGCTAATGTTTTGGTAATGATTTTGAGAAAAAAGAAACCAAAAAACAAACTAATCAAAAAATAGGAAAATCAGTTGAAAATCAAGAATCAAAATATGGATAACTTGTGGTTTTTCTCCGTTTCCTTCTTTTGAATGTTCATCTAAAAAAAAAATCTCTATCAATTTTCTAAGTCCCTTTCTGTTTTTCAATTTTTCTAACTTCTCATATCATAATTCCGTTTAATTTTGTTCTATAGGAAAATTAAACAGTCTAATTTCGCACCTGGCTACTACGTTATCGAAACCATCGTTAATCTCTTATATACGGCTATACATAAGGCAACGTTGGATTACGGCGAGACCGTAATACCAATATATTGATAAAATAGTAAATTTATTGTCTACGGTGATATCGGCCTCTTGTTGTCTCACGGTAGTCGATAAGGCCGCCTTCCCACGATTGCTAAACGGCATTTATTCTTCTTATTTCGGTTTTCTTGTTCCCTTTTATTCGCAATTTAATACATTTTTCCCATTTGTTAAAAAAAAAAAAGGGACTAAATTACTAAGTTCTCATAGAAAACCTCATACGTTAAATAATCTTTCCCTAAACAGGATTTTCGAATTGTAATTCTTGGTTTTCTTTTTCTACCCCTTGTTCTTTTTTTATTTATTTTATTGTTTTTTTTATTTTATCGACAGACTAATTGGAACGCTTCTTCGTATTCTCTGTCTCCTGATGGCGCCTACGTCCTTATCGGTCATTCATCCGTTACGGTGAACAAAATTTTTTGTTCTTTCTAATCCAAATATACATTTTTTTTTTTTTTCGCTTCTATGTATTTTGGGTATTTTATTCCATCTATTTGTCTCCTCAGGGTTGGAGGCATTCAGTTTGGACGAAATATGTCGTCTATGAGATTGCAAACGGGTGAGAATATGATAAAAAAAATTCGTCTTTATTTTTTTCTTTGAAAAACTAAGAAAAACTTATATATTTTTCCAAAGGATTGAATGAAAATTTAATTACTTGATAACTTATCGAATTTTTGTTCTTCCTTTTATCTAATGTGAAGAAGAAAAAAAAAGAAAAAAATGTAATTTTTTTTTTTTATCATCACAGAAACTACGTGGAAATTGCAAACGGGACAAACCTCCCTCTTGCTATTTGGGCTCCTGTGGGTAATGGGATCGTTTATGTCCTGGACAACAACGTTTACTACAGGGAAATATCGGGGGAGACCGTAACCGAGAGACAACTGACCTTTGATGGTGTTACTGGGGTTATTTACAACGGGGTTCCTGACTGGGTTTACGAAGGTGGGTTTGCCGTGAATAGAAAATACGTTAATTATTCAACGGAGAAGTTTAAAGCCGAATAAAGGCATAAGAAGAAGTTAGAAATGTATAGAATTTTACATTTGACCATTTTTATTTTATTTTTTTTTATCAGAATGAGAATAGAATCGATAATTGTTTCGTATTTTCAATATTTTCCCATCTTTAGAGGAAGTCTTCGGTTCCGGAAGTGCTCTTTGGATATCCCCGGATGGTATACACCTAGTAATTGCATCCTTTGATGACACCGAGGTCCAGGACGCGGAGTATTACTACTACGGAGAACCTGGTGACCTGGAGTATCAATACCCAGAAATAGTCACGATCAAATATCCAAAGGTGAAGTAATCCGTCGCTGAATAATTATTCGTAGCTGAAATCATCAAGAAATTAAAAAAGGAGTTAGTGCAAAATCGAATACATCAAAAGACCGAAAAGACATCTTCTCAAAAAATGGTTTCTTTGGATTTCAGTTCGAAAGAAACACCCTTACTTCTCTTTTCATTTTCTAAAAAATACATTTCAAGATCATATTCAATCACTAATAACTGTCTAGGATTGATAATGGCGTTTTATAATTAGGCGGGAACGACGAACCCTATAGTTTCACTGAAACTAATCGATCTGAGTAATGCCACTGCAACCTGGATCGACCTACCCGCTCCTGAGGACGTCGTTGGGAAGTGAGTATACTCATAGTTTTCGATTTACTTTGCGATATTTAAGAGAACGATTATTCTATGGGGTTTTTATATTTTTTTTCTTAAACCTCGATCAATTATACACCAAAAAGTGTATCTAGTGATTTCCTCTAAGACTATTAGATTCAAAGTTAGATTCAAAAATTCATATCTTCGAAACTGCAGTGTTGGGGTAAAATTTCGTATGAAATGATATGAAATTTGTGAATAAAAAGAAATAAAAATGACTACTGACATTTGATCCCGCCTTAAGGGAGCACGTAATCTACACAGTGAGTTGGCTGTCAAACGATGGGGTGTTAGCGACGTGGACAAATCGTGTCCAAAATGTGGCTCAGTCTGTTTTGTACAACTCCGTGACAGGCGAAGGTTCCAATCTTCTGTACATCGAGGAAACCGAGGGTTGGGTTGATGTGCCCACCCCGATTTACTACGAGGGTTTGTTGCTACTGCTTAAATTCCAGGACTCTGGAAGCTCTGCTGGTGCCTTCAAGCACCTAACTAGTTACAATTTAAACGACGGTATTCTATCCGAAGAGACAGACCTCACTCCTGGTACACAGTCAGTCACTTCCTTCATCGGGATCGACGCCCTTAATGAAAGGGTTTACTTCCTTGCTACGGGGGAGGGTGCCCCAAGCGAGAGAAACTTGTACGTAGTTCCCCTCGACGGTTCAGAAGCCCCGACGTGCGTTTCCTGCAGCTTTCAAACGCCAGAGGGTGGGGTTTTATTTTTCTTTCTTCATTTTTCTCAACTTTTTTCATATCCTTATAACTTTTCTCTGCTTATTTTCAACCCCTACTTTTCCTGTAGGAAATAACTGCCTTTATGCTGCGGCTAGTTTTTCGACCGACAAGTCATACTACGTCCTCACTTGCTCTGGCCCTGATCCTACTACTGTTAGGATTTACGACTCGAATCATAACCAGGTTTTTTCTTGGCAAGAAAATGAAACCCTTAGGTCTAAGATCAGTCTTGTACTCGAACCTGTGATCAAGGATCTTTACGTTAACATCAACGGATATGACGCTAAAGTCAGACTTCGTCTTCCACCCCATCTTAATCAGGAAGACTCTGAAACTAAATATCCGATGATAGTCTACACGTAAGTGTTCGAAAAATCAATCTTTCATTCAAAAAAATTCACCCTATTTCGATCGAGTCAAATTCAGTTTTCGAAATTGAAACGCTTCGTAGAAAAAACGGTTTTTATTATCGATTTCAGGTATGCAGGGCCGAATAACGTCAGAATAACGGAAGCTGGTACATATGGTTTTCAAAATTACATGACGACAAATCGCAGTGTGATTTACGCGGAGATCGACGGCCGAGGAAGTGCCTATAAGGGCAGCAATATGCTCTTTGCGAACTACAGGAATTTAGGTACCGCTGAGATCGAGGATCAGATTGACGTCACGAAGTAATTATCTATTTTTTTTATTTATTTTGTGTCTAGTTTTACCTAATCTGATAGTTTACACCTTTGCCCAGCTCATATTCTTCAATTCCAAACCTATTTTATAAAAATCATTTCACGTTTCGCCGAAAGATACCTCCAAGACACTTACGGATGGATAGACGCCGATAGAACAGCCATATGGGGATGGAGCTACGGAGGTTTTACCTCGACGTTTGCCCTGGCTACAGACACCCGATCAGTTTTTAAATGCGCGATTTCCGTCGCGCCAGTATCCTCATGGATTTATTACGGCAAGTGGCTATCTTTTTATTCAAAAATTGTATAATTCTTATTTTTTACGTTGTCAAATTATTAGACAACAGCGAGCTGACTCCAACGATACCCAACAACGTACTATTCCGATTACTCAGTCGCAAGATATTCCGTTTTGAAACACAATTAGCGCAGCGTGGTGGCTAGTAGTTTCGCGCGCTCCTGTACTTCAAGAAGCTATATCTTGCCATTGAGTTATCGGAATGATACGTTGTGGGGTATGGTTGGATTCGTCATGAGTTCTGCTACAATTTGGTGCGATCAATCAACATGAATTCGTTCTTTCGTTTTTCTATTCAGACTCAATTTACACTGAAAGATACATGGGGCTTCCTACTGAGGAGGATAATTTAGCCGGCTATAACGCAAGCGATGTTACACGTCTCGTCGAGGGTATCAGGGGAAAAAAATACATGTTGATCCACGGCACGGCAGACGACAATGTCCACTACCAGCAGGCCTTGATGTTAGGCTACGTACTTGCAGAGGCAGATATTCCATTCGAACAAGTTTCTTACACCGATGAAGCGCACGGTTTGAACGGTGTTTCCCCGCATTTATATCACACAATGGATGATTTTTGGGGAAGATGTTTGGACCTTGAAGACATCTACTAGCTTCGATGACATTATTGTAAAAGAAAAAGTTTATATGCGATTTTAAACCCTAGAAAAATTTAGTGTAACGTTATTCACATGTGATTTTCGATTAAAATAAATTCATTTTTGATATCATTATGCCTGTTTATTATCCAAATCGATTTTTTTATTCTTGAGGATCAGACAAAATTGATTTAAAAAATTCATAGCTTTGAAACTATTGATTGATGAAAATTATAGTCTCGAAGTAGGAGTTTTCCTGTTTTATTTTGCGTGTATTTCAAGTATTTGAAGATTGTTTAAAACAGTAATGATCGATTAGTAATTGTAAGAAAATGGTGGAGGTTGAAGAGTCCGACCTTGAAGAGAAAATATACATATCGCGAGTTAGATTGACTGTGTAGATAATTCTTTAGCACGTACCTATATCCGTTACACCATCAATTTTACGGTAGAGATTGGGTTGAGTCTGATAGGGAGTTATTAGCCAGCTTTTTATTTGCATATTTCATTATATATTCATTTATTTATTTATGTATTCATTTATTAATACATACACATTCGTTTATATTTATTTATTCGTTGAAAGGTGGGATGATGATGAGGCGGTGCCCGTCAGCCCGCGAACTTCCCAGGCTACTTTAATCCTCATTATCGACTTCCTACCGCTGCTGCAGGCAACGAAGCGACAAAACAAAAATTTCTGCAAACCCATTCGTTCCGATTTCATCAATCCAAAATTCACCCATTCAATTATCAGCTATGGAAAAATAAACTGCATTAGGAAATTATCCTGTTCTGCTAAAAAGTAGCACAATATTACGTTTTTACTGTGATAAGAGTTTTTATCCTGAGAAGATGGGTCGAGGCGAGAGTAATTATGAGTTAGCAGGCTTGCGTGTCCTGGAGGCATCAGTAACGCAGGGTGCCTTACCTTGCCTGCCATGTCGAAATAGCCAGGGACCCTGAACTATGGCGATAGCGCAGCCTCGACGATTTAACTCTTCAACCTTGCCGTGTATAAGATGCATATTTATGCATACAGGATAGGTAGTTCGTTTCAGACACGAGAAATAAGATTTAACGTGAACAGGCGACCGTTTTCAAAATCAGAATTCAAAAATCTCATTATATCTCATTCTTATGCGATCAAAATTGTAGAGGGTGTTGGGCCGAGTCCAACGATACCCAACAAAGTATCATCCCGACTATTCAGTACCGAGATATCTTATCCTCGAGTAAATCTCCGTGCGTTTCTCTACGCTGGGGTAGTAATGCGTATGTAGCGCGCTAGGATCCCCACTAAGTAGTGATCCAAGCTTTCCAAGGGCTCGAGCTTCGCGCAGCGCGTTCCTGCGCTGTTCTATTTCAACATGCTATATCTTGCGTTTGAGTTATCCGAATGATACTTTGTGAGGTATCGTTGGATTTGTCTTGATTTTTGCAACAGTATGACAATCTCAAAAGTATCGAATACCACGCGGGAATTTATTTCTTTGTAAAATCCTGATCATCTTCGAACGGTGAAACTTTATTCTGTTTTAGAGAGCTGAAAGCTTTATTTTTTTTTCTCCGTCATTTTCAGATCTGCAGAATTGAGTACTAGCTTCTGAAATTAGCTCGGGTGAATAGAAAAAAGAGGTATGTATAAGTAGGGGCGCATTTAATGTAGTCGTCAGTCAGTCAATGTGTAGCAGGAAAGGGTAGACAAAGGTAGTCTATTTCCCGCGTGGTGTAGTGTAGTATAGGCTTTGCCCATTGTCATCAGGTACAGAATAGACACAATGGGCTACCCGTGACGCCGTTTCTGGTTTCTACACTTTCGAGGTACTCGCTATCTGTGCCCACGACATCCCCCACCGGGACGGATAATGATCTGTGCAATTCAGAAAATGAAATAAACTTTCACTACCCATACATAGAACTCTCATTCACGCAGCCCCCACACGTCATGTCGTTTTGAGTAAAAAAATTTTTTAGCTGGGTTGGTTCGAGGAAACTAATCATCTGACTCATTCTTATGAAAATTCTATTACAGCTTATTACGCCATAAAAAAAAATAATAAGAAGGAAATGGATAAAGTTTTGCGCTGATTAAATCCTTAGAATGACTGGAAATCATCCTTCAAGATTTTTTCATCAGAGTTTTTTTCAGATCGAATCGCTACCTCTGACGATTGGGTTATTCTAGGGGGCGCTGGTGACTGGCGTTTGGCACGCGATAGCAGCGCTGCACCAGGTCCTAGTACCTGGTTATTCGCGCTGACTGTAGTCAGACACGCAGGTCTTCTGACGTCACGGGTGTTTGCATAAACATCCTGGCAGCGGTGGCGCGGACGCTTTTCGGGATTCCCCTTTCCCAAACCCCCTTTTCCTCAATTTTCCAGGCTTTCTCACCCCCTGAATATCATCCAGGGGCATCAATCACCCATCGAATCCGCGTCTTCCTGATCGTAGGCTGTTTTATTCTCTTGCTGAGTCACAGTAATACTAATATAACGGGTGTAGCTCATCTGCAGGGCGGATTTTATTTCTTTTCAATTCAATTTTGGGGATGGATAGAAAAAATAAATAATAATAATAATGAGCAAAGAAAATTCGACTTGTGAGAATCTTACCCTCTTACGTTTCGTTATTTGCATTTTTGATTCTCCCAGGATAAGTTTTTTGAAAAATTTGATCACTTTGACGAAGTTTTTCAAGTTTCGAACTACGTTTCGGATAAGATACTACTTTTTGTTCAAACTAATGATGACCAGCAATGTAAGGGTTGGTATACGATCTTGAATCAAAATTTTATATTTTCACCAGATAGTATTATCGATGCTCCGTGACTCGTGGAATTGGAAAGGCTGTTAGACCCGTACCTACTTCATCTCCTTGTCGTTTATTGGCTCAGGATATTCGATATTATGATTTTAATTTGAATATTTGATATCCCCAATGACGTAGCTGCGCAGGTTGAGGGATCACAGGGCTCAAATTCCTTAAAGATACGTAATCTACGTATACATATGTCTAAAGAAATTTTTTTTCTCCAAAAATCAATCAATTTTTTTGTTTAAAAATGGACAAAAAATTGAAAAAAATTAAAAATTCCAACTATGAAGATTTTTCTCGTCGTTATTATTATCACGCCGACAAAGTCTTTGCCCTCTGCGGGTATAATACATCGGGGGTGATATTTCGTGTGTGGACGGAAAATCTGTTCGAAAAAGTACAGAGGGAGAACGCGTCGGTTGAGAGTGGTAGGTAGGTGGGGGGGTGGGGGTGGGGGTGGTAGGGGGTTGAATTTGGCCTTGCTAAAACCCGTTGCGCGTTGAAATTTTTCTATAACACGACTGCGCAATAGGTACGCGCGCGCGGAGACAACGACTAACAAAACGCGTCTGGTTCTGCCCTCTGCACTACCGTATCCTAGCTAGCTAGGGTTCTTCCCGTACGCTATCCCGTACACCCCTCCGTCTTTTCATCCCTTGTCGACGTTTAGAAAGTGACGAAACTAGGAACACCGTAACCCACAGTAACCGCAAAGAAAAAAAACTCTGGGTATTTGATTTTGTAAAGAAACCAATAACGAAAGAAAAAAAAAGTTCCTAGATAAAGAAAAGCTCCGTATTTGATCTATTGCGGAAGAAAGAGAGGGTCAGACAATTTGAAGAAGAGAATATTTGTATGTGACGGAGAAAAGATTAAAAAAAATAAATAAAAAAAGAGAAACAAGATAGAAGAAAAATCTCCGGTTTAAATTCACCGACGAAAGATTATAGGAGCTCCGATATGTTACGAGGGAATTTCGCACCTCGCGTCAAACAATAAGTTAGATAACGACGTTTATCGTGTATACGGAGATAATTGCTAGATAACGCGATGATAACCGCGCGCTATCGGGCGCAAAGCGAGACGAGAGAGAGAGGGAGAAGAAGAAAAAAAAAAAATTCGAAAAAAAAGGCAAAAATCAAAAAGAAAAAACAAAAAAAAAACACAAAACAGAATAAAAAACACAGAGGGAAGACAGATAACGACTAGATAAAGGAGATTTGCGAGTGTGGGAGGGGGGAGATGGGGGGCCTTCGCGGTTATGAGCCCCAATGCTACAGGGTTGATTTTGGCTTGGTTTAAAGGGGGATGAGGGGACGTGGTATGAGGGGGTATATACCAGAAGTGGGGATGGAAAGAGCGTCCTGAAGCTGCGGCGGAGGTTCAGTGCCGGCGCAGTGGCCGGGCCGAGATGTCCTGCGCCCCCGGTAATAGCGTTAATTTATCCAAAGGATAAAATACGAAATATATATATAAAAAAGGAAAGAAAAAGAAAAAAAAAAGAAACGAAAAAAAAAAAAAAAAAACAATATATTTGTTGGCCGGAAGTCGTTATAAAATAAATAAAACCGTGATAATCGGATTCTATGTGTATGTATATGTATGTATATAAATTTATATGTATATACATATGTATAGTAGATTTTAAATTTGAATATATATATAATAAGTGATATTTGCGGCTTGTGAAACGAGGAATAATTAAAGAAATAATAATAACAATAATAATAATAATAATAATAATATAATTGATAACAATAATTTCGAATCGTGATCGAAGAGATTTGCAAAAAAAAAAATATAGTGATTTCGCGAAGCTTGTTATAGTAAAAAAATAATTTTGAAAATAGAAAAGTAAAAAAAAAAATACAAGTAAACGAAGACTTATAATAATACGAAAAAAAAAAAAACAAGGAAGAAGAAAGTCCAGAAGAATTATTCATTGTGAATGCAACGAAACGAATAATACAACAAAAAACCAAAAACCAAAAGGGAGAGACAGAGGAAAGAGATAGAGAAACAGAAAAAAGCTGCTTGAGAAGAATATATTTGTATAAATTGTATTTTTTTTTTTTTTTTCGTTTTGTTTTTTTGTTGAAGTAAATGAACAAGTTGTATTAAAGAATTTTCAACCGAAGGGTTTTGTTACAAAAAGCACAGAAGAAAAAACAAAAAGCAAAAAAAGTACACCGCAACTCTCCGCGTAAGCTTTGGCGAATAATTAACGTCGCAACAGCGAAAGCTCTATCTTGTAAGTAATAGAAATAGAAGAAGTTAAAGGCAGAAGAAGAAGAAGAAAGAGAAGAAGACGAAGAAGAAGAGGCAGAAGATCACTAAACGCGAAAAGGAAATAAATTGTATTACCTAAGGATCAAAGGATACTACGGCAGCCAGCAACCGCGGGAGGGCCAGGAGGTGGGAGCCATGCCGCCCGGGCGAGCTTGCTTTGAGCCCCCCAGCTGGATTCTTGCGCTACCCCCGGTTCCCTGTTACTCACAAATACTCACCTACCACCTATAAGGTAAGGACTTTCATTCCATACGATCGCCTAGGACCCGGAGCATAATATATTTCAGGAGAAAAAAAGAAAAAAAGGCAAAGAAGGTGTATGGAGTGATTAAAAAAAGCTCAAAAATCGTCGAAAATGCTCTGCGAAAAGCTCGAACATTTTTTTTTTTTCATAAATACACCCTACACATTTCGTTCGCACAACACGCAGAGAAAAATAAAGCTTAGATTTTTTGAAAAAAAGCTCAAAGCGTTTCGAACAAGCTCAGAAACGACTGTGAGTAAAGCCAAAGTTATAAGCGATTAGTATACCATCATACTGAACCCCGCAGCATTTATACCTTATAACAAAAAAAAAAAAGCACGAAAAGCTCGGAAAATAAAGCTGCGTGAAAAAGCTTGGAAATAATTGTTAATCAAGCTCAGACCTTTCGCCCATACGATCGTTTAGGTCCACGACTTATCTTTGAGGTAAAAAAAAGTCTCATAAAAAGCTCGAAAATAATTCGAAATCAAGCTCAGGCCTTTCACCCTTAGGATCGCTTTACACTAAGACTTATCTTTTGATAGGAAGGGGCCTGAGAGTTGAAAAAAGTTTCAAAATATTTGCAAAATTAGATCGAAATTTTTGTATTAACCAAATAAGCTCGAAAGCTAATAGAAAGGGGGAAAACAAAATAACATGAATGTAAGAATTGCAATAATTGAAATCGTAAGAATAATAATCGACCCGCAATTATAGATAAAAATCGTGGAAATTATTGCTGATTTTAATTCCCCAATGTGATTCCTGAATTGCCGGAAGGGAATGGTATAATAATTTATTTGTGATACGGTTCGGTGCTCCGCAGCTATATATGTAACCCTGCAACTCTGGGACGGTGAGAGCAGATGTCGATTAATTGATACCGATAGCTCAGCCCGTGGAATTAGGTGGATGAGAAAACGCTTATCTAATTCTGCCCCGTTTATTATTATTATTATTATTGGTGTGAAAATTTCGTCGAAATAATTACACGCCGATGATAATAATAATACGCGAAATTTCGCAACGTGTATGTAAAATAATTTTTATTTAATTACAGAGGCAGAAATTTTCTGGTTGTAATTTAATTTAGGAATTACATGCTTTAGCTGCACCCGTTTTTGGTCTAACAATTTAATTCCCTGCAGTGGTGAACAGTCGATTTCGATGTATAGTATATGCGGACGCGTGTCAAAACCGTTCTCTCGGGAATTGTTGTGAAATTGATATGAATTTTAGTTGAAATTTAATCGCGTATTAACGCAGCGGAAAATTTCGAACTTTCGTCGCATGAATTATTTATATAACGTATAATGGTGAGAAAATATCGAGGGAACAAAAAAAAAAGCAAAATTACGATTAGAGAAAAAAAAAAATTGACATATTTCTTTCTTCTCAATAATTTCTTTATACAGTTCAATCTATTATTAATATCATCTCGTATAAAAGAGGAGAAGATCCTATTACGCAAGGATTCAGGACCGAGCTGCTGCGTCAGTCGCGCATTCGCCGGCGTGACCGAGGTACATCGACCCTGACTCTATGCGTCACTTTGTAATCTGGCATTTATTGTGCACCGTATCGGATCCGTTGATCCTGTATAACATCTGTGTACATAGCTGACAGTTACACGATCATTGAATACGTATAAAAAACTAAAAAAATATGAAAAAGATTGCAAAAAAAAAAAAAAAAAAAAAGCTCAATAATTGTCGACAAAAAAAAAAGCTCTACGAATATTGGATCATCCAAAATCGTCAAATAATGAAATCCTTCGATGAAATAATAATGCGAATGTCCCTAGCCAAGGACGAAGCTGAGATTCGTATTCAAAAAGCTCGGGAAAAAAACAAACAACAAAATAAAAAGCTCAAATTTTTTTTTCTTTCTGCAATTAAAAATGGAATTGTTGAATGAAAACAGGATGCGAATGCATTTTTGAATTGATATGAACAAAAAAATAAGCTTGCATCGTATGTGGTAAAGATAAAAGTTGTATTACATGCCTATAAACGAAGGTATAACGCATATAGTTTTTCGAATCGTTTCCGTAATATTAATATATGGAACAGCAGACTATACAAAGTTCTTCAATATTTCTATATCATATGAATGTAGTCCGTGAGACTGGGTGACGACGTCGAGACGCGTCGTTATTGTATTAAGTAGTTATATATAAGTAACTGTAAAATTTTTTGGCATAAGATTTAGTTGTATACGTAAGGTGTGTGTACGTATGTGATTGCATAAGCGTTAGAGCTTGCAGAATCATTTGCCAATTGTGGGGAGTGAAAATAATTTCCCAATTGAAAATAAGGAAAAGAAGTATAAGAGAAAGTGAAAGAAAAAAATCTTGACGATAATATTAATTCCAGTCACATATATTTAGTTTTATTTTATTTTATTTTCTTACCCAATTTACATACAGTCGAAAGAGCAGCTGTATACGTGGAAACTAGGCGAAGTAACGGTCGCCGAAGCGAGATGAAAGCGAGAAAAAAAGAAATATATATATATAATGTATATATATGTATAAGCAGAGAGAAAGAGAGAGAAAGAGAGAGAGAGAAGAGGAAAGCCTAAAACTGAACAAGTCGGATGCCAGGATCGATAAGCCCCCCCTTTACCACCCCTCCAAAACCCGTGCCTGATCCCTTATAACGATGGTTGGTCGGTCATGCGGCACGTGCAACATTACGACGACGACTTGAGCTTTCAGCAACTAGGTATAACATGTCCGCAGCCTAATGCACTTGATGAAAAATTAGATTAAACGATTTTTCACAATATCTATTGACTTTTTTCATCGTGGTGTTTTTCAAAAAATTGCAAGCTTCCTACCGAAAGCGCGAGCTTTTTTTTTTGGGAGTATGAGAACTTTGCCGGAATGCTTGAGCTATTCTTATCGAAAAGAACTTGAGCTTTTTTGTTTTTTGTTTTAAAGAAAACTTGAGCTTTTCTTTATATAGTTAAAGAATATTGGTAGGATTGCAGGATTGTTGTGAAAATTTTCGCGTTCCGCAATATTAAACGACAAAACAATTATTGTTATTGTCGTAATAATATAATTGGATAATGCAGGTAAATGGGAGTTGGGAAATTTAAGCGGGAATTTAATTGCCCTGATTGTGAGCTTTTGGGGCGGCCCAGTTTCCGTCGTCTCGTGATATGTGAGTATGCATATGTGTTGGTATAACTTGAGGCGGAATCAGAGATCGGAAGGCCCATTACCCTGAAGCGCGAGATACTCAAGGGAAAACTGAGGACGCTAGGCGCGCCTCTAGCCTTGCCAATTAGAAGCCGATATCAGCTTCTTTGCTTCCTCCAATTTCAGATTAGAGCTTCCTGCTAGGTAGTTACTAATTATTCACAAGGAATTGCTTGTAAGCTTGATGAAAGCGCGGAATTGCACCGACGCTGCAATATCTTTAGATTTTTTTATTCATCGGCATTAAAGACTATTCGCTCGTTACAATCACGGGGATTAAACGGGAGGTCGAAATCCATCTGCTTGTTACTAATTATTCGCCAAAGTAGCTCGCAAGCTTTCATTCGAGATTAAAATTTTATTGATATCCCGATATCTTGAGCTTTTTTCTTTTTTTTTTTTTCTTTTGCAATAAAGTCTGTCGGCATAGTTACTAATTATTCATCAAAGTCACTTGCTAATTTGATAACAACTCGGTATTGCAATGATATTGCAATATCTTGAGCTTTTTTTTCATATCACATTAAAGTCTGTAGGCTGATAACTGTTACGCTGATTTAATATGACGGTGAAATTCATCTGCCAGTAACTAATTATTCATCATAGCAGCTTGCAGACTTCATAAAAGCTCGGAATCACACTGATATTCCAATATCTTGAGTCTTTTTCTTTGTAATTAAAGTCTGTTTGTGGTTTGCAGTCACGGGATTTGAATATAACATCAAAATTCATCATCTATTCACTAAATATTCACTACAGTAGTTTTTGGGCTTTATGAAAACTCAAAATTGCTGTGATGCATGAATATTTCGAGCTTTTTTCGACGTATTGATGTGTTCTTTCTATCTTCTCATTCTGTTCAGTTTACTGTATTGGATGAAAACGTTGAAATTAACTCGCTACTCGATAGTTATTAGCCGTAATTGCTTTCGAGCTTTAGAGAAGCTCGTAATTGCGCTAATATTGACCAAATCTGAACTTTTCACAATGCACGAAAGTCTTACCGCTGTAGCCTCACTCTGGCTGCATTAACGTTACTGGAAAACGAGGCAGAAACTGTCTGACAGATTAGTTTCCAAGCATGAAAAAAACAGAAATAGTGGAACTTCGAGCTTTCGTAAATCCCTAAAAGCCTTTCCGCTGTAATATAAGCGACACTGGGTTCAGAATGTAGAAAAAAAGACATGGAATTTCACCCTATATTCGCTGATTAATCGCCAGCAGCAGTTTAAAAGCATAAAAAAGCTAAAAATTATAATAAATTCCGAGCTTTTTCGAGCTTTTGAATTATTTCCTTGGCTCTTTCGCCCTTGACGCACATCCACGCCGAATGAATAAAACGTCTAAATTCATTTCCTGCCACGTTATCACCGTCGCCAAGGGGTGCCGAGTTATTTCTTTGTCTCGCGGTCAAACTTTTCGTCCAAGTCAAGATCGGACAACAATTTTCTACGGTTTGGGTGCTCCGCAAGTTCGTCGGACTTCCGGGTTGCCACCGGAATTCACCCAGCTACCAAGGAATTGTATCTACGTCATGGGCTTCCGTGTTGTCCGAGCAATGCCTCGTGCTTAATGTTCATAAGTTATAATTCCTCCGCTCCGAAGAGGAGGCAACCTAAATCATCCCCACATCATATCGCCCCCAAGGGCTTATTACATACAGGGGATGTAAATTACTACTGAACATCTGCACTAAAAGTTGGAAAACGTTGTTTCCATCGACGTTACGTAGCGCACAGATGATCCCGGCTATTTACTCTGAATTATTAATCCCAAAGAACCGATTCCTCTATCAAGATATTCAAATTTTTTTACTCGGCGTTGAACATAAATGAACTTTTTTTTGACACTAAGGATTCGAAAAGGACGATTGAGGGTTTTTCCGACCGTTCTTAGGGCCAAGCTTTTCTATTCGACTAACAAAATTGCAAAAAGCTCCAAGAAAGTAAGTCTGCCAAAGCTTCATGCGAAATGGACAGGGCCAAAAGTTAAACTGGAAAATTCTAATTGCGTTAGAAATTCGTCTTGAAAATTTCTAAGCTGCATGTCCCCCAGGGGTTACTGGCTGTGAGAAAGGGCAGTGCTTTATACCTTGCTACCAACTATACTACTTTAATTTGGCAAGAACCGGGGTCTACCAAGCCGCGCTGGCCCCTCCGTAGCTATTTTCCCATTACACCCTTAATTCACCCTTTCTTGGGTTCCTCGGGGCTTAAGCATTCGGTATGGCTACGGGTATGGCTACGGCTATGGCTGCTCTTCTAGCTGTTGGTTCGTTCTATTGAAGCTGGTTTTTAGCTAGCTTCTCTAGTAGCCCCAAGTGAGAAAGTGAGAGAGGTACTGAGCGTCGCGACGCCAGAGGGCTAATTACGGACCAGGCTTGTTTTAACGCTCCTCATTTGAATAAGAGTCGACGTGACCTGCGCCCCCTGAAGATAGGCGTACTACTCTTACCTAGAGAACTATAAGGCCATCATTTTTCTTGAAATTTTCACTTAATTTTGAAAATAAATTACACCAGCTCTTTGGAACTGTCCCATTATATATTTAAGGGTTCTAAATCTGTTCTAAAATAATCGTTGAAACTAATCACTCTTTAGTTTACTTGAGTAAATATCTGTGAAGAGAGAGAGAGAGAGAGAGAGAGAGATAAAAATTAAACGCAGCGTTTTAGTTTCAATGTTGTGCTTTTTAGCGGGAATTTTTTTTTCTTTTTTGTTTTTTTTTTCTCTCTCTCTCTCTCAGGGGCTCTTGACTCACGAGTCTTAATTTAATGGGATCAAAAAGTGCCTGTCAACGTTTCCCAGGCCAGTTAGGAAAACGTCGAGACTGGTAGGTGCAGGGTACCTGACGGTTATAGTGGGCGCACTCGAATCGTCGTCCTCGCGTTGACAAGGAGCCCTCGGATTGAAGAAGGTTTCGAATTAGCTAGTGGGAGGAGTGCTTAGGGGTGCGCATAAAGTCACGAGGTCCTTGTATCTGAATTGATGTCGAAAATAAAAAAAACAAAAACATAAAACATAAAACAAAGAAAATTTTAAACAGAAAAAAAAGATAATTCCCTAATTTCATTCTTCTCATCTCTTCATCCCTGATTCATGCTATTATCGTGCTTTTTTTGTCTTCTTTCGATTTGAATGATTTTACTTTTCCAAACTTTGGCATCTGTTTATTAATTTTTTGATTTTTCTTTTTTTTTTTTGGTTTCTTTTTCTTTAAAGTCACGATTTAGATTCCCACTTCTTCTTCTTATTCTTATTCTTCTTCCTCTTCAATTCGCGAAGAGAGGATTACATCGTTCGATCGCTATCCTTCTCCAAATTGAACGCGGTTCAATGCGTTATATGGTATAAGGAAGGGATTGCTCAACAAAGCGAATAACTCCTTCAGAGCGAAGATGAATCGCGTCCTGGTGAACCGAACCGAGTAGTACCCCTACGGTAAAAATTCAACTGTTCAATGCCCTTTTTTAATTTCAATTTATCAGCATACGATTTCGACCTCGATGATTCAGAAAGAAAATAGAAAAAATACACACACACACACATACACAGAAGATGATTCTGCGTTAGGTATTTTTTTGACCTCATACTCTTCGATCGTTTCCGTTTCCGGTTTCGTATTCGGAGAGTTTGAGTTCAGCGGTTTGAACAGGGGATGAATATTCTAGGTAGGTTTAGAGGGGCGACAGACACCGTTTCGTCGTACCAACTTGGATGAGCGGTTCCTGTTCTCCTCTTCTCCTCTTCTCTTCTCTCTTCCGTCTAAAGTGCGCTGAGGTTTTGGTATAATTGTAACGGGATTTCGTTGGGGTACTATATACGTCTTACGAATTATGAATAGATCAAGTAGCTTCCCGTTACCCGTTTCTCGTTCCTGAGTCCCCGTCCCTTATTCTACTGGCGGTGACATCGGCCTAGGGGCATGAGCGTATAGGAGGAGGGAGGGAGGGGGTGAGAAAAAGATGATATTGCCGCAGAGTCCTCGATATGCAGATGACGAAGACTGAATATAAAGTGACCCGCAGCCAATTCAGCTCGGTTCCTAAGCCCGTCTCACCCCTGGACCCCGGAATATTCAATCGTCCCTTTTGGCTAAAACGCGAGACTCGAGTCCCGCGGTTTCCTCTTGCGACTAAAAGCTCCCGGTTCTTCCGAATCCTCGTTTTCGACTTCCTGGAGGACCGTAGAAAGAGCCGCTGGCCTCTTCGCTACCTAAAATTTTCGAATATTTAACAAAAAAGGTGGTGACAGCGGTGGGACGATCGAAAGACACCACGCGTCACCGAGTCCTACATTCTACGTTCGGCTACGGCCCAGGAAGGGAAGAGGCTGGAAGGAAGAGGTCCCGGGAAGTCGGGGGACGCGAGGGTCGACGGAACCGTGTTCGAGAGCAGAGACTGCGTGGGGTAGTAGCTTCGCTATCGATCCCCAACGCACCACGCATCTCGGGTGGGTTAAAGCTACCTACCGGCGGTCCCCAACGGGCTCGCTCGCGAAAACCTCCAGGACGTGGTGCTGCGCGACTCGCCTCCTTCTATTCCACCCCTCGCTATTCCCCAGGGTTAAAGAGGATGTAAGAAAGTCGATCTACGAGTCATGAGATCAAAAACATTCACATCTAGCCTTAGTACTACTACCAGATGTGTTTCAGAAAATTCGCTAAACGACGTGTATAAGAAATAAAAAAAACATTCGAATCATGCACACTGAACTAGTAGTCAAATTTTACATCCTCCTGGACATCGTGAACATGATGACATTACTCTCAGAGAACTACGACGTCTCGTTCCACAAAAGGAAGTACGACGTTCTCGAAATCGAATGCTTGTAGTATGAGATATGTTCCTGGAAAACGATCTGACCCAAATTAATTAAAAGTACATGAACATGACTAGATCCTTGAAGAATATGACATGTTTATGCAGATGAAGATATGGACGTAAATAATTGAATGCTGCACAAATACGACAGAGATCCTCAGAGAAGATAACTTGTTACTGAAATACGACATGTCCTAAGATTGTTATACATGTTCAAATGTATCCTATAGGTAACACATGTCCAAAGCAATATCTAAAAAACGAAATGTTTCTCAGATTCTACATGTTTTTACCATAAAAAATGTCATATAGGAAGTAAAACATGGGGAAATTGACATTTTTTTTTTTTTTCAAATTCAACATGTTGGATGCTGTATCAGTAAATTTGATAAAAAATATGATAACTCGATCATTCTCGATCCTCGATGATCATCAGAGTCAGATGTCTTCCCAGATCTGTTGACATCGACTGACCAATTGGATGATAGATTATTTTTCAAAGACATGTACCTAATATCAGATCTTTGTTAATTTTAGTATCTAGTATCAAGTTAGGTACTATATAAGTACGAAGTATCTTTGTAAACGAAGTAACCAACGCGCAACAACGCGTACACCTGTTTGCCGCGGCCGCGGCGCGGCTGGCCCTGACCTAGGATCCGGGAGGCCAGCCTGGTAACCATGGGAACCACAACCCTCACCTGGGTAAGGTATACAGGATAAAAAAAAGGCTCGACGAAGTAACGCCGGGAGTATTTCTCCCTTATTCCATCTCTTCCCTTTCATTTCCTTTTTCTTCACCTTTCTTTTCCTTTCCATTCTTTCCTTCCTTCCTTCTTTCCCTCTTCGCCAAGGTTACTCGGTTAAACGATAGTCCACGAGGGGTTGTTCCTCGTGCGTTTTACCCATCGATCTTTGATCCATTCTTTCGGTTAGCTATAATGACGCTGGTCTCTGGTTTCTTCAAACGTTGGCTTACCCACCCTCCCCCCCCCAGCAAAATGGGGTAGTAGCCAAACCTTTGGTTTTTAGACCTTATCTCAAAGGTAGGTAGGGTATGCAGGGTATGGGGGTAGAAAAAAAAAGAAAAAAAAAAAGAAAAAGGCCCTGATTAATCGCGCGAAGGGGAATTCCCGGCGCCGTTAGCTAGTGCCTTGGTAAAACCCTTGGTCAAACTACAGAGTATACGCAGAGCTTTACAAGCTAATAAACCCCGCTAATAAACCAGCTCTACTACGTTCCTCGCTCTCTACAAACCCCCCTACTTCCCATCCCTAACGTAGCTGTAAATGTGCGGTGAAAAAGAAAAAAAACGTTTTATATTCCTTATAAAATACTAATTACCGATATATTACCAAGACATTTATACTATTCAACGATATTACGTCTTTCATTAAAATCATCAACGATCAGATTCACATTAAACTATCGTCATAAATCAACAGCCAATATCGAAGACATAGGTTCGAAAATACTTAAGAAAATCAAGTTCAAAACTTTAACTTTAACCTTGGCCTTTCTTCCTAATTCCGTTGCACAAAAAACCAAAAAAGTCCAACAGAGAATGATTTCCATTTCTGAAGGTCGATCGTTACATAGTACTTGTACACGGTTTATATACTAGCAAAGGGGTTGTCAAGTTTTAGTGAAGCACATTTTTCAATATCATCTCACTCTCTATCGCAGCTTCAATGGTACCAATAATACTGCATTGCCGTAGAAATTTATTGGCAGAATTGTATAGCTGTTATACGTACATGTGTTGCACTTACATCGATAAACATATATGTGTAGTACTTACGTGTATATTTTATTCATAAAAATTATCCTATAACCGTTTCGTACGTACGGCTATATTGGTACATTTTTTTTTTCGATCCTAGGTTTCGCACAATTCAAGCTTTAGCAAACCGTAGCTCCTTCAGCGTTGACCCTAGAGTAAACTTCTCAGGACGTTTTTTGTTCCTCATTCAATTATCCAGATACGGAATTTTCGCATTTTTTTTTATCGATCCATTTTTTGATTTTGATTTTTTCGATCCTAGTTTTTGCAGAATTTAAGCTTTAGCACACCATAGCTCCTGCACCGTTGTCCCTAGAGTGAACTTTTAAGGACGTTTCTTGTTCCTTATTCAATTATCTAGCAACGCATTTTTCGCATTTTTTTTTTCGATCCATTTTTCGATTTTTTTTTTTTCGATCCTAGTTTCCGCACAATTTGAGCTTTAGCAAACCGTAGCTCCTTCACCGTTGATCCTAGGGTAAACTTCTTACGACGTTTTTTGTTCCTCATCTAATTATCTAGATACGGAATTTTCGCATTTTTTTTTATCGATCCATTTTTGGATTTTTTTTTTTCGATCCTAGTTTCCGCACAATTTGAGCTTTAGCAAACCGTAGCTCCTTCACCGTTGATCCTAGAGTGAACTTCTTACGACGTTTTTTGTTCCTCATCTAATTATCTAGATACGGAATTTTTGCATTTTTTTTTATCGATCCATTTTTGAATTTTTTTTTTTCGATCCTAGTTTCCGCACAATTTGAGCTTTAGCAAACCGCAGCTCCTTCACCGTTGATCCTAGAGTGAACTTCTTACGACGTTTTTTGTTCCTCATTTAATTATCTAGATACGGAATTTTTGCATTTTTTTTTATCGATCCATTTTTGGATTTTTTTTTTTCGATCCTAGTTTCCGCACAATTTGAGCTTTAGCAAACCGTAGCTCCTTCACCGTTGATCCTAGGGTAAACTTCTTACGACGTTTTTTGTTCCTCATCTAATTATCTAGATACGGAATTTTCGCATTTTTTTTTATCGATCCATTTTTGGATTTTTTTTTTTCGATCCTAGTTTCCGCACAATTTGAGCTTTAGCAAACCGTAGCTCCTTCACCGTTGATCCTAGAGTGAACTTCTTACGACGTTTTTTGTTCCTCATCTAATTATCTAGATACGGAATTTTCGCATTTTTTTTTATCGATCCATTTTTGGATTTTTTTTTTTCGATCCTAGTTTCCGCACAATTTGAGCTTTAGCAAACCGTAGCTCCTTCACCGTTGATCCTAGGGTAAACTTCTCACGACGTTTTTTGTTCCTCATCTAATTATCTAGATACGGAATTTTCGCATTTTTTTTTATCGATCCATTTTTGGATTTTTTTTTTCGATCCTAGTTTCCGCACAATTTGAGCTTTAGCAAACCGTAGCTCCTTCACCGTTGATCCTAGAGTGAACTTCTTACGACGTTTTTTGTTCCTCATCTAATTATCTAGATACGGAATTTTCGCATTTTTTTTTATCGATCCATTTTTGGATTTTTTTTTTTCGATCCTAGTTTCCGCACAATTTGAGCTTTAGCAAACCGCAGCTCCTTCACCGTTGATCCTAGAGTGAACTTCTTACGACGTTTTTTGTTCCTCATTTAATTATCTAGATACGGAATTTTTGCATTTTTTTTTATCGATCCATTTTTGGATTTTTTTTTTTCGATCCTAGTTTCCGCACAATTTGAGCTTTAGCAAACCGTAGCTCCTTCACCGTTGATCCTAGGGTAAACTTCTTACGACGTTTTTTGTTCCTCATCTAATTATCTAGATACGGAATTTTCGCATTTTTTTTTATCGATCCATTTTTGGATTTTTTTTTTTCGATCCTAGTTTCCGCACAATTTGAGCTTTAGCAAACCGTAGCTCCTTCACCGTTGATCCTAGAGTGAACTTCTTACGACGTTTTTTGTTCCTCATCTAATTATCTAGATACGGAATTTTCGCATTTTTTTTTATCGATCCATTTTTGGATTTTTTTTTTTCGATCCTAGTTTCCGCACAATTTGAGCTTTAGCAAACCGTAGCTCCTTCACCGTTGATCCTAGGGTAAACTTCTCACGACGTTTTTTGTTCCTCATCTAATTATCTAGATACGGAATTTTCGCATTTTTTTTTATCGATCCATTTTTGGATTTTTTTTTTCGATCCTAGTTTCCGCACAATTTGAGCTTTAGCAAACCGTAGCTCCTTCACCGTTGATCCTAGAGTGAACTTCTTACGACGTTTTTTGTTCCTCATCTAATTATCTAGATACGGAATTTTCGCATTTTTTTTTATCGATCCATTTTTGGATTTTTTTTTTTCGATCCTAGTTTCCGCACAATTTGAGCTTTAGCAAACCGCAGCTCCTTCACCGTTGATCCTAGAGTGAACTTCTTACGACGTTTTTTGTTCCTCATTTAATTATCTAGATACGGAATTTTTGCATTTTTTTTTATCGATCCATTTTTGGATTTTTTTTTTTCGATCCTAGTTTCCGCACAATTTGAGCTTTAGCAAACCGTAGCTCCTTCACCGTTGATCCTAGGGTAAACTTCTTACGACGTTTTTTGTTCCTCATCTAATTATCTAGATACGGAATTTTCGCATTTTTTTTTATCGATCCATTTTTGGATTTTTTTTTTTCGATCCTAGTTTCCGCACAATTTGAGCTTTAGCAAACCGTAGCTCCTTCACCGTTGATCCTAGAGTGAACTTCTTACGACGTTTTTTGTTCCTCATCTAATTATCTAGATACGGAATTTTCGCATTTTTTTTTATCGATCCATTTTTGGATTTTTTTTTTTCGATCCTAGTTTCCGCACAATTTGAGCTTTAGCAAACCGTAGCTCCTTCACCGTTGATCCTAGGGTAAACTTCTCACGACGTTTTTTGTTCCTCATCTAATTATCTAGATACGGAATTTTCGCATTTTTTTTTATCGATCCATTTTTGGATTTTTTTTTTCGATCCTAGTTTCCGCACAATTTGAGCTTTAGCAAACCGTAGCTCCTTCACCGTTGATCCTAGAGTAAACTGCTTACGACGTTTTTTGTTCCTCATCTAATTATCTAGATACGGAATTTTCGCATTTTTTTTTTTCGATCAATTTTTCGATTGTTTTTTTTTTCGATTCTAGTTTTCTAGATTCTAGATTCTAGTTTGGACAGTGTTGCAAGTCTGGCGAGCCACGAATCTGCCCGATATGGCCCATGTTGATATTAGGGCATGCCACAGAAAATTTCTACACGGGTATCTCTCGAAATAATTTAAAGCTCGATAATCATACAACTGAGTCTTTAAAAGTTTCTATTTTCCCTTTCAAGCACGTGGCGTTCTTAATTACATCTTAATTAATTAGTTTCCCTAAAGAAAATTGCGAGGGAACATAGATCACTGGGGTAAGATAAGAGAGACTTGCTGTCTTAGTATAAGTGAAGATATTTTGAAAACAGAAAAGATTTAGGGTCTTTTTATTCGGCCATAAAGTTTCGTGACAAAATATATTTAAGAGAATCGATTGCTAATCGATTCAAATCTGATTTTACTTTTCGTTTTTGGTTTTTCGTTTTTCGTTTTTAGCTCATCGTCAGTACAACTTTATCTTACAAAGTTCATACCTATACGGTATCCAGAGAAGATGCAAAAGTATAATATAATCTGGTGACGGAGAGCGACGGGACGCTATTTCCGTCGAGTGTCGTAGCTGTAGAGGAGAGAAGCGGGGTACTGGATTCCCAAAACTGTTCTGAAATAATATTAATACTAGCTAGTATCGTCGTCGTACAAGTAGCCAGCCAGTTGGCCGACTAAACGAACGTTGTGTCACCTATACCTTGTACTAAGAGGGGAATGGGTGGAAAAAAAAAATTTACAACATACGAATATTACGTAAAAAAGAAAAAGACCAGTTCCAAGGTGGACACGACGAAAAAGTGACATCACACAAAAAAATAAAGAAAGAAAAAAAAAAACAACCCCTTCGCGTCTTTTATACAAGCTAGAAAATTTTGATTCACAATTATTTGTTGACGGAAATAAGAAGAACAACAACAAAAAAAAAAATAATAATAAACACAAAACAAGGAAGTAGTTGAACAAGTGCAAACGAAGAAGTGGAAGAAAATATAATGATGATCATTTACGATGGAATAACGAGTAGATTTCAACGGATGACGTCGCATCGGTCAAGGTATTATAATTAATGTCAGTAAACGTGTGACGACTTTTGTGTGTTAGTGCGATTGGTTGAAGTATACGATATCGAAGAAAACGATTGGCGATAAAATTTTACGCGAGACAATTGCACCGCGATGAAAACGACGATATATAATTATATGTAGGTATAAACCGTAGAGAAAATCGTTTTAAAATAAATAAATAAACGTTTTAAGACCCTGACATAATGACGGTCTGGTTTTAAAATGGATTTATTTAACTACAGACGATTTACAACTCGTTGTAAATCACAAACCTTTGTAGTATGAAGAAAAAAGACGTTTACTTTATTCGCTATACTCTTCAGACATGTTCGATTACTCAAATTCATGATGGCAATAGTTTCTCTCATGATAACTGAATCTGTAAAAAAAAAATCGTAATGTTAAAAAAACAAAATACTTAGGCAATTTTTGCCAAGATGAAGCAGTAATTCACAAAGTTTTATTCCAATCAGTTGTGTGCTTTGGGAGAAAATTCGAATCGCGTTTTCGAAGTGAGCGTTTCACAGCGTTCATCAAAGCTTCTTAAAGCTGGAGAAACGCGCTATGACATTTCGGCGATTATAAGTAGCGTAATAAAAAGCTTCGTATAAGATAATTTTCGACATCCATTAGAGGGATCTGATCAACCCTGCGGGCTACACACTTTATAAAAAAAAAAAAAAAAAGTTTCAATTATGTACCAAGCTCGAACCCATTATTATCTAAACTCTTTTACCACTTTTCACCAAAGTTCATATTCTCCTGTATTAAATTGACAGAATTCTGAACATATAGCTTATACACGCTCGTGGTGGTATGCTGGTTTTAGTCAGCAGTTTGAGAAGCTTGTAATTAATTACGCGTCAGAGGTATTCTACTCTGGTCTCTGCATCGTTTATCTTCCGTCACCAAGGAAGCTTAATTATTAACCGTTAATCAGACAGTCGATTTTCCATCTCGTCAAATTTCTAATATTATTTCATTTCCTTTCGTTATTATTAATGAAAATAAAAATGACCTATGGTAGAGGAATAAAAAAATTTTTAACTGGACCCTGGCATTGAGGTACCATACTGCAATATCCCAGTCATTTTTAGGTTTATTATTTTTTAATTCGGTGCTCGGAAGTTCGTGCCAAGTCTGCTGGGCGTCAAGTTTACAGAATATAGCCTGGAGTATTCGCGTGTTCGTTGTTGGAATAATAACAACAATATGCTGAAATTCTACATCTACACTTCTACCCCAAAAGCTTCGAAAGCCTTGAATTAAGCTCTAAAAGCAGAAAATCCCCATTAAACCAGGGGCGAAAATGCACCGAGAAAATTAATGCAAAATTTTCATTCAAGTTAATTAATCACGTTGCATTTTCGCCAACAAAATTTCGACAGAATTTTTTCTGAAATTTTCTCATCTGGGTATTCCTTTGCAAAAGTTGGATGTAAAATGACGCGTAAGATTAGCCACTTTGCGAAATTATTTCAGTAATTTAACAAACGACTGAGTGGAAAATAAAGGGATGAAAATTTCCATCGCGACAAGTATGATAAGAAAAATATAACAAAAAACTGAGCTTTTGATATAGCCGGACAGTCCTATGAGTAAAGTGCTTTCCGAACATCATAGAATGGAAGTTTACCTCTGTTGAAGTTTCAGGAATGAGAAATGAGTAGCTTGAACAATGAGGAGCAAGAAAACGTGCATATATCGATGTGGAACTAGAATATGCGATGCAGTATTTCCGTCGTCTAAGAACATAACTACCCTGCATCGTATTACAACTCGTAGTGAATGCATGAAACTGCAGTGGGTTTATAATGGTGGTAGTTGTGTATTTGAAATTGTTAGATGTTTTGTAACTAGTACCCCTCCGAACTTCTCTGACGTACGTTACGTTATTTTAGGTATTAAAAATATGTATATCATTGCGTGACGTGTGTGGAACTGGAACATTATTTAACACGCGAATTTTACACCTACATGTATACAGGTTACACGTATGAATGTCTGGCAATTAATTCGCACTTGTACTACATACAAGACATTGCTGTTTATACCCGGAAGTTACACTGTGGCATGTTGAACCGAATATTTAAGCCCTGGTAACTTAGGTCAAGGGAGAAACCCACCCCATTTTTCATATATTAAAAATTAAGATTATGTTACGATTTTTACGTCACATTTATTCTTTTTTTTCTTTTGCCAAAACTAGTACGAATTCAAAGCACAATCGAACTTTTACAATTACCTCAGCTATAACATTATCAAATTATCCAAACTGTCCATTACACTCAAACTAATTTAACTAATTGGACTGACTCGTGCAATTCTGATCGAAAATCTCGTTCCTGAACCAGAACCGTATAGTTTAGATACTTGTTTCACGGTTTACGTGGTAGAAAAGTTCAACTGAAAACATAAAATCATTAAATTTTTGGGTCTGCATAATCGCCGGTGGAACAAATCATCCCCCTCAGTACTTGTAGCTATATTTCGTTCTTCTCCTCGTCACCTTAAAGTTTCAGGCATCTTATTCCTTGGTGAAATTCCAGATTTTAAGTTTTTGGTAAAAGTGATCATGGAGTATTTCTTAGAGGGGGGGGATGTTTTGTCTGGGGTGACGTCACATCCGTAAAAAGGTATAACCAGTCGAAGCAGTATGGATCCAGGTCCGTTTTGGCATTGGGCCATCTGGTGCCTCCGGGTCCAGGGCGAGGCTGTGGCTGTGGCGCGTTAGACCGAGGCGATGACGTAGCCAGGGGTTTAGGATGACGTTGCAGATGCCCCTGGCGAAGGGTACTCTTTCAGGGAAGAGAGACGTCCATCGATGAATTTCAAACCGAACAATACTTGCGGTAAATCGACTCCAAGGTATCGACGTGAGTCATCTTCAGTCCATCCGAACCCCGGAGGCGATACCCAACTCTCAAACAAACTCCTATATAGTCAGTGTCAGTGCAGGTGACAGGGCGAACGACGCAATAGCTCCAGGTTATCAGCCTCGATCATCATCCCTTGGGTTTTACGTCCTTATTCTGGGCGACGTTAACGTCGTATCGTTTCTTCATATCAAACTTTCGTCCTTCGTTTGATACTTGATGGAATGACGCATCATATGCAGTACCCTGTTTATTTCCTATTCCAGAAATTCTTTTTTCAAAAAGCGCAACATTAGTTTAGAAGAGAAAAGAGGGTCGTGCAAGGAAGAGAAACTAAATAATTGCACAGAAGGAATTGTAAAGTTTCATGGCACTTGGAAAACGGGAGCTTGCAGCACTGTAGTCTAGGACGAAATATCAGCCAGGGAATTAAGACGTTGTCCTTACTTCCTGGTGCCTTAATTCCGCTCAGTGCATCCACGGCTTATCGCCAGACCGGCTTAACTCCAGAAACGTCTAGGTCTTAGTATTAGTATTACCTACGCCGAGGGAATATAGATTGGCTGAAGATCATCCTGAGAAGAAACATACGAAACTACTTTTCGATTTTACTGGGGTACAAACAAGAGCCGAGAGCCCCCCCTGCCCCCCGATTAGAGACGTTTAAATTTAAATAGGAAAACAGCAAGTCTGAGAAAATACGAGGACACGGAATATAGAGAGAGGGAGAGAGAGATAAAGGCTAAGGAGCCATTACTCTTAATCAAGAAAGATCAGACGGAAGTAGGAAACAGATGAGGAAATGATTCAGTTTTCTCAGTGACTTTACTCCTCGGTGAACTTTTGTTAACTTATTTCAGGAAGTCGTTCATTTTCGAGAAATGTTGCCAAGTTGGTGACATGATTTTCATACCACCCCATCCCCCCTCCCTTCAATCAAGATTTCGTTTATTCTTTAACGTGATTAAAAAGCTGAGCTTTTTATTGACTACAATGTTCGTTTTAATAGACCTCTGTGGATTATTGCGATTTCAATATATTGGAAATACGTCCAGATTTGCGATATTGCGAAAAGCTTCACACTGTAGGGTTGAGGAAAAATCGAAATTCTCATAGAGGAATTGCAAGACTACTAAATAGTCGAATTCAAATGACAAAATTGCCAGACTGTGCACGTAAAGAAATTTTCTGTTGAATTTACCATCTCAGCAGTGAATATATGGACAGCACCTTTTTTTTGCAGTATTAATTACCTTTTTGCAGTATGAATGACCATAATTCTAGTATTTGGCACATTCTAGTATTTGGCAAATACTAGAATTACTAAGGATTACCAAAATTCTAGTATTCGGCACATTCTAGTATTTGGCGAATACCAGAATTACTTAGAATTACCAAAATTCTAGTATTTGACACATTCTAGCATTTGGCAAATACTAGAATTACTTAGAATTACCAAAATTGCACAAAGCTTACAGAGCTTTATTTAGAATGTCTGACATCGCAGTGATATTTATTAGGAAAAATTCTCGAAACAAGACGGTCATATATGGTCTAGTTTATTTAGTGAAAAGTGGCTGCAGCTTTTCCTCGAAATGACATAAAAGATTTTTCCTTTCTTTCGCTTTACTCCTAGCTTTTGTATTTCGCTTTTTATTCTATTTTCGTTTTCTTTATTTATATCTCTTCGTTCAATCAAATCGCAGATTCTATTTTCAGGCATCCCAGTGCAAAGAAAAAAAAAAAAAGAACGAAAAATAAGGAAAAGAAGAGATAAAAAACTGAGTATACCCGTTAAAACAGCAAGTCGAATCTCTGACTTTTGTAAATAACAAAAGTTTTGCTCGTTTACGACCGCGGCACGCACACACCCTGTCTCTCTCTCTCTCTTTCTCTCTCTATCTCTATCTCTATCTTATTTGTATTTTTTTTTTTTTTCTTTCTCTTCTTTCCTTCTTACTTGCTTTTTCACATACTATTTCTACTTATACGCTTTTACTCAAGCTTCTCTATGCCTTTTACCTGAGCAATGAGGGTTGGGGTGAATCTACGAGAGTAGGTGAAAAAAAAAAGAAAAACGAGAAGGAAATGGTACTGGTTCAAAAAGCTTAAGAAACAAGAAGGTAATTCAGCTGACCACGATGGCTCAATCCTAGAAACTTTTGCCCGGATTTCACGAGCGCAAAAAAAAAAAATAGTATTCCAAAATTCTCGAACTCGTTTCAGTGATCAGAGACTAAATAATAAAAAAAAAAAACCGAATGCTTTCATCAACTTCGAAACTACTGAATCGATTGATACTAAAATTTGATCAGATTCCAATTCGGCCAGATGCTAACGATTGAAAGAAATTTGATCAAAATCTGTCGATCAGTTTTCGATGTATGATTGATTTAAAATCAATGACATGTCCAATTTTAATTTTTATTCAACAACTCGAAAACTACTTTTCTCAATTTCTTTGATACTTTTTCTGTTTTTTTGGGATACTTTATGCCCCTTTTTATTCTGCCTTTTAGACGTCACTGACTATACTTCCTCATCCTTTCCCTTCTTTTCTCTTAGTGACAGGAAGAGAAAGAATTCAGAGAATAAATAAAAATGTAAAAGGAATAGAAAAAAAAAAAATAGAAATAACTACGACGTCGTAGTATCTATATTGATTGCTGCCGTAGAAGAAACGCCGCGCTGTCTACCACAGAATTTTCCCCATGATTCTTGGGATACCCTTAGCTGCCGTCTACGTCTGCGTGATGAGTTAGCAAGCTTATATACTATATCTATATACATAGATAGGTACAGCTCTTCATAGTACAGCATCCAGAGCTAATTGTAAGCTCGAGCTTGCATCAAGAATAATAATTAGTTAAAGAAGTGGGGTAAAACGTAAGAATTAGCAATCCTCATTCAATTTCAAAGCCATTTATCACCTCCTAGACTGCACCAGCACCATTCTAATTCCTTCTAACGGTTAAAAACTCTTCGAAAGCTCAATAACATCCGACTTTTCAGAGCTTTCAATCTTCCCCTGTTTTCTTTATCTTTCACAAACTTACTAGCACTTCAACTTGAATAACAAAAAGAAGACATAAGTCCCTGAAATGTTGATCGCCATATCAAACCTCCCCCCCCCAACGGGATTCTAAATCCTTATCAAAGATCCGATATATACCGATGAATGAAATTTGACGCAAACCTTCACCCATTTGAGGTAGGCTAAATAATTCCTGGTCATAGAAAACGGGACGCTATCCTAGCTGTTGGTTGTTGCAGGATGGGTTCTTCGGTATCTGGGGGTAGCCGACCCTGTTTCGTTGTTTCCCCCCATTCCCCATTACACCACCCACACCACACACGGTCTGCCGCACTGCTGACGTAACAGACCTCTCACTCACTCACTCGCTCGTAATCTCTCTCTCCCTTTCTCACTCTGACGTCATGGGTTGATATAACACAACCCCTACGTCGACCAAAGCACTGCACCGATGCTGAACTTTTGGACAGTACATGCTGGAACTTTGTTCAGGCGAAGGATTGTTTCTTATTTCTTACTAGTTTCGTGTCCATATATTTACACACACACATATACAGAGACAAATGTCATACATGGAAAATAGCAGGAAATGGTGTTGATTTATGTAATATATAGCCATCGAAACCCTCAACCCCCAACCCCCATATTTGCTACGAATCTGCGTGGTGGATGAAAAATCGATCCCTGGTGGGAGGAAGTTTTATTTTTCTTCCTCTTCTTCTTCTTCTTCTTCTTCCTCTTCTTTTTCTGATTTTATTCCCTGCTACGACGACGCGTTCGCAACCAAATCAATCTTCATTATGTACTGGCGTTTCCAACCCCCCCGCCCCCCTCTTATAGTAAAATATCTTTTTCGGTTACCTACTTCCGACTAATTGGTAAACTGCACATGATTACATATATATACATACAGCCGAGATAATAATTAAGAATGATTTGTCAACCCTCTATACAAACCGGATTGATCGAGGGTTGATAAACGACTAAGATTAACTGTGACGAAGAAGATGTTGACTTTGAGTTTGTTTTAATAGTTTTAGGTAAATTTTTGATCATTTTATTTTATTTTTCTTAATATGGGATATTCTAATCAATTTGGTGAAAGCAATATTTCCATCCAGGATATACATGTGATTGATAGAAGATATTCAGGTGTAATGTATTCCGAATGTATGACGTATCGTTTGGACATACATTTCGGAATATCTTGTTATTGATATATCCATGTGATATGTATTCATGGAAGGTTCGAATCAGGTCTGAATATATCAAAACTCATGACCAAAGAATGAACGAGGGATAACCCAATATTCTAGCATGGATATACCATGAGTGACATCCATCTCACCCTATCCATAAACTCGATATTTACATCAGATATATGAATCATTCAACGGGAATATATCACATCCAGATCATACATGGCATTTTAACATCCATTTCACAGTTAAGAGTAATTATTATCCATGTAATGTTCATGGAACATCAATTTGTTGGATTTATTATACAATATTGTATGGATATGCCATGACAGCTAGTTCAGAATATCCAAGAATTGATATATCTATCCGATTTGGATAGTAGAAAGAGAATGTACATCGAGAAAAGCATATCCATTATCGAGCATGTCGTTTTGATATCCATTTCACAATGTCAATTAATTATTGTTCACATTCTGTTCATAGAATATTGAAAATGGATAAGAATATCCAAAATGTTCACATCTAGAACCCAATATCATATGGATATCAAGGAATTAATATATGAGTCTTTGAAAGTAATTAATTTGAATATCCATTTCATACAATGTATGAATATTTATCCAAATTGTGTGAATGCAACATTGTAATATCGATGAAACATTATTTTTTGTTTTTTATTTTTTGGAAACGTAGACGATACGAGGTGGTGTTAAACTTGAGGGAGTGGCTGCTGCAGGATTTTGCGGTAACATCGAAGACGTCTACGACGCAGTGTTTCAGTGTGGTTTGGGTGTTCGTTTGTGAGTGTGAGGGTCTCTAGGCTATATCCCGAGGGGTAACCAGGATACATTGCGCGGGAAGCCATAACTTTATAACCTTTTCCAGAAAGCTTGTCCGTGTATTTACCCTGGGAATGAGAATGAGAATGAGGATGAGGATGAGGATGAGTATGAGGATGAGAATGTGCACGTAGGTCTACCGGTTCACACTACTGAAAACCACACACACATATAGATACACAGTTTAAGACGAGAATATCTGCGGCCATTTTCGTTTCCGCAATCGCAAAGTCGTCTCATCTTGGTACAGGGTCAACGGAAATGCAATGCTTCTTTGGGAATTGCACCAAGCCACCCCACTTTCTGTTTCCCCGTCTCGAAAGATCTTATGCTTACCGGATTTGGAATAGGAAATAGGAGAAAAAAAAAAAAATGTCCCTATTGTAGTAAAGCTGAGTTTTCCTTAGCACAAAGTGGCTTTTTTGCAATATAATATCGGTTATATCTAACAACTCGATCGCTAAAGATCAGAGGAGCATGAAAGAGGGCATTTCATTGTCATGTCTGTTCAAAAGGCACCAGTTTCCACTCGAGACCTAAGAGCCCTGGAATTCTGGGACACGACTCGAGCCTCGGGGTGGACTAATTCTGCTATAAAATATGTGTACACATATCCGGATGGTTGTGTGAACTAACCTGGTAATAAAAAGGGGATATAAAAAGTAAAAAAAAACAAAAAACATTGTTGAAAATTATTTAATCCTGTTTCTGAATTAAGCCGGAAATGAAATCCTTAGGGGGACACTAAATAGAGACATGTCGTAATTTTGGTTACAGGTGAAAAGCTGTGGATCGGAGGGCTTACCCTCGGCCCCAGGAGTGGCCCAGGGGTTACCCTGGGGACCCGATCACGAGCCCTGAACGAAGGTGGCTCGTAGCTGCAGGAGCCAGACGCTATGAACGCCAGCGTTAGCGTCGAGAGGAACTCCTGGCGGCTACCTCCCGACGAGACCGTCCAGGTCGCCGACCCACGGTCAAAGTCTGCCCAGGTAAAAGAGGTAATTCGACGCCAGCTTTTCTTCTCGGTGTTCATCGTTGTTCGTTCGTTTATTCGTTCGTTCGTTCGTTCGATCGATCGTTAGCGTACGTTCGTTTTCTTTCGTCTTGCAGTTATTTAGGAAGGCATGTTACACCCTGAGCACCCTGTTAACACACTTCGTTCTTCAGATAATAATACCAAGGGGTTAACCATATCGTCAAGTACCTACAAACGATTTCAAACGATTTTTGTCCATTTTTTTTTTTGTAATTTCTTAAAACTTTCATGATTTTTTAGTAGAATTTCAGCGATTTTTCTTGTACATTAGAAATTTGATCTAAATCTTATCAAAATCCAACCGATTTTTTTTCAGAATGGTTAACCCCTCGTAAACTATACTGACGACGGCGAACGATCACAAGCAGAAATTAGTACCAAAATCAGTGGTGAAATGATTAGAAAAAAACTCACTGATCACCGTTGCACATCGCACCGTCATAAATGTATAGAAATTCTAATGCTTGATCAGTCAGGGTAGTTTTTTTTTTTTTTTTTATTGAACTTTACGACGATATTTCATTCACTCTACGTTTCTAATCCAATTCTTAATATTCGCCACCACCACCACAAGGTGACTAAAATTTTCCTGTTCAAAAATCTAACCGTCTAATTCGACAAATTAAAAATTAACTTCTTGGACTATGATCCGTCACGTATCCTTTAGAAATCAAATGCGCCAACACGTACCACCTTTTCAACTTTAAAAAGCCACCTGAAACCCTTTCGTTACTGTTCGAGGAAGGTAATCCTGGCTGAGTACATGGGGATGAGAAACCACTTGAATTTTAATAATTTCGTTCACCACGAGACGTTCTAATTATTTCTAAACTCCGAGGACTACACGTAAAGAAATTTTTGGTTGAATTTAACATCTCAGCAGTGAATATATGGACAGCACTTTTTTTTTGCAGTATTAATCACCTTTTTGCGGTATAAATCACCAGAATTCTAGTATTTGGCATATTGGAGGCTACTTGTTCCAATAATAAATAATTCTTGGAGCAAGTAGCCTTCAATGTGCCAAATACTAGAATTATGGTCATTTATACTGCCAAACTTCTAGTATTTGGCACATTCTAGTATTTGGCAAATACTAGAATTACTTAAAATTAACAAAATTCTAGTATTCGGCACATTCTAGTATTTGGCAAATACTAGAATTACTTAGAATTAACAAAATTCTAGTATTCGGCACATTCTAGTATTTGCCAGATACTTTCAAAGGTGTCAAATAAAAAGAATAGACTAAAAGAAAGAAAGAAAGAAAGAGAAAAAAAGACACCGTCATATCGTTTGAAAATTATTATTGCGTGAACAATCGAAATGACACGTCCAGTTTGCGCGTGAACTTGGTCAAGGCTTGATAGACAATAGTTCGTGCGACGTAAATTGGTAACTCGATTACCACCTGGGAGCCTGTACACCAGGGTGGGAATAGCACAGAAACAGTAGTCTCGCAGAGCTTGACTTGGCTCGGCTCAGCTAAGCTTAGCTCTTATTGCCAGTGGTGCAAGTGACATACACAGAACGTGACGTTAAAGAAATAAAGAAGAAAAAAAAATAGTAAAAAAATTACCGAGACCTGCGCTTTTGCCAAATCCGAAAACCATGGCGTTTTGCAACACTGTCTGCAGCTGGGTGGGTAAGATTGGCATATAACCCAATACTTTTTTTTTCCTTATACTTCGCTCGTCGTTAATTAAGATAGGCAATAATTAATTAAGTATAATTTTTAATTATTTTTACTTCGTTGACCTCGTAACGTACGGATTCCGATGTGGAGGGATTTTCCTCTCAACTTGCTATATCGCTTTTGATCTTGTTAGAAATATGGCATTGTCATGTGATATATATATATAGGTGCTATACCGTACTCGAGACTCTAGAAGTGTTGATAAGCAAATATTTCCACAACGAGTACCTAGATATGGTCCTTTTCGTCTTTTATTTCCGTGTGAGTAAAACCCTTGGAATATACGAGTCATTAGCTTCTTTCTACTTGAACGTCAGAGCTAAGTGTGAGACACCTTTTTTTTTATTCATTTTTTTTTTTCATGGAACTGGTTCGGCAAATAGTTTATAAAATCTAAAAACGAGAAATATAAAGCTAGCGTAAGTATTGGACGAGAAAAAAAAAAATAAAAATATATGATGATCGTTTTGAAAAACGCAGAGAATAAGAATTTGCTCGGTATAAACAAGTCGTTGGAAACCGATTACCGCGCACAGTGATGGTGGCCAATCTATAGATCGTTATTTTGCCACCCGAGTCAATCGTTTGTCAATTTAAAAAGTGACTCCATATTTTTTTTTTTTTTTAGTACTTTATGAGTATACGATGATACCAGATGCGATATCACCATAAAGAGAAATTCGTTTCACTATATTGTCGCCAGGTATTCATTTATCGTATAGATCGTGTATAGAACAACGTACGATCGAATGAGCCAGAAAAAGAGCGTGATAAACAATACCCGTGAAGCTATAAGCGTGTGGGCGTAGGAGGAAGAGAAGGAGGAGGTTGTCGACATATTTTTAGAACCGTCTATCCTCATCGAGTAAACATACTAACTACTGAAGAAGAGAAAAAGAAAGAACAGCAAAATACACCGAGAGTTTAATAGAAGAAGAAGTGAAGAGCTCGTACTTCCTTCCATACATAGAGGAATAAGGAAGATGTTCTCATTTCGAAAAATTCTTCTCATATCATCGTATGACCGTTATATGATAGACTATAATATCCCGATACATTATTACGTCGACGTGCTTCTTCTTCTTCTTCTTCTTCTTCTTCTTCTTTAGCGATAGTTCAAAAAGCAATCTTTTCACAACTATGTGGGACATAAACTAGTAAAGATTATACCTATCCTATAACAATCACTCAACTCGATCGCAATTTTGTTAGGAGTTTTGTCTCTGCTAGTCTTGTTCGATCATCAACACCCAATCGAAACAGCATACTGTAACACACACGCAAACAGCAATATACCGTGAATATTCGGTGAGACTACACGATCTCCCTTCCTATAGCAAAACCAACACAAGCGCACCGCGTGCGTGAGACTAGTTTAGGACGAAATGAGGTGCCAGTAGCATTGCATCCCCTCCCGAATGAGCCTCACGCCTATGTTGGTTTTGCCGAAGGAAGGGGATCGTGTAGTCTCACCGAAGATTCACGGTATATACACATTATACGTGTATGTGTTGTATTTATTATGAGCATTTGAAAAAAATGAAATAAAATGCATGAAACAAGTGTGTTGAATTAGATTAAGAAAATAGATGATGATCTTTGAATGTATATCGTTAGAGATATTTCTCATCGAAGGGTTGTTTTTTTTTTATATCGGTGTATATTCGTCGTATTCCACAATTGAATTTAATGGGCATGCTCGATGCTAAAGCAAAGCTTTCATATCGTAATCAGAATGATAAATGAATAAATCAGGCTTTAAGTAGACGATAATTATTATACCGAACTTCTGCAGCGAGCTGGTCATTTTTCAGGACCTTACTTATGCCGAGGGTGGTCACAACTGGAGGAGTATTGTATTTTCTCTACTGGTAATCGGCTTTGTGATAGCAGGAATCGTCACCGCGATCTACCTTCTTGGGTAAGCATTTAAAAATTGTCATTTATTTGTTTAAAAAACCTTATGAGAGATTCGAGATGTTGGTGAATGGATTCTTTGTAAAAAATTGAAACGATATTGTCTAAGCGAAATTCTCGTAGCTTTAATAGTTTTTGAATTACGAGAGAGTTTAAGTTTACCAATCACGGACTGCCGCGTGACTGCAATTACCGTTATTCGAAGCTGAACGGCGATTGGCTAACTTGAAACTAGCTGCCGTTTGAAAACTATTATACTCTCGAGGTTTTGGCTCGGGAAAGTTCTTCTCAATTTTTCACAAAGCATCCATCCATCAAAGGACCGTCGAGAATAGAAATGAAAAATTCTTGCTGCGGGCTAAAAGCGGGAAAAAAAAAAAGAAAAAAAAATGAAAAAAACAACACAGTCTATCTGCACATCGTGCAGTTTTCAATTCGATCGATTCTCAGCCCTCGGGCATTACGAAACCAATTAATTATCCTTTTGACAAGTCGCTTCGGTGCGACAATACGGGCTTCGGATGACCCGGATAGCAAAATCTCCCATCTATATCTGAGCTGAACGATTTGTTGTTGAATGTGGTGAGAATCCATGGGTTTGGTATATAATAAAAAGAAGAAGAAGAGAGATAACTACCGCGGAGAATATCACCCTTTAGACTCATTTATGTATTTTTTATTTTTTTTTTTCCATTTATATGACTTATTTTTTATTTACTTTGACCGTTTTACCCAACGCCCAGGTACGTTGACGAGCTTCTTTACTGGAGTGGTAAACGTCTGACCCTGGAAGAGTGTCTCCGGGGAGACTTGACGCCCCATCGTCTACCACCGGCCTGGTTGTCTCACGACAAGTTTGTCTTCCAAGCAGACGACGGATCTCTTTCTCTATTGGACACATCAAACAATTCAGTTTCTCTACTGGTCTCAAATCACACCCTTGTAAGTTACTATAGAATGAACAAAAAAGATCTAAGTATCTTACATACATTACATACATTAGCTGTACATTATACATGTATCGATGAAAGAAGAGCTACTCCTCGTGGACGAGGTCCAAAAATCCCCGATTATGCGGCGAGCCAAAAACTCGGGGCAATGGGCATCATCGATCCGCTGTGATCGCACCGGGGTGCGCCGCCCTCGGCACCGCTCCAGGCTACTCCGCACCCCCGTTACTCTTCGTCATATATTAGGATATGTTAAAACAAGAAGATCAGGCTATGGGGGTTAAAGCCAATTCTAACACTGGGAGTTGCTCTCCTTGACAATCATCAGCAACCCCTTTTCCAGGCGGTTATGCATTAACGATCTAACATTTTCTTTTCAACCGATCTTTCGATTTGAATGATATAAGAAGTGATCAAAAACGTGTGATTCCTTTTTCCTTTTTTCATCCCTTACAGAGGCAGCTCAATGTTCAAGGCTATCAGTGCAGTTCAGATCTTCGCTATGTGCTTTTCAAGCACAATGTTAAACCGGTAAGTTGTGTCCGAGCTTAATTCTTATTATTATTTTTCAAAAATGTTGTTTTAATTTATAAGATGAGTTTAATGAAACTTGCGTGTCCACCATACATGTATATATATATCTATTATAGGTATAACCGGAAGTTATGTATTAAATTGTTAGTGTAGGTGTAATTTTGAAATGAAAATTTATACATTGTATATAGTATATATAGCGGTTATTCGCCGTGACCGCGAGCGCCGCCTGAGAGCGTTAATTAAACCAAACTTTTAATATTATATATTTTTAGAAACTAACCCCCTCATACACTTTGGTTCTATTATATAAAAGTTCGGTCTTGTGGGTGTTAGAATTTAACATAGGTGTAGGTGTATATATATACCTCGCAGCTTTTACCCCTGAAAATTGATTACACTGAGCTTTTATAAGTAGCTTTGATCACGCAATACTATGAATGCACACCTACCACTATCACTAAGGACTAGGAATTATCAATTTATCGTATAATGCAACTATAGTCGGATAGTTAATCCAGCTTTAATGACTTTTATTCAACAATTGCTATTACTTGACTCATGAATCCGGTCAAAAAATGATTTCAAAAAGACACATTTAGATTTTCATTACTAGCAGATGAAAATGTGAATCATCATCAATTTTGCACCCATCTGGTAAATTTTTGTAAATGATACAGTTGATTGTGACAAATTTTTGGAGGAGAGTATAGTTTGCTAAAGCTGTTCTATTCGTCTATGAGAGAGGTTTACTCCTAAGTTTGTTTTCCTCCTAAAGTGTTCGATTAATTTGTTGGTCATTGACTCGGTAGAGAGCTAAGGCCGAGACCGCGTGACGTGCTCAGCATCTCTCCTTCCTAAGCAAACAACTGATCGAAACCTAGTAGCTAGACTGTTAGAAATAGTGTGTGTATATATACATCTAGGCAATGCAGGCAGTATTTTATAAAAAAAAACAAAAATTTAATCATCTATCACAGAATTTTCTTTTTGGCTTTTCTCTATACTAATCATCAAATTTAATATATTTTATCCAGGTATTCCGACACAGTTTTACTGCACACTACACGGTCTACGACGTCACAAACGAGTGAGTTTCCTTTCTATTTTACAAATACTTATGTCAGTAGTCATTAAAAGTCATTAGAAGTCAAGAATCATCGGGAGTAGCTATTAGTATCCATTTAGTATTTGTAAGTTACTTAAAATCTGTTCTAAATATCGTCAAGTCATTACGAGTCATCAAAAACTGTTTTGAGTCGATGCAATTGATGATCATTTATACATTAATGAATGTACAGAAATAATTCCAGTAGTTTGAATTCCGTGACATTCCGGAGTTCTAGGAATGAGATAAACCTTCCAACCCTTAACACTGTCTACTTTAATTTCCTCAGTCATCATACTCCTCTGCGTCTTCACTCATCACCACGAGTGCAGCAGACGAGACTTCAGTTTGCTACTTGGTTGGGTAACACAACGTCTCTGGTCATGATCTCGGAGAACGATATATATCTTAGAGCTACTCCTTCGGCTGGAGAAGATACCCGTTTAACGGACACCGGTATACCTGGTGTAGTTTACAATGGTGTACCGGACTGGTTGTACCAAGAGGAAGTTTTGCCAAGGCCTAATGTCGTCTGGCCGAGTCCTGACGGATCCCATATTCTTTTTGCTTCTTTTAATGACACCAAGGTTTCTGCCTTCGAGTTTCCATGGTTCGGTACACCAATTGGTCACGACGGTGCTGAAGGAGGACCTCTGACCTCGTCCAGACAGGGGACTTTTCCTGCTTCCAGATCGGTACGGTATCCTACACCCGGTTCTCCGAACCCTGAAGTCGACCTTTGGCTCATTGACCTGGCCAACGCGACGGCTACTAACGTGACAAACACCACAGTACCCAGAACGAGGTTGAAACCTCCCCCGGTTTTTGATGGACAGTAAGTGAAGGGGGTATATACACCTTTCAATATCCGAATGAATATTTCTATTCACTATGTCTCATGTTGCAACAATGTCAGGATAACACTTGACCATCATTTTCAGAGACTATTACTTGATATCAGCGGGCTGGGTGGGTGACGATGCTACCCAGATATCAGTGGTTTGGATGACGCGATCACAGAATCTCTCAGTGGTCTCAGGTTGTCGTGCTCCGACCTGGGACTGTGAGGAAACTCATTCAGAACGTGCTCCAGAAGGTCAGTGGTTGGACGCCCAGCCACATCCAGTTTTCGCGCCGGATGGAGACAGCTTTTTGCTTCTGGCCGCTGTCCAGGAAGGTGGCCAGGAACATTTCACTCATATTAAACACGTCACTCTCACCCAGCAGAGGATAGCAGTCTTGTCTCATGGACGCTATGAGGTCAGTAGCTAGAATTTTGGTAATTTAGAAAATTTCTTCACGTGTAACTTCGACTTTTCTAGGTCAGCGAAATCCTCGCATGGGACACCCAAGCTCATCTTGTCTACTATCTTGGTACCCGGGAGCTTCGTCCTGGTCAAAGACACCTTTACGTTGTTAGGGATCCAACAACCGACGACCCCAGACGATTGGAACCACTTTGCGTTACATGCGATCTAGGTGGAGTTCTCTGGAGCAGTCGGTAGGTGGAATGAAAAACTGCGAAGCAATTCTCTTCCTCTTTGTTACATACCTCTTAGAATTATGAGTTGTGATATTCGTTGCAGGTTCTACTACACAAACTGCACCCACTTCAGTGCGTCGGTTAATCCTCTCTCGGAAAACGGTGGCCAGGGTTTTTACGTCCTGCACTGTGAGGGTCCTGGTCTTCCACTGGCTGGTGTTCATTCCGTGATAACCCATAAGATGATCCGCGTCCTTTATGACACGAGGCTTCAACGAGCAGACAAACTGTCGCAACTTGCACTTCCAAAGCGACAGAGTTTCGAGGTCAGTTATCACCATTTGCACACTAGATTGTCTGCCCATATACGTAATACTCTAGAACGTGGTACTATTGCAACAAGTGCCAGATCGAGTATCTCCACCATCTCATCACAAGAATTGTGTATAAGTACTTGGCACAGAGTCATTTACTAGAGCATTCCATTCATGAGCAACAATTCTTGAAGTCAAAAGTGCATTTGCAGTCCTGCTGAGACCATTACCGTGTTTTCTTTCCAGATTCCACTTCCTCAAGGTTGGAGAGCACAGGTACAATTGCTGCTGCCTCCGTCATGGCGTGAAGAATTGCGAGACGCGGCGTTTCCGGTATTAGTTGAAGTGAATGGCCGTCCAGGTAGCGAGGCAGTTACTGACAAGTTCAGGATAGACTGGGGGACATATATGTCCAGTCACAACGATGTGGTATATGTCAGGCTCGACGTTCGTGGTGCAAGAGGTCAAGGGAAGCGTGCTCTCTTTAGGAGGATCGGTGGCGTTGAGGTCCAAGACCAGCTCACTGTCCTTAGGCATCTTCTCGACACCCTGAAGTACCTTGACGAGACTAGGGTTGGGGTCTGGGGATGGGGCTATGGCGGATACGTTACCGCCATGGTCCTGGGCAGCCAGCAAAACGTTTTTAAATGTGGGGTCGCGGTCAGCCCCATCGCTGACTGGCTTTATTATAGTAAGTGACTGAGCTTGTGCCTCAAAAAAACTTGATACCATGAAGAGATCATGGCTTATTGATTCATATTATTTTTTTTTTACAGATTCAGCTTTCACGGAGCGAGTCCTAGGGGCACCTTCGGAAAATTACAAGGGATACGTGGAGGCCGACCTCACACAAAGGGCACGTCTAGTCCCGAGCCATAGTCTCTACCTTCTTCATGGTCTGGCGGACCTCACAGCGCCGTACACACACGGTGTTGCTTTTGCGAAGGCTTTATCGGAAGCTGGAGTGATCTTCAGGTATCAGGTGAGCGAATATTCTCATATTACTGGATCCCTGTGTCAGATTTCGTGGTATTTTCGATTCGTTAGTTTCCTCTAGCGAGAGAGAAACTACACGCAGCGCCATCAATTGTCGATATTTGTAACTTTTTTCGTTTTCTCAGAGCTACGCTGACGAGGATCACCAGCTTACCGGCGTAATCGAACACGCCTACCGTTCCATGGAGGACTTCCTCGCCGAGTGCCTCACCCTGGATCCCTCCTAGTGCCTGAGGCTAATTTCCTCTTAACCGGTGGCGTATTCCGGCCTATAAATAAAAGGGAAGCGAGCCAAAAACTAAAACTAATTTCGAAGAAATAGTTAAAATTTAAAAAAAAAATTAAAAAAAAAAAAGGAATAAGGAAAAAATGGGGATAAAGAAAAAAAATAAAAAAATAAAAAACGATCATATAAATAATGAATATACTATTATATAGCTATGGTAAATAATTGATTGATTACTATTATTATTCCGAGCGATTCCATCATATTTGTATGAGCAATATTGTTATTACATAGCGTTGTATATCTCCGCAGGGCTAATACGCATCCGCATCACGTTATATAACATAACATAACATAAAATTATATAACATAACATAAATTACATTATTAGAATATTCGCTAAAAATCTCATCCCCTATTTGGTACAGCGACGTACATATAAATAAACATACACATATACATATACATATACATATACATACATTCAAATCATACATTAATTATTAATACTCGATAGGATTGAATTCTTTGATTATTTAATCGAGTAAACGTCGATTGATCATCGAAATCACCCTTTAAACACCC